>CM053026.1:558850870-559175876 GCA_028564925.1 Lithobates sylvaticus
TCTAGTTGTATCCAGTCTGGTTTTTAAATTTTAGAATAAACTGTAGACAATTGTACCAGTCTAGCTGCCTGAAAATACCATAGTAGGTTGGGTAGACCCAATCCTACTTTAAGTTCAGGCTGAAATAGAGTTTTTCAGGGAATCCTGCTGCCCGAGCCACCCCAGACAAATTGGATTATTTTGCTTTGGAAGGATGTTAAGTGGTCCTTCCTGACCAAAATAGGGAGGGCTTGAAACAAGTAAAGCAGTCTAGGGAGAAGCATCTTAATTGAATTCTGCCTAGCCAGGATAGTTCCCCTCTAGACCAGTTTTTCAAGTCAGATTCGAGTTTCTTGTACATGGGGGGGAAAGTTGTCTGAGAATAAGTTTTCTCTCATCCGCGAAAAGGGCATCAACCTCCCCCAGCTTCTGGGGATATCCTAGTCCCCTTTTACTGTGAGTGCCAGGGGATCGTGGTCGATATTTGACCCTATCAGTCTTTTCTGGGAGAAACTAGCTGCATCCAGGCGTTCACTCCAGAGAGGATAAATTCTGTATTCTGTCCGTGTGGTAGCTGAGGGTCATTTGAGTCCCCTGGTTGGACTAAAAAAGCGAATGTCCACGATGTTGTAATGAGATGATGAATTGTGGATCCAACTTTTGGCTAACGAAACGGAACAAAAACATGTGGCTCTCACATTGGAATGTTGAATAATAAGCAAAGGATATAGGTCCAAAGTTAGAATGTCCAATGCAAAATTTAGGAGCGTGAAGTTCAGAGAGGTTAAGAGCTAAAGCTCCAACAACAGGTTGAGCCCTACACCCTCTCCAGCGTCCACAGAATCCTTACTGGGTTAAAATGGTTGTATAAAAGTGGTAGCAGGTAAGGCTATGAGGCCCTATTACCCATAGTTTAGGGAGGCCTAGTATCAGTGGTTTTCTTGTTCTTGGCCTTGCTCCAGACATGGGGAACTGGGCTGGAAGGGAGAGGTTGTTTGGCGGGTCCAGTCGCTAAGTTAGCGAAATCCATTGACGTCTCTTGTGTGATCAGTTTAAGGTTGAGAAGGATTCTTTCTCCTTTTGGAAAGTCTTTGAAGGTGTATGTTTTGCCCTTAAAGGTGAATTTAACAGTAAACGGGAATCCCCAGTATTTGATTTCTTTTTGGGAAAGAACATTCAGGAGGGGTTTGAGGGATCTTCTTCTTTGAATAGTTGAAGGAGAAAGGTCTGCAAATATTTGGATTTGGTGACCCTGACACATCACCTGAGATTTGGCTCGAGATTGTTGCATGACTTCCTATTTTGTGGTGTAAAAGTGGGGCTTGACTATGACATCCCTAGGGGATCCATCCTTCCTGGGGTGCCCAAAAGCTCTGTCCAATTCAAGGCGGTGTTGGCGGATGCCCAGAACCAGGTTCTTTATGAGGTCCTGGATTGCCTGGATTGCTGTTGGAATGTTTGATTATTTCGGGCAGACCATAAAATTGTATCTTCTGGACCTATTCTCGAGGTCATCTATTCTGGTGAGAGCTGTATCAAGCTGATCCTGTAAAACTTGAATGTGGTCAGAGTTCTGATTGGTCCTTGAGACTGTGATGTCCAATTTCTGTTCTATAGCATCCCTTCTGGCACCCAAATTTTGAAAGTCGGATTTAATGTCCCATGTAATTTTTGCTGCAGTATTGGCCAGTCCCCTGTCCAGTAATTCGGACATTTTGCGTAGTAAATCGGCAGTTTGTAATGCAGCATCTGTGCCTGGCAAGCCAGGAAAGTAGGCCTCATGGGGTCAGGCTAAGGAAGGCCCTGCTGGAGAGAAGTGGTAATCCTCCATTGTGTCGCCCAGTAAGGATTCCGTGGATGCTGGAACTGCTGGTATTTTTGTAATGTATAATTATTCTATTCCTTTTTATTCCCCACAGTACAGCTCATAATGTAAATTATTACTGCACCAATCATTTTGTGCATATAATGGCTTTTATAATATTTACTGTGATTCTGAACCTCCCATATCAAACCCTTAAGGAGAATTACAGACTAGGCTGTTGACAGCTGTCATAGTGTATGGAAGAGCTCGTCTCCCTGGCAGTAGCCATCTTTGGCATTTGTACATTGTGATAATTCAAGTATTTGCATACACCTGCTCTGTGTTTACATTAGAGAATATGGTCACTGTTATTGAGCTGCTGAGAAAACAGTTTTTACAACCTAAGTTCTTCTCCTTTGATCTTTGAGGATGAGTTGATGCACAGTGCCTATAGCTATGCAGCTACAGAGGTCAGGGGGAGCTGCTCATTTGCAGTTTGTTTGGAATATGCAAAAACTTGAATGTTCATAGTCTGGCCGCATGTTCACTTTAAAGTCAACCTGTCACTAAACTGTGCTAAAGTAACATCACTAGGCAAAAAGAGGCCCTTTTACGATTGTGGTACCTATGCTTTAATTTTTGAAACCTCCTTTTTGGTGACAAGCTGACTTTTAGTGGTCTATAAGGTATTCAAGAAGAAAAAACAAAGATAGCAGCATAAATAACTGTGCTTGTCATCAATTGTTATCAGTTTTGCTCACGTGTGTCTGCTAATTCTTCAAAATGCTTGTCCATTGCTTGTCAGCATTGTTTCTCAACTTGTTTTTCAGTCACAGCATGCTTGAGGCCTTATATAGATTGGACATTTCTCTTCTAGAAGCCTTTCCTCGTGGGAGCAGCGATTGGTAGAAAAAAATGCTTGACGCTTGTATACACATTTAGGCTTGTTTAGGCTTGGCCAAAATGATAATGTATTCTGGCTATTGAAACTTTTATTATTATTATTATACAGGATTTATATAGCATCAACAGTTTACACAGCGCTTTACAATAAAAATACATTATAATTACAATACAGTTCAATACAGAAGGAATAGAAGGGCCCTGCTCATGGAGCTTACAATCTAAAGGGAGGGGGAGGTGGTAAAAAAGGTAATAGCTGCAGGGGATGATCTGATGGAGGGGACTCAAATACAGTTCTTAGGTGGAGGAATGAGGCCCTATAAGTATGCAAGTATTTTCATTGATGGGAAATCTAAGCCTGGGATGATGCACGCAACCACCTTGCTGAAATAAATTTTACATCAGAGTCCTTTTTCACACCAGAGTCCACCCCTCAATCACATTAGAAGTCCTTCCTAAACACGAGACCCCCCCCATACATTTTCCTTTCAGAGTCCCCCCATCACAGAGTCCCCTCATCACATTAGATTCTCCTCATCATAGAGTACCCTTTTTCCAACAAACTTCTGCTTATGGCTCTAGCAGCATGGAAGAGGGCGGGAACTGGAGCAGGATTTCTTTCCTCGGCTGAATGCTGGGCATGGTCCTGCATGCTGCCCACCCTGGATTAATTTCATGAGTTGTCATGGTGCAGTTAGGCTGACCACCAACACCAAAGCAATGAATGCTGCAATGAGTCATGGCCTCGGCGCGTCATTAGCTTTAATGGTGTGGCTGGCTCTCCTGCACCATTACTAGTAGCAAAAATATGGGCCAAAATGCTTCTTATATTTGGGGCACCTTGGATGAACCCAAATGGTTCCCCACGGTGTAATGACCCTCTGGTTGAGAGACAATGTCATACTGTATTGACTTGAAACAGATTTATTTATAGCTGTTACTTTTTATTCTTCCTATATAAATTTGTATTGCCTTTCATGTCAAAATTCTTTACATTAACCCTTCTCGTAAAATGAATGCACATATGATGCCCCAAATAATGTCTAATAGGAAAAAATCCTATGAGCTGTGAATTTTAGGCAAAAAGACAAGAGGTATTTCAAACTTTATCTGTGTCTAATATCAGTGGAGACATAGTCCCTGTCTTCTAGACTAAACCCACTGGCTTTGGAATTCTACATTTATTTTTCAGTTTCTGGTCCAATATTATCCATAAGAGGCTATTTTTAGAAGTAAAAGAATATCTTCAGATGAATGGATGTCTTTTACATCCTTACAAAAAGTGTAACTATGCCTGTATTTCTAATGCCAGTGGCTGACCATACTTTTTATACAGAATTAAGGTATAACAGATGTATGCTGATATTACATGTTCAGCTTTTTTAGTATAAAACATATTAAATTTGCAAACCACTAGGAGAAAAATTATGGATGTTATACTTCTTGTTTAAATTGGGAAATTAAACATGTGTTCAGAGCCCAGATGTCAGGTCATAAACCTGTCAAAATGACAGAGGACAAAAGCAACAAACTCTTACAATCACGGGGGATAACATATTCTATGCAAGTGAAAAATTGACAGTAGGTATCAGAATAACAATTTCAAGATAATGGTCCACGGTCATATACAAATAACAGCCATTCAAAAACTCACATTGTCTTTGCATGATCATTGGGGAAAACTTTGATTTGGCCAGCTGACATTCCAGTCAAAAAAGATGGCAATTTTATTTGGTACCTTTTTTGAACTTATAATATCTACTCTGTTACTTTTCCTTGTGTGATTGCATTCTCTTTAAAAATATGTATCATCCAACTGCAAAAACAGACAGACTGCCTCACTAACTCCAGCTTTTTTCTGTGTGAGTGAATTTGGTTAGGAACAATATAAACTATGGGGTCCATTTAAAAAGCAGCAGTATATATGGCCTCAGTGTGACCATTCTGATGCTTTAAACAATACCCCAACTCATTTTGGAAGCACAGTGGTGTGACTTACAAATGTGCCTCATGCTTCACTTGCTTTGTGACTCTAAAGCAAGGAAATCCCTATTCATTTTAATGAATGAAAATTAGAAGTGCTGGGAGGAGAAGAGGCCTGTTACAATAGCTGTTAAATCCATGTGACCAGTCTATCCTTCTATCTTGAAGTGTTCTCTGCTGTGTTATTCAGATAACACTCCACAGGACACCACACCATGCTCTGCATTCTATGAATGATTTTTAAATTTCATATTACAGTGTGGAGTTTACAATGTGGGGTCCACTGGAGAGTGGATAATTCCATTATATATAGCTACTAATGTATTCTGTTTTGTAACATTTATAAAATTTCTCCCATTAACTTGGTTAACCTTTCATTTCCCTATACTGTACATGTCAATCCTCTTATTAAAATTTCCTTTCCAGTCAAGGTTTCCACCTACTGGGGTTGACAAGACCTAGCTCAGACTGTTTAATCTAAATGCTTATTTAATAAAGCAAATAAATATAATACATCCATTTGTTGAATTTTTTTATGCCTCAGTCACTTAAATAAACTTTCCAACACAACAATTAACTACAAATAAAGGGGTAAATGCTAATTTCTTCCATTGCTGATGAGCAGTGTTGGTCATCTTACTTTAAAAAAGTAATTAGTTAAGTTACAAATTACTTCTCCCAAAAAGTAATTGCGTTAGTAGCTTGGTTACTACTTTGGAAAAGTAATTAGTTACTCAGCAAAGTAACTGTGACAGGGGTGGCAGCGGTGGTACTTGAGGGGGTGGCAGCGGTGGTACTTGAGGGTTGGCAGTGGTGGTACTTGAGGGGTGGCAGTGGTGGTACTTGAGGGGGTGGCAGCGGTGGTACTTGAGGGGTGGCAGTGGTGGTAATTGAGGGGGTGGCAGCGGTGGTACTTGAGGGTTGGCAGCGGTGGTACTTGAGGGGTGGCAGCGGTGGTACTTGAGGGGGTGGCAGCACTGGTACTTGAGGGGTGGCAGCAGTGGTACTTGAGGGGTGGTAGCGGCGGTACTTGGGGGGGTGGCAGTGGTGGTGGTATACTTGGGGGGGGTGGCAGTGGTGTACAGTACTTGGGTTGGGGGGTGGCAGCAGTGGTACTTGGAGGGTGGCAGCGGTGGTGTACTTGGGGGGGGGGGTGGCAGGCAGCGGTGGTACTTGGGTGGTGGCAGAGGTGGTGTACTTGGGGGGGTGGCAGGCAGCGGTGGTACTTTGGGGGGTGGTAGCGGTGGTGGTGCCATCCTCTCCCACCGCAACCTCTACCTCTTACTGATCCCATCCCCCACCACCACAGATCTCATCCCTACCCTATTCCCCCATCACCTCTGTTGTAGAAGTGATGGTGGGTGGGTAGGGATGGGATCAGTAAGAAGCAGAGGTGGTGAAGGACTCGAATGGATCGATTGCACTGCAATTCAAATCGTCAGACAGTCACTTACTTGAATGCCTCCAGGGATGCCTTTCCTCGTGGGGAGAGAGAGAGACCCTCCCCTTCACTCGATTGGTGTCAGCTGGTCAGCTGACTTCATTTGTCAGTGTCCGCCCCGCCTCTCTACATTCTCTCTCTCTGGATAGGCGGGTCCGGATGGGGCGGTCCAGACAGTCTCTCTGAGTCTCAGCCTCTTCTCAGCTCAGCGGGCGAAAGCCCCCCTCCCCGCGGCAGAACGAAACGGCCAGGCAGCGCGGCCATGGCAGGCCTCCCGGGCAGTAGATGTAATTGCGGTAACGCCGCCCAAGTAATGGGAATGACGTTACCATGAGGGGAAGAGTAATCAGTTAGATTACTCGTTACCCTCTAAAGTAACTGCGTTAAGTAACTGTTTATTTTAACTGAGTTACTTACATCACTGCTGATGAGTTCTGATGAGATTAAATCGTCCTTAAAAGTCAGAGAGTGATACTCTACCAAGTTGCCTGTAGCCCTCAGTGGTTCTTCCTGCCAATGTCATGTTGTTATACTGAGGTCAGCTAAAGGAACTACTGAGCGATGTGGCGGACACAGAAAAAGGACACTCTAGAAAGCATCCATTTCAATGAGGGTGCTCGTTAATTGCAGAAGTGGGAGAGGTCTTCATTATGGGTGACTCTTGCGTTAGCATTTTTGATTAAAATTAAACTACACTGCATCTGAGCAACACAAACCAAAATGTAATTCATTTTTTTACTTTCAATACATTTTTATTAATTTTAATAAGTCATACAGATTGTAGGCTTTACATATGTATAGCATAAGGTAGATCAATAAACTGTAATAAACAAAGGTTAAAACCGTGTTACAATGAAACAATTCTGTAATTAATTTTTAATATTCAAAGAAAAGTCCCCCATCCATCCATGTCTCCATGCTTTATCGTGCTAAGAAATCACTTTAAAAAACTGACTGTGGCAATATTGAGTAATGGCAGATGATTCATATAGCATTTACTTCCTGGAGTCCATCTGCCATTAGCTCTGGCATGCCAGCAGTAGGGTGTGTTTAGCAGAGAAAACCCCTCCTCCTCCTGAAGACTGTTGAAATGTATGACATAATTTGTCTAGGTCTGGAATCCAGGAAGTAACTGAAGAAATGTAAAAAAAAAAGTTTAAAACAAGTAAATATAATATAACTGCTATATCTATCTCCCTATAACTAATGCTAGCAGCATAAGGATTAGAAATAGTCAATGCTGATTAGAAGAGTGAAGTCCCACTTTAAGTAGCTAACCATTTTTAATTACAACCCTTGCAAAGTTAATAGGAATCTGTCACTTCTGGGAGTGTGGGATCTACTGACTGGTGTCAATATAACCCTCCCATTTACTGCTACGTGTCTGCTCTCCGCAAAGCCTATTATTTTACGTATACCATATGCCCACGTCTGCACAGTTCAAGTCAATATCTGTCCACACATACCCACTATGATGTACATATTGGGATTGCCAGATGCCGTTTTACTCCTAAAAGGCAGCTGGCACTATACTGTAGTAGGATTCTGTTGCCACATTGGGCCTTCAGAAATATATCAGCCATATCCTACACATGTGCAATAGTGGCATTACAGACCAGGCTCTACCATGCATGCATGGGATCTTGCTGTCATATTACTAGAGGCCTTTTGGGAGTGCAGGAATAAAACTCACTCTTGCAGCATAATAAAATCATGACCACACCTCTCTACTGCCCCCACTCACTCATCTGCCAAACTTGCCCCTCCCATCACCACTCTACCACATGGCCACCTATCTACCGCTGCTCTCGCAATTATTATCTGCCCCCCTCTCCTCTCAGACCCCTATTCCTAACAATTTGCCACTCCTACCACTTTCACCATTCTACCACCCCCACTGACCCCACTCCACTCTGTCCATAAAATTCCTGCATACCCACCCACATTCTCACCCCTCAATGCCGCACCCCCCTCTCACCACTCATTTGCGAAACTGTTGTTTTACACACATTTTCCCACACTTTCTCAGTATTCTGCTGCACCCACCCTCATCTTCAGCACATTTCCTTTAGTCCTCATTCAGTTTTCTGAGGTATCATGTTGTACTAAATGTACTAATCTAAAGATTAGAAAATATTTAATGGTTGAAGGTATGTGCCCCAGGAATTAAAGCGGAGGGCCACCCAAAAAAAGAAATGCATTAATAATCTTAAAAAAAAAAAATAGTTTTTTACTTACCTGAAACCGCTGTTGCTAGGCAGTCTTCCTAATCTGCCTCTTTCTATTCCGCGACGCTTCCTCCTCTTCGGTGAGTGGCCCATTGCCTTCTGGGATATGTGTGTGTCCCATAAAACAATGGGGCCATTCACACAGCGACTCACGCATGCGTAGTAGGAAACGGGCAGTGAAGCCGCAAGGCTCCACTGCCTGTTTCCCTTCATTAAGATGGAGGCGCCGGCAGCCGATCCGATGGATGCAATTCAGCTATTCAATGAAGATTTTGTTATGTAAGCATGATGCAGCAAAGACAAGGGGTCTAAATGGTTAAAAAATAAATATGAACCACACTCTTTAAATAGATTCAAAAATATTCAAACATAAAGCAAAATTGTGTGGCCTGCTTTGTGCAGGTAGCTCAAGTCATTACAAATGAATGGAACCTGGTGTTTTTCTCTCTAGAGACACGTATTTCCTTTTCTGCCACTAGATAGAGCTGTGCATACAGTAAGTGCATTATCTGTATCGTCAGTTTAAAAAATGATGCAGGGATATTATAAATCACATATCTCCCTTCGTTCATCACCCCAGAGAGAAGCTATGACTCATATATCAACATTTAATTACTTGTTTAGTTGTTGGGTTTGTGAGACAGATATCAGAATGTAAAAAAAAAAGAAAAAAAAATCTTTCCATTCATTTATGGTCATACCAACGAATATTGCTTTTTACGCATTTTTAATCTGGGGCACTTCTTTTTAGGAGGGCATTTGTAAATGCATATAGTGATTTTTTAATGGTGCCATTCAAGCTGGGTCTTTACCTGAATTTAGGGGTGGTCAGTTTTGCTGCATTGTAGAAAAAAGAATTATATGCTTCTAGGGGCAGATTGGAAACTCTTGATGAGATTAAACATGCTCTAAATCATGACCATCTAAAAACAGGAAGTGATCTAAAAGTTATAAATATTTGTATCACATGTATGGCAAATATGTGGCCAACATGGGAAAATTAAAGAATATGCTACCCCACATTTTTATATTCCTGATATTTGCATGAGAAAGTATCTTGTTCTTTTTTTGTATTGCTTCCTTTGTGTGAAATACCTGGTGTTCCTTCCAGTCACTCTGCTTTCCAATCACAATCTGACCACACTCGGAAAGAGACCACAGCGTAGCCAGTTTTCTGTCTGTGCTGGAATGCTACAATTATTAGACTTGTGCTGACATGCCCCCCACCCAAGCCA
This sequence comes from Lithobates sylvaticus, assembly GCA_028564925.1. Taxonomy (NCBI): domain Eukaryota; kingdom Metazoa; phylum Chordata; class Amphibia; order Anura; family Ranidae; genus Lithobates; species Lithobates sylvaticus. The sequence continues at coordinate 558,860,444 of CM053026.1, forward strand.
AGCAGCCATGCACTGGGAAGACCAATGTACTGCTGATTATCCCCCCTGAGCTACTTATGCAGCTGAGAACAGAGGGTATGTGATCACTTCCAACAAAGGGAAAAAAACGTTTTATAAAGTTTATATATATACAGCATACACAAATGTTTTGCCTTTCATTTCTTTTTTAAACTGACAGGATTGTTTTACAAGGTGAGAGGTCACATATACTTTAAGAAAGAGAGTTGCAAGCATAATGCTTTCACCACAATAAAAAGCAGAGCAGATGATGCCCCCAATTAACAAAATGGGTGCAAGCAATCAATACTCTGTTCTATAACAAACACAGACCAGAGAATAAGAGAGCTGGAGCTGCATGCTCGGACCTCTCTTCCCATCCCCACTGCTATGGTCAGCTCAAAGGAGGGAGAAGAAATGGTAACCCTGCAGGCTCTGCTCATTTAGTGTAATCACTGCACAAGCAGAGAGAGATAAGTGAGTGGTCTAATGAAGGTTCATTTCCCATACCCCAGGTCAGACCTGGCAGGGATCTGCGGCAGTTTTCTATATGGAAATCTGACATATTCCCTCTGTTAGTTAGATGCAGATCCAACACCAGCTTCTATTTCACTCTGAAATAGAAACTAGTGCTGGTGGCGTAAGTAGACCTGAAATGGGTCTCTGCTTAGTTAAAGTGGATGTAAACCCTGACAATCATATACCCAGTGAAGTGAATAGTCTCAGGTCATACACAGAGATGAAACAAATCCTCCTACATAGGTTTTACTCTAACTAGTCTTCTCTTCTCAACAACCGTTCAAAGTGTTAAAATCCTTATGCATCTGTGAATAGTACAGAGAAGGACGTAGAGAACTGCAGTTACAGCTCTGACACACTGTGTGAGAGCTGATTGGAGAAAAGGGACACACTCCCCCTCCACATAGGCAGTGGAACGAAGGGACATGCAGAGCTGTATTCTGAATAGACAAGCTGTGTGCTTATCTCCCTCCCTGACACATATTTCAGCTCGTGTTATCTCATGTGTCAGAAAACTTCTCAGAAGTGACTCATGCTGATAACAGAGGAATGAAGCACCAGAGAGAAAAGACACACAGAGCTTTGGATAGAGACAAGTAAACACTACAGGTATGTCCTTAGTTCAAATTTCATGACTAGGGTTTACAACCACTTTAATGTGGTGCACACTACTCCTGATGGTTTCCTACGCTATTATAATGACTTAGGAAGCTTAGTTGATTCCCCAAATGTTGTCTAAGTACAAGAGCTATACATATTCTTACTTACGTTTAGATCTGTGCAGTAGTCCAAAATAAAACAACTCCTACACATGCCTTGTGCATTACATGGCTTTCCTGTAGAAAAAGACTAGTCACTGCTGCTCTCTTTCAATGTACAAACTGACTAGTCTTGTATCTGCCCCCACCCCCTGTAGTTTTTATCAGACAACCAGCTGCAGGTGAAACTGCTGGGTTTTCCCCATAGAGTTAAGCTCTCTGCATAGCACAGACATGATGTCGCTGCTACTACTACTGGTAATATCTGAGTTTGCGAAGATATTTGGTGCACAGAAAATACATTTATATCTAATATGGCTATAGATGAATTCATTGAAATGCATTTTTTTATGCCTGGAGTCCAGCTTTAAATTTGTTCTATATCAAAGATTTAAATCACCTCAGTGGGTTGTACTTTAGGAATAAGGATTTTGCTTGAATCATATTAGTGCAGAACTGTAAAATCCCGGTGCCTTATGAACACCTCTTTTTTATCTCTTCTGTACATGGTTTTCATCAGCCCTTCACACACAGCAAGGCTCAGTTCTTCTTCCACTGGCTAGGTAACGGGCTGCCTCATCTAATAGAGGAGTAAAGGCATATTGTAAATGTACCCATAATCACTGATTTGTAAGAGGGAATTAAATAAGCAGGTTTCACGAGATGGACCTTATGCTAATCTCTTACATTTTTCTATAAGATCTATACTCATATTATTTTTGTTAAATCTTTCAAGGCATACTGAACACTTTTTGATTCAGAAAATATTTTTATTGCTTGATAAGTCTGTGCATTCATATTTAATAATGAATCACATATTCCCAGTCTTCATACTTCTTACATTAAAACACACTGCAGTGATTTGAGATTTTTAGCCTTTGCACATTTTTCTGAACTGATCTTGTCCATTATGCATAGACTTAAATCAAAATTCAGTCTTGTGGGAGTATGAATAATCTTTGGCAGTTGACATTTAAACTAGTTCAAATTAGAGGCTCTATTTAATATAAGATGTACCCTACTTAAATTGGTTCAGATGACAGTATCCTTGTTAACCCTTTCACTTCAAATTTTATTCAGTTGTACGGGCTGGAAAAAGTTACCTTACTTCCATTTATTGCTTACTTTTAGTATGTTGTACTGGGTTGTAAATTAACTGAATGGACTGACGTATTTAAAATTCATGCTAAATATAGCATTTTCTCTAAAGGAACATATTCTATGCTTTCAATTCTGCTGTTCAGTGACATTCAGCAAAAATCCCCACTGACAGCAATGGGAAAGTTTGCCTGAAGCCATGCATATAGTATACATATTTCTAAAAGACCCAAGATTTTGCAGAATTTGGATTGTTTTCTTGTTGCCTCGTTATTATTTACTATTTAGTGTTTCTGTAGATACTGTTAATGTCCATAAGTTCATTTAATTTTTCTGCTTAACAGAACATTTCTATTTTTTATTTGATTTGCAGAAAAAGTGCCAGAAATACTTTTGGACATATCATTCTCTTTGTAAAGCGGGTTACAAATATAGTAAAAAACGTAATGCTGGATATGCTATAATCATTTGTAACCAGATTGAAAAAGAGCACGGTATGTTGTGTGTTGTAACTCCCGGATCAAGGTCTGGAGCCCGGAGACTCCAGACACAGCCCTTATAATGAAGACTTGAGGATAGCTCAGAGCTCCCACATTGGAGACAAGATGCCTCCCTCAGGGGTCAGAGCTGCTCTAGTCATGAGTCAGGAGACAGGAAGTCTCCGACAGGGGACAGGTGGGATCCAATTGAGAGGTCAGAGTGTGGACCTGAGCAGTAAGGTGCAGAAATCTACAAGGCTAAGTGAGCCTGAAAAGTCATTGGTCTGAGGAACCAGTATTTATAGCAGAGGTACTGTGGAGGCATAACAAGGTGGGCTAGCATTTTATTGAGTTTATGTGTTAATATTGAAGAACCCCTGCGTGGGCACCTGATGTCTATGTGAAGTTTTTTCATTCTGTTTATTGTGGACTGCCATGCCCTAAATTACAGTTTGGACTGGTACAAAGTCATTTAATTGGTAAATGCATCACCCCAATACTACAAAACATATATATATGGAACTGGAACAATATTTATTTGTATTACCTAACTGCAGTAGAGAAAAGTTAGGTTTACTTAAGGCTTATATATATATATATATATACACACACACAGTATATATGTAGCCTAAAGTAAACCTAACTTTTCTCTACTGTAGTTAGGTAATACAAATAAATATTGTTCCAGTCCTCAGCCCGTGATTGGACATTGAAAGGAGAGTCAGAAAACTGATGACCTTGTTTCTCTGTCTCTGCTCTCTCCTCCTTTCAGCATGACCCTTGGTAGCACATATGCAGGGCAGCGCAAATAATTGGCTTCTGCAATGTAAACTGCTAATCATTTTCTGTTAGAACAGAAAAGTTTATTCTTTGGACTGATTATCTAAAAATGTTAACAGTACTTTAAAGCAGTGTTTGAGCTGTTTCAACTTTAGAGCTAAAGGGGGCCTCAAATGCGGCCCCTAACATCACCAAAGGGCCACGCATATTGTTCAATATTTGTAATATTTGAGAGCACTGGCAGAAATCGCAGACATTATAAAGGAAATGAAGGTCAGATAATGTGAACATGCTATATTTTTGGCTGGGATGGCTGCAGAAAAAAATATGAAAATAAGAACATGTTACATGAGGCTAGTAGAGATAAGTACTATTTACCTTAATCAATGTTCTCAAACATCATATGCCAAAGGCCCGCATGTGGCCCTTGAGCTGCAGATTGGGCACTAGGGCTATAAAGAAATCCAGATATTATCAGGTGTCTTGTGCTCAAAATAAACTAGACTCATACAGCTTTATTTTTGTTTGTAAAGTATTGGTTTGGGGTTTATATTTGTACAGAGATTGACTTCAATCACCTTTTCCAGACAACAATTTAATACAACACAGCAAAAAAAAACATTTTGCCCACAGGACTTTTAAAGAGTCACATAAAATGGATCAATGAATGATAATAATAAATGCTTATTATTGATTATTGATCCATTTTTATCTTCAGATACCTACCTGCGCCTCTCCTGAGCAAGCAAGAATTACCTCGCAAAGCGCATAGCGATTAGTCACGCAGCAGCTCTAGATCGATTGGGGTAGCTGTATGGTGCCTTCAGGTCCCGCATATCTAATTTTTTCATATGAACTTTATGCAGCACCATTCATGTTCATCATTTATGTCTTTTTTATTATTATGGTACACATTTTTTTAAATGTATGATAATACATTTTTCATATTTTTACATCTACTGTCTGAGGTGTGACTCCTTAAAAGTTCTGTGGGCAAAAAAAAAAAAAATTCTGTGTTGTACATACGAATTTGGGACTGAGACACTACCTCAACCCTTCTCACATTAGCTCTCATTGTCTGTCAACAATTGAATACAATCAGTACACTCGACCGGACTTTCCGTCAGAATAAACATCCAATGGTCTTCCCGACGGAGTTCCGACTGAACGGACTTGCCCACACACGATCACACCAAAGTCCATTTGTTTCTAACGCAATGACGTACGACGGAACTAGAAAAGGAGGTTCAATAGCTAGTAGCCAATAGCTGCCCTTGCGTTGTATTTGGTCCGTCAGACCAGCATACAGACGAACGGTTTTCCCGATAGAAATTGATTCCGTCGGAAAGATTTAAAGCGTGTTCTATTTCTAGGTCCGTCTGAATTTTTGAAGAAAAACAATCAGAATATCCCACACACGATCGGAATATCCGCCGGAATGATTCCGTCTGACATTTTCTGCCAGAAAGTCCGGTCATGTGTATGCGGCATCAGTGTAAATCTTCACACAATTTACCTTAGCATGAATTTTGTGTACCTGACAGTGTGATTGGAATTGCATCTTTTAAAGAAAGTGCTGTATAACTCCCTACTTTTCTGCTTCCTCTTAAGGCAGATTTAAATGTCATTGGTACCTTTTGGATAACAAATTTCCTTCATCTAAAGCCTGGGTTCTCAGGCCACTGGATTAGTGAAGGTGGACAGAGTACCAGAGTAATGTTTTCATGAAAAAATGAATCCCCTAATCAGGTTGATTGTGATCCCTGTATACATTTCAAGATTAGAAAAAAACAGGCAATAGGTCATGTGCAACATAGACAGGACAACTGAAAATATACCATATTGAGAGGTCAGGTGGAAGTGGATTGTGGAACAGGATATGTGAGAGAGGTTTTTTTGGACAACATAATCAAACTAAACATGTCTGGGGTGCATGAGCGGCTCTCCATGATGGAGGACGTGTAACCTTTAAGCTCCAGACCCGCGCCACCCTCCATCACCCCTGCATAGCTTCATTTGCCACCGATCACCAAAGGGGTAAGCCACATCAGCTCCTAAGATCCCCAGGCACCTCATGATCAAATACGGAGACCAGAGGGAACATTATTGGTCCTTTTCAGCAACGCGGCCTACCGTCACTATTGACCGCTACCTCGCTAGGCCTCAATTCCTGGTCTTAATTACACAAGGAGACCCGGAAGATTATGTCCGCACCCTAATGTCGGAGGATGACTCCCAGCCAGCTCCCCTACAGTCAGCACCCCTCTGAAGCAACCATCACCCACCCATGCTTTATTAACCCCTGAGTTGCTGGACATCAAGCTCCAGGCTCTTGCACAACAAGTCACTGGGGGCATAGCTCAGGAAGTGGGGAGGATCTCCAGGGAACTGAGTGGTGAAATAGATCAGCTTGGTGAGCGTACAGCCACACTTGAGATGAAATTTCATGAGACTATTCCCTATATGCAAGCTTTAGAAGAGGAAAACGCGTCCCTAAAGCACTCTGTTTCCAAACTACAACTCCAGCAGGAAGATCTGGAAAACTGAGAGAGACGCCAAAATCTCAGGATCCATGGAGTGTCAGAAAAAGTGTCTGATAACAATATCAGATCACTTTTGAAGAGTAAAGTATCTGTTTGGGACTTTATATGAGGTAACGACCATTAAAGTCATATAGCTCCATCCCTGGGACTTTATATGAGGTAACGACCATTGAAGTCATATAGCTCCATCCCTATCTAGTGAGAGTATCATGGGAAAGAAAGGGGCGGGGGAAAAAAAAGTTGGGACTTTATATGAGGCATGCAGTCTCGGGGAACAACCAATTATCAATAGTGTAGTTGCTTAACTGAGTATATTAGGCCCATGATCAATAAAGTAACATAGGTAGGGGATAGTGGTATTGTAAACTCTGAGTGAAATATGGAGTACACCTAAGTATATATGTAGTACATAGTTTCAGAGAAGACCAACTATCAATATTACCATATAGTTCTAGTAATTAAGATACAGTAGGACCATTATAGACAAAGTAAAAACAATCTTTAATAATGGTAATATAGCCCATAGTTTCATCTATATACACAGACATGTTGATTATTAACATATCAAACAATAATTACAGTGATAGAGAGGGTCTCCAAGCTTGCTAGTCCGCCATGTGTTATTGGGGAAGAGCCCCTCAATGGGGTAACTCAAACCCATAACACAAAGTAGGATAGGATATAAAAAGTACAAATATAAAACAATATAGTATATACGTCCAGACACGGCTTCAGTTAGCTCAACGCGTTTCGTGGTTTGGTAATACCACTCATCAGGAGCAAGCACGTGGTAATAATCTGAAATAGGATACATAAAGGTCCAATGATTAGCATATAGCAAAAGGAATGATGAAGCCAAGATGGGACGGGGCCAGTCCTATAGTAATACTTACAGACTGGTCTGCTGTGTATAGGAGGCATGGTCTGGCGCTGGATATTAGAGGCCCCACGGTTATGTCAGGCATGGGAACTGAGGGGGCATATAGGAAGAGGCAGCCCAGACAAAAAACCCTGCCGAAGATAGGCTGGCGTCCTAGGGCAAAAAGTCTGTGTAGAACTAGGAATAAATATAAATAAATATGTGTTAAAACCACTACATAGTGGGAGTGACAATATAAATTAATGTAAGACTTATAAGGTAGGACTGTATCACATCGTGATGGTAGATGGTAAACATGTGTAATATTAGCTATATAGGCATGGTAGAGCCTAGTAGCAAGGGGTTTGGGGATGAGAAAAATATAAAAATAAATTAAGGTGACCTTGTAAAAAACAGTGAGGAAGTAAGTTCAAAAAGAGCCAATTGGTGAAAACAAAAAATCAATAGAATTTACCTCGATTGGGGCGTAAAGAAATCCAATACCCCTGGTGCAGTGAATTGTATACAAGTAGATGTGGCCTGGACGGAAAGCCATTGAGGACAGGGTTATATAAGGGCAACCAGGACCCGCCCCCAACGCCACGCCGCGTGCATGAAAGGGAGGGACGCGTCGTCGCCTGGGCAACAAGAACAACAAGCACCCGGCGTTTGCCGCCAAACCTCCATCACGCACGCAGGTTAACAAAGGTCCCGCGTGTGCTAGCCCCGAGTAGGGCGCGTACACGTGGGAACCAGCGTGACGTCGACGCGCAGTGCACGGCGCCCACCCACCCCGGCACGGAGGGGGGGAGGGGGCACCTAAGCAGTACGCGTTGCAGTTCCCAGCCCAACACAGAACCCGGGAGGGCCATCAGTCCAGCGCAACCAGTCCTCAAAACACACAGCCACAGTTAATGACTATAAAGTCTGTAAGGGAGAACAGACCCACATATCCCAATTGGAATCATACTTGTGCTAAATGCTGGCGGAAGAGGAAGGAAAGGAGATGAAAGTCAATAAATATAAACATTGGAAATTAACACTGTAATTGATATGATGAATGTGTTAGTAATGCATAAATAGGATAATGAGGTTGCATGCTTCCATCCCTAAATCAGTTTTGAAGAGTAAAGTATCTGTTTGGGACTTTATATGAGGTAACGACCATTAAAGTCATATAGCTCCATCCCTGGGACTTTATATGAGGTAACGACCATTGAAGTCATATAGCTCCATCCCTATCTAGTGAGAGTATCATGGGAAAGAAAGGGGCGGGGGAATGCATGCCTCATATAAAGTCCCAACCTTTTTTTTCCCCCGCCCCTTTCTTTCCCATGATACTCTCAATATCAGATCACTCCTCCTGGGCCTGTTTAACAGTATTGCTCCAGACATTGCTGAATTGACTGGCGTATGGACCGTGCTCCCAGATCCACGGCACCTAAACCCCCGGCAGGGGCTAGAGTGCGTGATATCATGGTGAGATTCCACTATTATGAAAGCAAAGAAGCGCTCACCCTGGTAGCTCCCAACAGATCCCACATTGATTACAAAGGGGACAAAATCCCTGATCACTCTGGCAAAAAGGTGCTATTTACGGCCTATTACTTCCTATCTCCAACAGCACAAGATTCCTTACTACTGGTGCTTCCCGTTACGTCTCTCTGTCACAACAGATGGAGTTCAACACATCCCCTGAGACCTGCAAGAAGGGGACCCTGCAAGAAGGGGATTCTCTCCTTAAGAATCTGGGCCTGCCACCACTACCAGCTGAAGATATTCAACCAATTCCAACTACTCCCCGGGCCCCCATGGCCCCTTCTCAGATTTGGACCCCGGTGAGAGGGAGAGGAGCGAAAGCCTACTCCATACCACAACATCCCCAATGCTCCTGGCTACCAACCTGACCACCTGTGAGATGATCTTCATGATTCTTCTCTTGGGGTTCCTAACCCCTGTCACGCCTCACACGGGTTTGATTTTTGATCTCTGTTTCTTTTATGTTTTCTCCCACTGCGATGCCTTGAACTTTTTGGGTTTGTTTCTAGCTAACTCATAGAAGGTCTATAGGGAGACCCTTGCTTGCTCAAGCCAAAGATGGAGCGGCTTAGCAGGACTCATTGAACCCCCCTCACTGAAGACTAACTTGCTCCCCCTACTGTCCCCTGACTGCAGTCGGGGACTCCTGAGATGCTTTTGCTTCTCAGGCCTGCAACTGTTGTTCCTGTTTTACCTTTTTAGGCCACTCCGGCATGCTTGTTACCACACTACTGAACTCTATCCCTTTTTTTTTCTGAGGACCTTTTTTATTTTTCAGTTTTTATCTTTTTATTTTTGTTCTCATTGATGTATAGCTCTTGCTTTCCCGGTTACAGAATACTGTACTATTAGTTACAAGATTAATGCTTTACTCCCATACCATGGGGGGATTACCCAATGCATTAAGAGTACTCTGGCTGTACCAGCTACGCTGGTCGACCAACACTATCCCCTATCTAGGCGTTGAAATTAGTCCGGACCCCTCGGACCTATATCAGGCAAACTTCGCCCCTCTTCTTCTCCGACTCAACACAGATCTCCTTCACTAGCATTCCCTTACTTTAACGTGGTTCGGACGATGCAATGCCATTAAGATGACAGCTCTACCCAGGGTACTATACCTACTACAAGCCCTCCCTATCCGTATCCCACCGCTATTCTTTAAACGAACCGACTCGATGTTTCGAGCCTTTGTCTGGTCACACCGAAAGCCGCGTATTAGACTGCAACTCCTACACATGCCAAAGCACAGGGGAGGGGTGGGCTTCCTAGATATAAAGGCCTACTACAGGGAGGCCCATCTTACTAGAGTGGTCGACTGGCACTGCCACGCAGAAGCTAAACAGTGGGTGGCGATGGAGCTGGAGGACTCTGGCGGCATGGCCAAGAGTTGGCCGTGGATCACCACCCCTATTCCAAGGGACCTTACTAACCACCCCACACTGGGCAGCACCATACAGGTGGCCAGGGATGCCTTTCGGCATTCCTCAGTATCCCCAATCCCATCCCCCATGGTGCCAATCTTGGATAACCCCGATTTCCCTATTGGCCGTATGAACCCTATTTTTGGCCGTCTAACTGCAAAGGAGCGGCTACACCTCCATGACTTCTTGGGCACGGTCGGCCGACTCGTAACAGAGGCAGGGATATATGCTACTGACCCCCCACTGGACTTCTGGAGTGGTCTCCAACTGCGTAACTTCCTGCGCCGGTGTGCACGGACACCAGGCATTTCGCGCCCTCTCACAGAACTGGAGCAAATTTGCCACCGCAGAGAACCGATTCGTCATTGTCTGTCTCTTATCTACGCCTCCCTGATCTCACCAGCGGAAGGGTTTTCGCCCCCCCTTCCTCTCTAAATGGGAGACCGATCTAGGAATCCAACTCAATGATTCACAAAAGGACAAGATCTTGCACTTTGCCCAGAAGTCATCCATAGCCACGAGAGTCCAAGAGACCTGTTATAAAATTATGACCCGATGGTACAGAGTGCCTACCACTCTGCACCGCTTCTTCCCGCAGGTTTCCAGCCTTTGCTGGCGCTGCGGTCTGGAGGAGGGAACGATGCTCCACATTTTCTGGGACTGCCCCAAAATCAAACCCTACTGGCGAGAGGTGACAAGCACGATCGAGCACCTGACTGGTGCTATTCTAGAGGGGGATCCCGGGGCCTGCCTGCTGCATCTCTCTAAGCGACCCATTAAGAAGTACAAAGCATCCCTTACCATTCAGCTCTTAAATGCTGCCAAGGCATGCATCCCCTTGTGCTGGAGATTGGAGACCCCACCATCAAAATCTATGTGGTATGCCAAGGTTAATGAACTGAGGAACATGGAAGACCTCACTGCCACCCTGCATGGCAGAGAGGAGGCCTTTTCGGAGACATGGCGACCTTGGATTCATTACATATACACCGAATCATACCTCTGTGAGGTTGCATGTCCTGATTAATCCATGCAGCTTGACCTTCCGCATGGTCAGGGAGGCACCACCATCTCCATCTTTAACCCTTTTCACTTCCCCCTTCCCTCTCTCTCCACCCCTTCTCACCCCCCCCCCCATCTTACATATATTTTTCCCTTTTTTTAAGTTTTCCCCAGCCATGGGCCGGTTTAGCCAGATAATATGCATATCTTATATACATTACTCGTCTCTTGTGCCACATGGCTGGGCCTGGCTGTCTGGGGGACCAATCTCCCAGCCAGTCGGAGAAGTTTCTCTCAGTGTGGGCGTGGCAGCCGCACCGACATATGGGTTATTAAGGAAACAGTATAGAAGCTCCTTCCCGGGGTGGCACAGGGGCAGTTTAATTTTCACCCGCAACCACACTTGTAAACCACATGGTGCCAAACCAGGGGAAGCGTTACACGACGAAGCTGGTACTACTAACCCTACTAACCCTATTTGCTACATGTTACTGTTTTTTTTCTTTTTTACTATAAGCAATGTCATTGTTATTCTGTGATTGTAATGCTGTACCATTTTTAAAATAAATAAAGGAATTACAAAAAAAATAGTACTCTGGCTTATTAATTTCCCCCACTTATGGCTCTAAAGATATTGTCCTAAGAAGGGTTTGAACTCCATCAAGAAACTATGGCTGACTCTGAAGGAATTCAGGGCCTCCGTCGCGGATGTGATTCTGATTCAGGAGATGCACTTCCGAGCTAGAGGTTCATTAAAATTTGCTTCCAAACACTTCCCGGTATATATGGCATCGGACTCATCAGTTGCAGTACTTGTCAGGCGTTCCTGTCCTCTCCAGATTCAGTCCTCCCACTTTGACCCGCTTGGTGGATACATAATACTACAATGTGTGTTCATGTTTAGTCCTCTTACCCTTATGGATGTTTATGCTCCTAATTCAGGTCAGCTTAAATTCTTCACTGAAACACTTGATCTGTTGAAATGCTTTTCTTCCTTCACGGTTGTGGGGGTGATTTCAATGCTATCCTTTCTACTTTCTACTTCTACTAAGCTACCTCTCCCAATACGATCACTAGCATCCTCTTTCCGTCAATTGATATGGGCTCATCACCTCTTTGACGCCTGGAGGATAAGACACCCCACCAGCAAACAGTTTTCGTTCTACTCCCCTCCCACAAAATGTTCTCCAGGTTAGACTATTTCTTAACTGCCCCCTTACGCCTAACACGGTATCTGCTGATATAGGCCCTATCACCTGGTCAGACCATGTTTTATTCCATCTCCACTGTTTTTGAAGCACAGCTGGTACACACCACAGCATTTCCATGCACATGGATTTCTAAGCATGGAATTTCAAGAATTTGCTGTTTTTACCATTTTTTTTGGAATATACTTCACTACGGAAGCCCTTTCTTTTTAATTTTTCCCACTAATTAATTTTTTTCCTGAAAACATGCTCAAACGATTTGGATTCACTTGGTGTGTGTGTCCTGGAGATCGGTTAAATGCTGGGATCAACATTGGGATCATGCACAACTCCTGCTGAATATACCCATATGTGCTTTTTGACTACCTGTAATAGGGGTCATGGAAGTCGGGTGAGTAGGATGTGTGACAGATGATGGTGGTAGAAGATATTTCAGTCAAATTCACCTACTGTTCAGCAGGGATTTGAAGATTGTGTATAATATCTGAAGAAGTTGATACATTGTCTCAAGACTTTGATACATTGTTTGAATATTCGCTATTTGCACTACTGAACTTATTTTGTGCTTGGACTTTTTATACACATATTATCAAATTATCATGTTGGTGCTCAGTTGAAATCACTTTTGCATGTTTGCACTTTATTAGGGTAGGAGCGCAGTTTAATCAATTTGGTATTGATTTTTACTTGTAAAGCTATGAGGCTGTAGGCTCAGGCCTGGATACCCTCATATACCAGAAAGTGCATTGCTATTTTTCAGGAGGAATTCCACATATAAGGAACATTTAAGTAATACTTAGGCACAATAACCAATAAATAAACCAGATTATCTGGTAAGACAAATTAATACACCAAACTTGCAGTTGTGCTTTATAAGTTTGTCAGCAGTCATGAAGTATTGACTGTTCCTGAGGTTAGCACGCTCCATAGACAGGAACAGTTCACCACTGTACCATCAGGGATTGTGGTTTTCTGGAGGATAGGTGGATCAGATGAGCAAAAACTTTGTGCTCATCCTTAGGAAAAATTTGCATTTAACCCATGCAGTGCAGGCATAATCCAATGGGGCAAAAAAGAAAATCGGAGTTGGCTTTAAGTAAAATTTAATATTTTAAACCGATGATGTCATAACTGGGTTTCTATCTCCTTTATGCAGTGCACTTATATCATTGCTAGTGAGGTGGACTGACAGGGTGCTGTACAAAGCTTTCTGAAAATATGAAAAATCTCAATTAAGCTAGCCATACAGTCAGTCATTTTTTTTCTTTCAACCAGATGTGATTTGATGTGTGAATCTCTCATGCTGTTGTATTCTGACAGCAGGGAGACTTTCCTGTCATCAGAATACAGTAATCAGGAGAGAATTTTCCAACAGTCTGGTTGTACAAGTCGATCTATAGACTTTCAAACAAATTTTGATCCATGTATGGCCAGCATTAGCACATATCTCAAGAGCCCTCAGTCTTGATACAAGCAGTGGGCTTGATTTTGGGAGAAGTTAAACAAATATCAAATATGCCTTGATTAGTGGATGTCAGTCTGGAGAAGTGATAATTCCTAGACAGGCTGTATTTGCCTTCAGGCTGCCCTAGGTAACACCCACGTGTGACGCTGAGCCTCCATGATTGAAAGAACTAAATTTCAATAAATAAAAGGGGTGGGCCAGGGATGCTGGAAGAAAGGGTTAGGTGATTCTGGATGCCCTTTATTCAACAAATGAGATGTGCTCTATCTGACTTGGTGCAGCTTCTAATACACATTGTGAAAAGCTCATAATGTGCAGTGAAATCAGAGTAAGCTTCTCTTTATTAAAGAAGAAGAGCCTGCCCAACTGTGCAGTACTAAAGGTAAGGCTGGAGTTCAGCTTTTATTTTTCAGCTTTTATAAACTAGTCCCTAGTTAATTTCTTTGCACATTATACAATATTATATGAAAACTGCTCTAGCAACAGTTTTTGTTTTGCAGCTAAATTCTAATGTTTTGTCACAGAACCTTCTAAAAAGGTGTTTTACCTTTTGCCTTTGATTATTTTGACCTTTTTCAATCACTGACATATTGGTAGATGTATTTGTTTGTTCAAGTTTAGGTAAGGATAGCTTCCAATGCCGATGAAAAGAAGAAAGCATTGCCCTCTTGTGATATAAAACAATGTGAATAAAACCACTTTGATGTGCTCAAAGCTAAAGTTTTTGCACTTTGAATGTCCATTAAAAGCGCAAGACAATGCAAACCATGTCTATTTGCTTTCCTAATTTTTGTTACAAAACAAAAAATTTATAGCAGTAAGCCATTGTGATATGCTGAAACTTAACACACAAACTTGAAACTGCAGATATGAACACTGGTTATATAAAAAATGTATCTAGCGCTTGAACGATCCACTACTGCTATGAGAAAGAATGGAAATTTAATTTTGCACAATTCAAATTGCAGAATCAAAGAAAAGCTAACAATAGGAAAATGTAGGCATCTGTATTTCAGTATTGTTACTATTTTTTTCTGACACTGCAAATGCGGTTTCTTTGTTCTTGTAAACAGTCATCAGCATAAGTGGCTTCTCATTGGGAGGAATTAAATGAAGAGCCTCATCATTATGAGAATTGCTTGTTTGTTCTATGATACTGTAATTAATCATTTGTGTTTGTTTACGGGGAACAAAAAGACAAATGATGGCTATTCACACAATCTAAAAGTAAAATATTGTATGCAAATGAAGGCATGTATTCCAGTAAAGCCCATGTAGAAATGTGTTTGTTTTGTAGGTCATCTGTATTATCTCATGGTAATTCTGAATTTAATATTAACATGAACTATACTTTATTTAGGGCAAATATATTTCACGGATATACATTGTTCCAGAATTCACCTACTAGTCTTTTTGCTACTTTTTTACAGATTGATATGAAAGGTGCATACTTTTAAAATATTTATAGGAAAAGGGGATACCCACTTTTTAAATAAACCCTTCTATATACTCACATATTTATGTATTTAGGAAACCAGTGGTGAATTCCGAATTTCCCAACAGAGCCATCTGCTGAGAAATTCGGAATTTGTAGCCAAGATACATGGTAATAGCACTCTGAAGGCCATTATTCCTGTTCCTCAACTGAAGAAAAGTTTCAAGCAACAGAAGAAGGTGGTAGGCAGGTAAAATATCAACATACATTTCTTTTTTGAAATTTCAATGTGTTTCAGGGGTCTCAGAATGCCCCTAACTTCAATACTCAAGCTAGAAAGTACAGCCTAAGAACTCCAAAATCTTAAACTATCTTAAGCCCTACGAAGCTGGTATATACAGTATGCCTCTATATTGATCAGCCAGTCAGGTCCTAAATCTATCTTCTGCTTCCCTCCTCTGAATATTATTTAAAATCTCATTATGCATCCTCCTCTTTTGTCCAATAATCTAACTTAGTCTGATTTTCCTGCTGGTAGCATGGTTGTGCAGTATCCACTGTGTCATGAATCTGCTGGTCCAGCTAATGCCACTATTATTCAGTATTCATTGTGGTTCAATGTTCCAAACAACAGAGATTGAGCAGTCCTATAACTTCATACCTGAGCATTGCACATAATATATGTACGTAAATCATAATTCTGCCTTCCTCCCTGGGATTTTTCTGTTTCTGATGCCCCAGATTGTGTAAGTCTATAATGGTACTTAAATTGGTGTGCCAGCCGCGTTTTTTTTTTTTAAGTCAGCAGCTGCAAACACTGTAGCTGCTGACTTTTAATAAGGATACTTACCTGTCCAGCGAGCCTGCGATGTCGCCCCCCCCCCCCCCGAGGCCGATCCGTCCTTCGAATTGGCTGCCAGCGCTGCCATCTTAACGAAGGGAAACAGGCAGTGGAGCCTTGTGGCTTCACTGTCGGTTTCCTACTACGCATGAGCGAGTCGTGCGGGCGCTTTGTGAATGGCCCTGTTGTTTTTTGGGACACAGAACAGGAGGAAGTGCCACGGAATAGGAAGAGGCAGATTAGAAAGACTGCCTAGCAACAGGGGTTTATGGTAAGTTAAAAAAAAATGTTTTTTTTCAAATGTTTTATTTTTTATTTTTTTAAGAATATTAATGCAATTTTTTTTTTAGGGTGGCCCTCCGCTTTAAACTTCCTTTTTTCATAGTGATGTTCACCACAATATTTCTCATAGGGTTGATTGTATACTGTTATGTTTAAATTACTTTTTATACGTGGATTCAGTTCAGGACAGTTTCATGAACATTGCCAAAGTTCTAGTGCCGAATCTGAACCCCACAGAAGTCGATAGAAGCGGAATCTGAGAAATCAGTAATAGCCATTTTCTTGGCTAATAGTCTAGGGAGTTTAGGGGGCTGGGCACGGCATTACACCAAAGCAAAATGTTTTTTTTTTTTTAATCAATTAGGCCGGGAGCAATGATTTTAATAAAATAAAAAACATAAAAAAATGCAGAAATCCTTTAAATTACATGCCCTGACAAAGGCCCTTAACATGGATGTGAAGTGATGCACCTGTTTTATATATTCAACCTACTACAGCAAAACCAACATTTAAAAAAAATGCCATTTAATTTGTCAGTAAATGACAGCTCCTGGCTTCTTCTTTCTGTTTGTAAACAAAGCAGTGTCCCATCATCTATACCAGACCCTAGTATAGATGTTAATGGAGGACCCCACACAAAAATAAAATGGTATGGGCTACCCCTAAAAATACATACCAGACCCTTATCCTTAATATAGGCTCACTATATATTCTTATATACTTGACCAAGGGGGGCTTCGTCCTGCCCTGGGGCTTCATCCTGGCCTGACTTTATCTGACCAGGGGGAAGGGAATCCCCTCGGCAAAACATCCCCATGTTGATGAAGGGCCTCTTTCCCACAACTCTGGCAAGTGGTTGTAGGGGTCTGTGTGCGAGGAGCTTATTGGAATCTGGAAGCTCTTTTTAAAAATAATGATACCCCCTTCCCACGTGAATGAGTAGAGGGGTACATAGTACTGCTACCTGTCACCAAAAACATGTAAATAGCAATTTAAATAGCAATAGCATGTAAATAGCAATGAATAAACACATTCTTATTGATTTTATTAAAGCCCTTTACTTAAAAAAGCCCCTCATTGTAGATCCACATTGTTCTTGTTGAACAATGCTCGCTGATCCGCAAAAACAAAAATCTCGCCAACCCATCAGCATCTGCCAACTATTGCACACTAATGACAGCTCCCTGACAAACAAAGGGACAGGGACAGTGGACAGTGGCTGACATCATTAATTAAATATGCCCATGGCCATATTGGGTCAATGTCATTCTCGAAATATGGAAATGTGACCCTATTTGGGCAACAAAATCAGCCACTCTCCTTGACCCTTTTTTTTTTTTTTTTACAAATAATAAACAAACTATATCAGGGCAATAAATAATGTTTAGTAATGTCACTGGTTGCTTGTACCTACCACTTCCTGAACAATGATTGGCGGGGAAGAAGAAGCTGTCATATATAGTAGTAGTAGAAAAACAGCTACTATAGTATCTATGACATTCAGCTCTCGCTGAATAGGCTAAAGGTTTGGAATTTAGACTTACCCCCAAACAAAGCTTGGTCTAAACTGTTTAGGGACCAAACTAGAAGCTCATCCATACTGACAATTAATAACCATCTATTTTTTTCTCTTTCTCTCAGTCTGGCACCCCACTATTTCAAAAACTATTTGTGCCCATTATTTGCAACAATTTTACATAAACTTAATTAAAGCTTTAAAGGATATGTGCAGTTTTAAGTTACATTTGAAATAGTTAAAGTCTGCAGGGAAAATGTAATTTGTAATAGAGTAATTGTTGTATTTTTTTTTAACATTGTCTGTTCTGCACAGGGTGGATACAATGTTTACGTTGATCCTGGCTCCATATCCCATTGAAATTGGGGGACATCTACTGGGAGGGAAGGGAGCATGGCCTATGTCGGATTGGCTTTCATTATGGTCTAGCCTGACAACAAACTTTACCCCAATGTCTTCTCTCCCAAAGGGCATCTGTCCTTTCTGATAGGAGACACATTTAAATATAATGTAAACAATGCGTGAGCCCTGTGAAGCCCAGGGGTTGTAAAACATGCAGCTAAGACACTGCCTTACATTTACTGTTTTTTCTAGGCTTTTAAGGAGAAGTGCACAAAAGTTAGATTTTTGCCCCCCTCCTCTCCCCTAACCAAACCCACACTGCATTGTAGTGTCCCAAATAATATATGACCGTATTCCACGGGCAGAGACAATTGCAGAGGCACAAGCACAACCGCAACAGTGAAGCCATGTTCTGAATGTACACGAACACTGGAACTGTGGCTGTTGGAGTGAGATGCATCTGTGGAGGAAAAGTGTGGGTTAGGTTAGGCCAGGGGAAGGGGAACAGCTTCCAGATTTTATTGTCAAAATCTAATTGAACAAGCTGAAGTTAGAAGCTGATTGGCTACCATGCGCAGCTGCACAATATTCTGAGTGCTCCAGCTTTAGTAAATCCTCTCCAATGTTCTTCCTTTGTCTGTAATCTTTTACACTTAAAATTGGCTCCTGAATGACCAGTGTTTGTATGTATTGCTTAACCACTTAACCTCTTCGCGCCCACGCTATAGCCGAAAGACGGCTGCAGCGCGGACGCTCTCTGCTGGGAGGACGTCCCTGGATGTCCTCTTGTTTACTTCCCTAATGCGCGCTCCTGAGAGCGACGCATCGGGGAAGTTCTGTGCTGGCCGTTTACAGCGAGATCGGCGTGTCCAATGAGAGATGATCTCATATGGCCAATCCCACCGCCGTTTACAGCGAGATTGGCGTGTCCCCATCTGTGTCCCCATCTGTGTCCCCATCTGTCCCCACCTGAGTCCCCATCCATGTGTCCCCAGTCCCCACCTGTGTCCCCATCTGTCCCCATCCATCTGACCTCAGCTGTGTCCCCACCAGTGTCCCCAACTGTGTCCCCAGCCATGTGTCCCCATCCATCTGTCCTCACCTGTGTCCCCATCCATTTGTCCCCATCCATGTGTCCCCATCCATCTGTCCTCACCTGTGTTGCCATCCATGTGTCCCCACCTGTGTCCCCATCCATGTGTCCCCATCCATGTGTCCCCACCTCTGTGTCCCCATCCATCTGTCCCCATCCATCTGTCCCCATCCATCTGTCCCATCTGTGTCCCCATCCATCTGTCCCCACCTGTGTCCCCATCCATGTGTTCCCCATCCATCTGTCCCCATCTGTGTCCCCAGTGCACCTGTCCCCAGTGCCATGTTTCCCCAGTGCCACGTATAAGTGCCATCTGTCATCAGTATTTTGCTAGAAAATTAGTGCCATCTGTCATCAGTGCCACCCCCCCACAAAATTGTCATTGTATGTTATTTCTTTTTTATACCACAAATGACCACCCAAAATAAATTCTTCTACTCCTCCTGAGTATTAGAATTGTTGTTTACAAGTTAAAATCATTGTTTTTGTTGCTAGAAAATTACTTAGAACCCTGAAACAATGATGACACTGACGTGGCACTGAAAGATGGCACTAGAAAGTAAAATGGCGGTTGTTGCAATACTTTTTGTCACACCGTATTTGTGCAAGCGCACTTTTTTTGAAAAAAAATACACCTTTTGAATTAAAAAATAAGACAACAGTAAAGTTAGCCAATTTTTTTTTATATTGTGAAAGGTGATGTTATGCAGAGTAAATTGATACTAAACATGTCACGCTTCAAAGTTGTGCCCCCTCGTGGAATGACGACAAACTTTTCCCTTTCAAAATCTCCATATGCAACGTTTAAAAAATTCTTCTACAGCTTGCATGTTTTGAGTTACAGAGGAGGTCTAGGGCATGAATTATTGCTCTTGCTCTAACGATCGTGGTGATACCTCATATGTGTGGTTAGAACACCGTTTTCATATGCGGGCACTACTCATGTATGCGTTTGCTTCTGCACGCAAGCTCGGCAGGACTAGCGTGTTTACATTTTTTTTTTTTATTTTTACATATGCGATCATCTCCCATTGGACACGTTTTATTTTTTTTATCACACTGTGTCCAAGGGACACGGCCAACACAATTTCCCTGCTGCGCGCTCGTGAGCGCGCACAGGGAGCGAGGGAAGGGGAAAAAAAATGGTGTCACTTTTATTCCTTTTACAAGGAATGTGACCATCCCTTGTAATAGAAAAAAAGCAAGACAGGACCTCTTAAATATGAGATCCGGAGTCAAAAAGACCTCAGATCTCATATTCACACTAAAATGCAATAATAAAAAAGAAAAAGTTGTTTGAGAAAAAAAATAAAAAGAAATTTGCTTTAAGAGCTATGGCCGGAAGTGACGTTTTGAGGTCACTTCCACCCTGCAATGGTATGGAGCCGGGTGTGGGCCATCTTCCCCTCAATCAGCTCCATACCACAGAGGGGAGAGGATGCAATCGCCTCCACCGCTTCCGGCGGCTGCGGTAAGTGACGTAGGGCACCGGAGAGCGGCGGGAGGGGGTCCTCTCTCCCACCGCCGATAAAAGTGATCTCGAGGCAAATCCGCCACAGTGACCACTTTTATCTGAAAGTGGACAGCCCGCTGAAGAAGAGGATACCAGGGTTATGGCAGCTAGCTGCTGCCATAACGATATTCCTCTTCAAAGTGCAGACATATAACGACGGCAGGCGGTCCGTAAGTAATTAAATTAATAAATATTATTTGTTTTGATTGATAGTTTAAATCAAGGGTTTGTCAGGGATGTTTCAATGATTAACCATTTGACCTACAGATGATTTACCCCCCCCCCATCATGACCAGGCCTTTTTTGTGATGCGGCACTGCGTTATTTTAACTGACAATTGCGCAGTCATGCTACACTGTACCCAAAAAGAGGGGAATGGGGGATTTGGGACTTTATATGAAGCACGGAAAAGCAAATAGGTAGTAAGGCTGAATAAGGGAATTTTATTGGTATATAAAAATTGGTAAACATACATATACTGTTATTGTCAAGGTGGTTAGTAAACACAGTAACAATATCCATAATGATAATACAGTTGTCTCAAAAAGTGGCGACTGATATCACGTAGTAAAACTTTAAGCACAATAAAACAACAGTAGACAATTGTCATAAAATTCCATAGTTCCAGCCATATTCAGAAAAGATAAATGGATAATTGTAAAATATTATTTGCCGGACCTAAGGCCTCGCTGAACCTGTGAGGGTAGTGATGGTATCGTAGCTTGGAGATCTCGATATGTCTAAAAATAAAACACGGCATTATACAGCTCTACGCGTTTCGTGGCTGACACGCCACTCGTCAGGAGCATGCGCGTGGTAAACTAGAAAAGATATTAATAAAAAATAGTAATCAGTAATTGCATAGTATACAAGGGTGAGGTAATACCCAAAGTGACACCGAAATGTCTACTTACTATTGGTAAATTTTCAGTCAAGGTGTGATGGCAGAGCGCCGAAGGCATCGAGGAACAACCCCAACCCGGGGGCCCTGGTGGACCGCCCAGCAGAGGCGCACAGGCAAACACAGACCCAGGCGGGCATGGAACTACGAGGCCTATATGTGAAGGTAGAATTGGTAGAAGTGAAGTTATGGTCATTGAAGTGACTGAGAAAATAGAAAAGTGAGGGAAATTGCAGTGATAGTGAGGAGATGTGATGAGTAGGGAAATTCAAAACAATAGCCAGAAAGTGAAAAATGAAAAAAGAAAAATGAAAAAAATGAAAAATTATGAAATAAAATTAAAAAGAAGGGGGGGGGGGGGGGGGTGACTGAGGTTGAAAAGACCTGAAGCAAGTGGGGATCCAAAGGTGAATTCCCAAAAGAGAATAAGGTGCAAAGGTAAGGTGTACCTGTATGGTCAAGGAAGACCGGGAGGAAAAGGGTTTCCAAATGTGTGTAGTCCAGTGTGTATAGAGCCTCGAGTGCCAATGACGCCCGGTCACGTGCCCCTATAAATGCGTCCCCACAGGACCGCCCACCAACGTCACGTCGTCTGGCAATTTACCGGGGTGGGGGTGAAGCCAGCAAGGACATAGAATTCCCGCCGACCTGCACCCAATGTCCTCCGCTGCCAACGAGCGTAGAAACTCAACGACAACCTCGTGACGGCGCAAGAAGCGCCGCACGTGTAGCGTGGGATGCGTGACGTCGACGCGCAGTGCAGAGCCCCCGCCCCCCAAGCTTAACAAAGGAGCGAGGGATGGGCGGGCGCCCGCAGTGCGCGTCATGGCTCCCGGACGGGGAAGGAAACACAAAACCCGGGCAGTCAAACCTCACATCAGAGACTGAAAAAAATCCGATAATGGTTGAATTAGTATGCAAGTGAAGCATAAGACTTAGATATGGTGAAGCATTATTTGACAGTTTAAACAGTGGAGGCTAAACATTAGGTCGATTATTGCAAAGAAGGGTAATGAAATATAAAATAATAGAGCTAAAACATGTGCTTCCATCCCTAATGATTTTTGAAAACGAGAGAACGGGAGTTTTAGGGACTTTAAGGAGACCTAGACCTGGTAAGGTCAGGTATGTCCATCCCTATGGGACTTTACATGAAATTATGGCCCGGTGAGGTCAAATATTTCCATCCCTTAATATGTTGAAAGAGAGGGGAATGGGGGATTTGGGACTTTATATGAAGCACGGAAAAGCAAATAGGTAGTAAGGCTGAATAAGGGAATTTTATTGGTATATAAAAATTGGTAAACATACATATACTGTTATTGTCAAGGTGGTTAGTAAACACAGTAACAATATCCATAATGATAATACAGTTGTCTCAAAAAGTGGCGACTGATATCACGTAGTAAAACTTTAAGCACAATAAAACAACAGTAGACAATTGTCATAAAATTCCATAGTTCCAGCCATATTCAGAAAAGATAAATGGATAATTGTAAAATATTATTTGCCGGACCTAAGGCCTCGCTGAACCTGTGAGGGTAGTGATGGTATCGTAGCTTGGAGATCTCGATATGTCTAAAAATAAAACACGGCATTATACAGCTCTACGCGTTTCGTGGCTGACACGCCACTCGTCAGGAGCATGCGCGTGGTAAACTAGAAAAGATATTAATAAAAAATAGTAATCAGTAATTGCATAGTATACAAGGGTGAGGTAATACCCAAAGTGACACCGAAATGTCTACTTACTATTGGTAAATTTTCAGTCAAGGTGTGATGGCAGAGCGCCGAAGGCATCGAGGAACAACCCCAACCCGGGGGCCCTGGTGGACCGCCCAGCAGAGGCGCACAGGCAAACACAGACCCAGGCGGGCATGGAACTACGAGGCCTATATGTGAAGGTAGAATTGGTAGAAGTGAAGTTATGGTCATTGAAGTGACTGAGAAAATAGAAAAGTGAGGGAAATTGCAGTGATAGTGAGGAGATGTGATGAGTAGGGAAATTCAAAACAATAGCCAGAAAGTGAAAAATGAAAAAAGAAAAATGAAAAAAATGAAAAATTATGAAATAAAATTAAAAAGAAGGGGGGGGGGGGGGGGAGGGGGTGACTGAGGTTGAAAAGACCTGAAGCAAGTGGGGATCCAAAGGTGAATTCCCAAAAGAGAATAAGGTGCAAAGGTAAGGTGTACCTGTATGGTCAAGGAAGACCGGGAGGAAAAGGGTTTCCAAATGTGTGTAGTCCAGTGTGTATAGAGCCTCGAGTGCCAATGACGCCCGGTCACGTGCCCCTATAAATGCGTCCCCACAGGACCGCCCACCAACGTCACGTCGTCTGGCAATTTACCGGGGTGGGGGTGAAGCCAGCAAGGACATAGAATTCCCGCCGACCTGCACCCAATGTCCTCCGCTGCCAACGAGCGTAGAAACTCAACGACAACCTCGTGACGGCGCAAGAAGCGCCGCACGTGTAGCGTGGGATGCGTGACGTCGACGCGCAGTGCAGAGCCCCCGCCCCCCAAGCTTAACAAAGGAGCGAGGGATGGGCGGGCGCCCGCAGTGCGCGTCATGGCTCCCGGACGGGGAAGGAAACACAAAACCCGGGCAGTCAAACCTCACATCAGAGACTGAAAAAAATCCGATAATGGTTGAATTAGTATGCAAGTGAAGCATAAGACTTAGATATGGTGAAGCATTATTTGACAGTTTAAACAGTGGAGGCTAAACATTAGGTCGATTATTGCAAAGAAGGGTAATGAAATATAAAATAATAGAGCTAAAACATGTGCTTCCATCCCTAATGATTTTTGAAAACGAGAGAACGGGAGTTTTAGGGACTTTAAGGAGACCTAGACCTGGTAAGGTCAGGTATGTCCATCCCTATGGGACTTTACATGAAATTATGGCCCGGTGAGGTCAAATATTTCCATCCCTTAATATGTTGAAAAAGAGGGGAATGGGGGATTTGGGACTTTATATGAAGCACGGAAAAGCAAATAGGTAGTAAGGCTGAATAAGGGAATTTTATTGGTATATAAAAATTGGTAAACATACATATACTGTTATTGTCAAGGTGGTTAGTAAACACAGTAACAATATCCATAATGATAATACAGTTGTCTCAAAAAGTGGCGACTGATATCACGTAGTAAAACTTTAAGCACAATAAAACAACAGTAGACAATTGTCATAAAATTCCATAGTTCCAGCCATATTCAGAAAAGATAAATGGATAATTGTAAAATATCTCCTCACTATCACTGCAATTTCCCTCACTTTTCTATTTTCTCAGTCACTTCAATGACCATAACTTCACTTCTACCAATTCTACCTTCACATATAGGCCTCGTAGTTCCATGCCCGCCTGGGTCTGTGTTTGCCTGTGCGCCTCTGCTGGGCGGTCCACCAGGGCCCCCGGGTTGGGGTTGTTCCTCGATGCCTTCGGCGCTCTGCCATCACACCTTGACTGAAAATTTACCA
This sequence comes from Lithobates sylvaticus, assembly GCA_028564925.1. Classification (NCBI taxonomy): domain Eukaryota; kingdom Metazoa; phylum Chordata; class Amphibia; order Anura; family Ranidae; genus Lithobates; species Lithobates sylvaticus. The sequence goes on from CM053026.1 coordinate 558,885,519, forward strand.
ATAGTAAGTAGACATTTCGGTGTCACTTTGGGTATTACCTCACCCTTGTATACTATGCAATTACTGATTACTATTTTTTATTAATATCTTTTCTAGTTTACCACGCGCATGCTCCTGACGAGTGGCGTGTCAGCCACGAAACGCGTAGAGCTGTATAATGCCGTGTTTTATTTTTAGACATATCGAGATCTCCAAGCTACGATACCATCACTACCCTCACAGGTTCAGCGAGGCCTTAGGTCCGGCAAATAATATTTTACAATTATCCATTTATCTTTTCTGAATATGGCTGGAACTATGGAATTTTATGACAATTGTCTACTGTTGTTTTATTGTGCTTAAAGTTTTACTACGTGATATCAGTCGCCACTTTTTGAGACAACTGTATTATCATTATGGATATTGTTACTGTGTTTACTAACCACCTTGACAATAACAGTATATGTATGTTTACCAATTTTTATATACCAATAAAATTCCCTTATTCAGCCTTACTACCTATTTGCTTTTCCGTGCTTCATATAAAGTCCCAAATCCCCCATTCCCCTCTTTTTCAACATATTAAGGGATGGAAATATTTGACCTCACCGGGCCATAATTTCATGTAAAGTCCCATAGGGATGGACATACCTGACCTTACCAGGTCTAGGTCTCCTTAAAGTCCCTAAAACTCCCGTTCTCTCGTTTTCAAAAATCATTAGGGATGGAAGCACATGTTTTAGCTCTATTATTTTATATTTCATTACCCTTCTTTGCAATAATCGACCTAATGTTTAGCCTCCACTGTTTAAACTGTCAAATAATGCTTCACCATATCTAAGTCTTATGCTTCACTTGCATACTAATTCAACCATTATCGGATTTTTTTCAGTCTCTGATGTGAGGTTTGACTGCCCGGGTTTTGTGTTTCCTTCCCCGTCCGGGAGCCATGACGCGCACTGCGGGCGCCCGCCCATCCCTCGCTCCTTTGTTAAGCTTGGGGGGCGGGGGCTCTGCACTGCGCGTCGACGTCACGCATCCCACGCTACACGTGCGGCGCTTCTTGCGCCGTCACGAGGTTGTCGTTGAGTTTCTACGCTCGTTGGCAGCGGAGGACATTGGGTGCAGGTCGGCGGGAATTCTATGTCCTTGCTGGCTTCACCCCCACCCCGGTAAATTGCCAGACGACGTGACGTTGGTGGGCGGTCCTGTGGGGACGCATTTATAGGGGCACGTGACCGGGCGTCATTGGCACTCGAGGCTCTATACACACTGGACTACACACATTTGGAAACCCTTTTCCTCCCGGTCTTCCTTGACCATACAGGTACACCTTACCTTTGCACCTTATTCTCTTTTGGGAATTCACCTTTGGATCCCCACTTGCTTCAGGTCTTTTCAACCTCAGTCACCCCCTCCCCCCCCCCTTCTTTTTAATTTTATTTCATAATTTTTCATTTTTTTTCATTTTTCTTTTTTCATTTTTCACTTTCTGGCTATTGTTTTGAATTTCCCTACTCATCACATCTCCTCACTATCACTGCAATTTCCCTCACTTTTCTATTTTCTCAGTCACTTCAATGACCATAACTTCACTTCTACCAATTCTACCTTCACATATAGGCCTCGTAGTTCCATGCCCGCCTGGGTCTGTGTTTGCCTGTGCGCCTCTGCTGGGCGGTCCACCAGGGCCCCCGGGTTGGGGTTGTTCCTCGATGCCTTCGGCGCTCTGCCATCACACCTTGACTGAAAATTTACCAATAGTAAGTAGACATTTCGGTGTCACTTTGGGTATTACCTCACCCTTGTATACTATGCAATTACTGATTACTATTTTTTATTAATATCTTTTCTAGTTTACCACGCGCATGCTCCTGACGAGTGGCGTGTCAGCCACGAAACGCGTAGAGCTGTATAATGCCGTGTTTTATTTTTAGACATATCGAGATCTCCAAGCTACGATACCATCACTACCCTCACAGGTTCAGCGAGGCCTTAGGTCCGGCAAATAATATTTTACAATTATCCATTTATCTTTTCTGAATATGGCTGGAACTATGGAATTTTATGACAATTGTCTACTGTTGTTTTATTGTGCTTAAAGTTTTACTACGTGATATCAGTCGCCACTTTTTGAGACAACTGTATTATCATTATGGATATTGTTACTGTGTTTACTAACCACCTTGACAATAACAGTATATGTATGTTTACCAATTTTTATATACCAATAAAATTCCCTTATTCAGCCTTACTACCTATTTGCTTTTCCGTGCTTCATATAAAGTCCCAAATCCCCCATTCCCCTCTTTTTCAACATATTAAGGGATGGAAATATTTGACCTCACCGGGCCATAATTTCATGTAAAGTCCCATAGGGATGGACATACCTGACCTTACCAGGTCTAGGTCTCCTTAAAGTCCCTAAAACTCCCGTTCTCTCGTTTTCTACACTGTACCCAAATAAAATTGATGTATTTTTTTTCCCACAAATAGAGCCTTCTTTTGGTGTCATTTGTTTACAACTGCATTTTTTTTTTTTTGCACTATAAACAAAAAAAAGACAGACAATTCTGAAAGAAAGAACAATATTTTTTACTTTCTGCTATGAAATATATCCAATAAAAAAAAAAAAAATTAATTTCTTAATAAATTTAGGCCAATATGTATTCTACTACATATTTGAGGTAAAGAAAATATTTATTGGTTTTTGCAAAAGTTATAGTGTCTACAAACTTTGGGATTTATACTGCAATTTTTATTTATTTATTTTATACTAATAATGGAGGCAATGGACGTATAGCAGGACTGCGATATTGCGGTGGCCAATTGGACACTTACTGACACTTTTGACACTTTGTGGGAACCAATGACACTAATACAGTGATCAGTGCTAAAAATATGCACTGACACTGTACCAATGACACTGGCTGGGAAGGGGTTAAACAGCTAGGGCAATCAAAGGATTGTTTTTTTGTACTGTATGTGGTGGTTTTACTAAGGCAAGTGATGGATTGTATTCCCTGCTTTGCTTTTTTATTAAAAATAATTAAGCTAATGAATTATTCCTGAGATTGTTTGTCCAGTGCAGATATTCTTTAAATACAATAAAATTGTGTAAAAAATATGTACTGCAAAACTAGAAAATAAATTAAAATGTATTTACAAACACCACTAACAGTCGGATTAAGAGGTTACACAGATGCTGAAATTATCTTCACAATGAATTACTTAAGGTATCACGCTAAAGCCTGGCTATATACGGTATATTGGATTACATTAGATAATTAATTTCCACTTATAGACAGCATAACCATTTATAACTAAACCTGGCAGAAAATACTCTGCGTTTGACAGATTACAATTGTTATCCTCGTACAGAAAGAATAAGGGCTTAAACCTGTCTGTAGGATGCGCCAATATGGCCCAAAAAAAACGAAATTACAAAACATGATCAAGCTCTACTTTAGAGGTTATGTTATCGCAAAAGTTATATTAAATGGCAGCAAAGACTCTTGCAATTGGCCTATTAATTAGGCAGTCAAAAATCACCCGGACTATACACTATAATACACTATAATTACCCTCAGAAGCAATGGAGTGGAACATTGTGGCTGGATTGCCTTAAGATGGCTGCTGACCTATGGGTGGAGATGGGCCAAGCCTAATGTGGAGTCTGCCTTCCCAAAATGGTATCTAGCTAAAATGGAAGATGTGTATCCTGGGATGTCTGATGATGGATGAGATGATGTCCTCTTCTGTAGATGATGGGCGTGAGTCATGGGTGTGATCTTGAGCTTGCTATTCATTAATTAAAAACAAAAGCCCTTGAAAACACACCCAAAGGGTGGAATTTTGTATTAGTGGTGCATTATATTATTGATCAACTATGTTTTTGTACAAGCATTACCTATATTTGGCCACCAGATGGCTGGGAATCTTTATAGTCAGGTCTTCCAGGGAAAGCCTGCATCAAATCTTTATAGAATATATTTTTTTTTTCTATAAAGATTTACCTATGTTATTTTATTTAGATGGCATATAACTATCCTTCTTTGAGGGTCTGGTGATTTGGGTATATTACCATCTACATACAAACCTTTGGCATAGCGATACACATAAAAATAATTGTACACTTTAAGCTACTACTTGGGTATGTCTAAATAATAAAGCACACAGATTTCAAACAATAGTGATTATGAATAAACAAACATGATAAGATTATGACTAAACACTTTTCAGATAATATGATATTCTGTCGTGATTATGTCTTTTTGTATATTATCATGTTTTATCCATACATATATACATTGAAACATTAAGCCACCCTGATAATCCTTTCCAAATTTGTACTGATATTAAATGTTTAATTAACTTTTCTCAGAATGTTTATTCTTTACACCTTCTTTGTGTGCTCTTCTCAGCCTTGGGTCAATGGGGAACAGATGAACACATAGGTTTAAGTTTGTTCCCTGTTAATTTGGACAATAGAAAGAAAAACTAGCAAACATAGAAAATAACTTGAATGGTGAGCGTGTTGTCATTAAAGTGGTTGTAAAGGCAGAAGGTTTTTTATCTTATTTCATTCTATGCATTAAGATAAAAAACCTTGTGTATGTAGCAGCCCCCCTCAGCCCCCCTAATACTTATCTGAGCCCCATATGGATCCAGTAATGTTGCAGCAGTGTCTCAGCTGTCCGGGACTCCCCTCCCAATTGGTTGACACAGCACCGCAGGGCCAAAGAGGAGGATCTGGGCTGATCTGTGCAAAACCATTACACAGAGCAGCCGAGACACTGCTGCAACATCACTGGATCTAACATTTCTATGGATCTAACATGTTTGTTATGTTTGACTAAACAAAAAAAACATGACTTTACAAACACTTTAAGCTGTTTAAATTTTAGAAGGTGGTTACAGATAAACACGTCCCATTGTCATTGCTTGAGATGTCACCTGTTTAACAATTCTCCTGTCATAGCCAGTTTTTCAGGGTCTTTTACTGAAACTCACTCCATTGTTTTGGCAAACTACTTCTCAATGTGTTTTTATCGCTTACTGGGAAACATTTCTTGTGATGCAGGCTATTTGGCCTATCTGACAATCTGTCATAGTTTAAAATTAGAAAAATTATCAAATGTATTTTTTTATTCAGAGAAACTCTAACAGGTTGCAGACTGTAATCGTTTATTGTTTTTTTTTTTTATGTGATAATGCACAGATTCCTTAATTGTATTGATATTTTTATTTTATAGGTAATGATCACCATTAGAAATCAAGAAATCCTGGAAGCAAGACAAGTTCATTGTCCAGAATTCTATACATATGTGCTCTTGACTGAACTTTTTTAATAGACATTAATGTAAATGCAGTGCAATGGTCACATAAGCACTTACAGAGGAGTGCAAGTTCACTTCTGTTCCACTCACTGAGTCACTTTCATAGGGAATAGGCGGAGAGACGCTGCCATTTTTGAAAAAAATCTAATAAAACATGAATCATATTGTAAAGTTGCGCAGGAGCTTCCGAACACTAGTACTTCTCTTAGCCACTTTCTGTCTTATAAGTATAGTCATTTCTGCCTACTATTTATATTCTGGTCACAAGCAGGCAATAGTACTTATTGAGACAACAGCTCAAGCTGACTGTGAAGACATAAACCTGTTACCATACAGGACAGTCGAGATGAGGACAGTTAAGCCAATTAGTACTGGTACTGCTGCCATGACAGATCACACAGTGTTACTCTTTGTGGAGAGCCAATACTCTCAGCTTGGACAAGACATTGTAGCTATCTTGGAATCCAGCAGATTTCAGTACCACATAGTAATTGCACCCGGTAAAGGAGACATCCCTCCACTCACAAAAGATGGCAAAGGTAAATATGCAATCATTATCTATGAAAACATCTTAAAGTATGTAGCAATGGACTCTTGGAATAGAGAACTTCTCGAAAAATACTGCATTGATTACAGCGTCAGCATTATTGCGTTCCACAAAGCTAATGAAAATAGCTTGCCAAATACCAAACTGAAAGGTTTTCCTTTACTTCTCTACAACAATGTAGCTCTCAAAGATTGTTTTGTAAATCCGTCCTCTCCACTGCTTCATATAACAAAAGCAACAGTTGCAAAAGGTCCTTTGCCTGGAGAAGACTGGACGGTTTTCCAGTACAACCACTCAACATACCAACCTGTGATTTTATCTGAACTGCAATCACCTGAGCAACATGAACCTTCTTTATCCATATCTTCCCTTCAAGCCACTGTAATCCAGGACCTGGGACTCCATGATGGAATTCAACGAGTTTTGTTTGGAAACAACTTGAATTTTTGGTTGCATAAATTAATTTTTATAGATGCCATATCTTTTTTGTCTGGGAAGAAACTTAGCTTATCTTTGGACAGATTCATTCTGGTAGACATAGATGATATATTTGTTGGAAAGGAAGGCACTAGGATGAATGTAAATGATGTGAAGGTAAGTGCTGTTTATTTTAAATTTAATTAAACACTGTCACCAATGAGGAATAAATTATTACTTGCATTGTAATAATGAAACTTGCAGTGTTGTGGGAAAGGGAGACACATCACTCTCACTGCTACCAAACTCATACTGTTAAAAATCTAATTCTGTAACTTAGCAATGATGTGCCTCTATCACGATAATGTTATCATACACATACTATACAAAAAAATCTATCAACTGTGCTCTTTATTTTAGAAGTGATCTGGGCCACCTGATAACTTCTACACAGCCCAAAAGTTCCTCCGCCACCCTCAATACATGTCTTTCACCATGATACACACACTGGGAGCTGTCATCAATAAGTTGGGGTAGGTGGTACTGAAGTTCAACAAGTATACACTAGGCTGGATGCACTGGGAGCATTGGGAGACAACTCCTAGGGTAACGCTAATGCTGCTCCTGTTAAAACAACAACAATGCAGGCAGTGGAGGGTGTCATTGGATATTTAATATTTTAGCTTTATGTGCACTTTATCTCAACTCTAGCCAAAACTTTTTTTGTTGTTTAATTTTGACTGGGGCACTTCTTTAAACAGCAAGTGAATCCCTTTTGTAAAAATTTTGCAGTCACCATAGCTGTTAAGCTGTGCTTTGGGATAGGGTCACCTGAAAAAAAAGGAGCAGGTTTTACTGCACAATACAGCAATTCATGGCAGTTTGCCATGGTTTGGTGCACTGTGGTGACATTTTTTTTTGAATGGCATTCCAAAGAAGTGTTATGGTAATAGAAAATGTGCACCCGCTCTGCAATTCACCATAACACACAATGTGTGTTGTGGTGCACTTCTTTAAACAGCTGTGTGTCCAATATTTAGTGGGTTAAGGTGCACTGCCAGTACATTAAAAAATGAATGAGTTACCTTAAATGATATATAAACTATATACCTAAAACTTTTTTTTGGTAAAGCAGGGAAGTGTTAGAACCCCTTAAACTTTTTATTGTGGTCTTTGTCCCTGTTGGGTAGATTCAACCTCTCTACTTGTCATGTTGGCTACTGTCACAAAAACAGAAAATTACCCTATTTATCAGCGTATAACACACACTTTTTTTGGGGCAAAGCAGGGGTGCATGTTATACGCCGACAGTGTAACTCACCGAGCCATCATTTCCTCTCCACTCGGCTCCTCGGCTTTCACTCGGCTCTCACGTCACACAGACACACAGTCCCGCCTCTGCCACTGGCATTGGACCAGTGTTCTGCCTATCATAGGAGCTGGTCCAATGCTGGTGGCGGAGGCAGGACTGTGTGTGTGATGTGAGAGCCGAGTGGAGAGGAGATGATGGCTCGATGATTTTCTAAATCAGGCTGCTGGTGAGGGAGATGGTGAGACTGCAAAGGACGGTATTAATCAGGCTGCATTGAGGACAATAATCAGGATGCATTGATCAGGCTGCATTGAGGACAATAATCAGGCTGCATTGATGCAGTGATCAGGCTGCATTGAGGACTTTATTTGGGCTGCATTGAGGACAATAATCAGGCTGCATTGATGCATTGATCAGGCAGCATTGAGGACTTTATTTGGGCTGCATTAAGGACATTATTCAGGCTGCAGATGGACAGTTATGGGCACTGACCCTTAATTTGCTTCAAAGTTGATTATTTTAAAAATATGTTTTTTTCCTGAATCTTCCCTCTTAAAATTAGGGTGCGTGTTATACACAGGTCAGGCTGCATTGAGGACTTTATTTGGGCTGCATTGAGGACAATAATCAGGCTGCATTGAAGACAATAATCAGGCTGCATTGAGGACTTTATTTGGGCTGCATTGAGAACAATAATCAGGCTGCATTGATGCATTGATCAGGCTGCATTGATGCATTGATCAGGCTGAATTGAGGACTTTATTTGGGCTGCATTGAGGACATTAATCAGGCTGCAGATGCACATTTATGGGCACTGACCCTTAATTTGCTTCAAAGTTGTTTATTTTAAAAATATGTTTTTTTCCTGAAACTTCCCTCTTAAAATTAGGGTGCGTGTTATACACCGATAAATACGGTGTATGAGACTCAAAATTTTGCAGTTGTCACTTTCTACAAGCTTAACTGCTTCAGCCCTGGAAATTTTTCAGTGGGGACACTTGTTCTGAGAGCAACTGAGAGGGGAATTAATCTCACTTTTTAGAGATTTATTCTTACAGCCTGTTCTATCCCCATGACAGGAAGTAAAAATAAATCTCCTCAACTGGGCAAACTGACAGTAGTTTTAACCCTTACCTACCCTATCCAAAAGTAAAAAATACAGTTTTGGTTATCCATACACTTTTATATATTTCAGCTTACTAGTCCTTGGATGTGCCTGCATTCATTATCACTTTTCAGGCTAAGAACATTTTGCATGTTGATTTTGTCTGAAATGCAGTGTCATTGTCACTTTCCACAAGCTTAACTGCTTCAGCCCTGGAAGATTTTACCCCCTTCCTGACCAGAGCACTTTTTGCGATTCGTCACTGCGTCGCTTTAACTGACAATTGCGCGGTTGTGCAACGTTGCACCCACAAATAGAGATTTCTTTTGGTGCTTTTGATCACCTCTGCGGTTTTAATTTTTTGCGCTATAAACAAAAAAAGAGTGACAATTTTGAAGTTTTAATTTTTTGCGCTATAAAATAAAAAAGAGTGACAATTTTGAAAAAAAAGCTATATTTTTTTTTTTGCTATAATAAATATCCACCAAAAATATATAAAAAAAAATAATTTTTTCCTCAGTTAAGGCCGATATGTATTCTTCTACATATTTTTGGTAAAAAATTGATTGGTTTGCACAAAAGTTATAGCGTCTACAAATAGGGGATAGTTTTATTGCATTTTTATTATTTTTTTTTATTAGTAATGGTCGGCGATCTGCGATTTTTATCATGACTGCGAAATTATGGCGGACACATCGGACACTTTTGACACTATTTTGGGACCATTGTCATTTATACAGCGATCAGTGCTATAAAAATGCACTTATTACTGTGTAAATGACACTGGCAGGCAAGGAGTTGAACAGTAGGGGGCGATCAAGGGGTTAAGTGTGTCCTAGGGAGTGATTCTAACTGTGGGGGATGGGCTTCCACTCACATGACAGCGATCACTTCTCCTGATGACAGAGAGCAGTGTCTGTCATGTCACAAGGCAGAACGGGGAAATGCCTTGTTTACAAAGGCACTTCCCCATTCTGCGGCTCCGTGACACAATCGCCAGGAGACCGGCGGACATTGAGTCGGCGGGTACGGCGGGCACGGTCCCGCTGTACAAGGCAGACACGCCCGCTAGCCCCACCAATTAAAGGGGACGTACAGGTACGCCCATTTGCCCACTGCTGCCATTGTGCCGACGTGCAGCGGTCGGCAAGTGGTTAAAAAGAAATCGCAAAGAATCTTGTCTTTATTGTGTGAGCTGAAATATATAACATTTTATTTTTTTAGGTTTAGATGCACTTTAATGCAGTGCAATTTCACTCATGTGCCCTAACACAACTTATAGTATAAATGGGGCCTAACAGTTTTGTTTTAATGATATGATCATTCCACATTGGCAAACCACAAGGTTTATTGACTTCAGACTACACACTAATCATAACTGTCAAATACTTACCCCTATTTTCCTAAGTAGCCCTCAACCTGGACCACAATCTTTTGTTTTTGTTTCCACATGTTGGACAAAGGTTAATCATAAATGGCAGAATATTATAGTAAAATGTTTCCAATTTACAAAGTTACATAGTAGGTGAGGTTGAAAAAAAACACCAAGTCCATCACCAGTCCAGTCCATCACCAGTCCATCAAGTCCAACCTATGTGTGTGATTATATGTCAATATAACATTGTATATCCCTGTATGTTGCGGTTATTTAGGTGCTTATCTAATAGTTTTTTGAAACTATCAATGCTCCCTGCTTAGACCACCGCCTGCAGAAGGGAATTCCACATCCTTGCCACCCTTACAGTAAAGAACCCTCTACATAGTTTAAGGTTAAACCTATTTTCTTCTAATTTCAAGTTGCCACATGTCTTGTTAAATTCCCTTCCTCAAAAAATTTGTATCCCTATTGTGGGGTCACCAGTACGGTATTTAATAAAATCATATCCCCTCTCAAGCATCTCTTCTCCAGAGAGAATAAGTTCAGTGCTCGCAACCTTTCCTCATAACTAATATCCTCCAGACCCTTTATTAGCTTATTTGACCTTCTTTGTGCTCCATTACCAGTACATCCTTCCCGAGGACTGGTGCCCAGAACTGGACAGCATACTCTAGGTGCGGCCGGACCAGAGTCTTGTAGAGCGGGAGAATTATTGTTTTATCTCAGGAGTTGATCCCCTTTTTAATGCATGCCAATATTTTGTTTGCTTTGTTAGCAGCATGCCATTCCTGAGCCTATCATCTACTAGGACCCCCAGGTCCTTTTCCAATCTAGATTCCCACAGAGGTTCTCCCCCCAGTGTATAGATTGCCTTCATATTTTTGCCACACAAATGCATTATTTTACATTTTTATACATTAAATCTCATTTGCCATGTAGTTGCCCACCCCATTAATTTGTTCAGATCTTTTTACAAGGTTTCCACGTCCTGCGGAGAAGTTATTGCCCTGCTTAGCTTAGTATCGTCCGCAAAAACAGAGATTGAACTGTTTACCCCATCCTCCGGGTCGTTTCTGAACAAAATAAATAGGATTTGTCCCAGCACCGAACCCTGGGGGACCCCACTACCCACCTCTGACCATTCCAGTACTCCCCATTTATCACCACCCTCTGAACTCGCCCTTGTAGCCAGTTTTCAATCCATGTACTCACCCTATGGTCCATTCCAATGGACCTTATTTTGTAAAGTAAACGTTTATGGGGAACTGTGTCAAATGCTTTTGCAAAATCCAGATACACCACATCTACAGGCCTTCCTTTATCTAGATGGCAACTCACCTCTTAATAGAAGGTTAAAAGATTGGTTTGTCAAGAAGGATTATTCATGAATCCATGCTGATTACTGCTAATAATACCGTTCTCATGACTAAAATCTTGTACATAGTCCCTTATCATCCCCTCCAAGAGCTTGCATACTATTGATGTTAGGCTATCTGGTCTGTAATTCCCAGGGATGTATTTTGGGCCCTTTTTAAATATTGGTGCTACATTGGCTTTTCTCCAATCACCTGGTACCATTCCAGTCAGTAAACTGTCAGTAAAAATTTGGAACAATGGTTCCCTAAGTACCCTCGGATGCAAGCCTAAGGAAGATTAAGGAGAAGAATAAATTCAATACCTTCGCCATCACCCCATGCTTTGTAACCAGATGTCCTTCCTCATTCTTTATTGGGCCATTATGGTCTGTCCTCCTTTTTTACTGTTTACATACTTAAAGAATTTCTTGGGATTTTCTTTGCTCTCCTCTGCTATGTGTCTTTCATGTTCTATCTTAGCCGCCCTAATTGCAACCTTACATTTCTTGTTGCATTCCTTATAAAGTCTGAATGCTGATGATGATCCCTCAGTCTTGTATTTTTTGAAGGCCTTCTCCTTTGCTTTTATGTACATTTTTACTTTGGGGTTAAGCCATCCAGGACTTTTGTTTGCTCTTTTAAATTTATTACCCAATGGGATGCATTGGCTAATACCCTTATTTAATATGCTCTTAAAGCAAACCCATCTTTCCTCCATTTTCTTTGTTCCTAATGCCACGTACACACGAATATAATTCTCGCCGGAAAAGCCTTAGATGTTTTTTCCTACAGAATTCCGCTCAAGCTTGTGTTGCCTACACACGGTCACACCAAATTCCGACCGTCAAGAATGCGGTGACGTACAACACTATGACGAGCCGCGAAAAAGAAGTTCAATGCTTCCGAGCATGCGTCAAATTGTTTACGAGCATGCGTCAGAATTTTGCGCGTCGGAGTTGCCACAGACGATCAGAATTTCCGATAGAAACTTTTTCTGACAGAAAAATTGAGAAGATGCTCTCAATATTTTGCTGGCCAAAATTCCAACAGCAAAAGTCCGATGGAGCCTACACACGGTCGCATTTTCCGACCGAAAGCTCTCATCGGTTTTTTTACTGGCCAAAATTTCTGACTGTGTGTACACGGGATAAGATTTTATCCCAATTCATGCCTTCTGACAAGGTTCGTAGTTTAGGGAACTTATGTTTCCTATTTGTGTAATTTATACTGAAGCAAATTGACCTGTGATCACTGTTTCCTAAATTGCCCCGTATTTACACATCAGTGATCAGGTCTGTACTGTTGGTAATCAGTAGATCCAGTAACGCTTTATTTCTAGTTGGTGAGTCTACCATCTGAACCATGAAATTGTCCTGCAAGACATTTAGGAACTGGCGAATCTTAGAGAAATGCGTGGTACCCTCCTCCCAGTCTATGTCTGGATAATTAAAATCCCCCATTATCATAATACTTCCCATCCTTGCTGCTAATCCAACTTGTGATAGGAGATCCATCTTCACCTCCTCCCTCAGGTTAGGGGGCCTATAGCATACTCCCAGTAATATTTTCCCCTTAGCTTCATCCCTTTGGAGCTCTACCCATAAGAATTCCACCTCCTCCCTATCAACCTTAGTGATATCATCTCTCACATTCACTTGTACATTATTCTTGATATATAGGCATACCCCTCCCCTGTTTTTACCCTCTCTATCCCTGCGATAAAGTGTATACCCTCAAATGGTTGCCAGCCAATCATGAGAGCTGTTAAACCAGGTCTTTGAAATTCCAACAAAATCTAAATCCTCCGTGTACAACAGTATCTCTAGTTCACTCATCTTGTCCACCAGGCTCCAGGCATTGGTGAACACTTGATTTATTAAAAGCCAGTAAATGTATACATCTTTGTTACATTGCATAGAACTGTGACATTTTGGAAGCCTAGATACGTTGTACACTTCCCTACCTATTAGGATTATAATTATAATAATATTTGAGTAATACAATGTAGGCAACAGTAATGGTTTTTAATCTGTTTATTATCTTTTTGTTTCATATCAGTGTGAGCTAGCATTTGTTTAAAAATATAGCTGAATAAAACAACACAGTCATAAAGGTCAATGAAATAATAATATATATGCATACACTTGCAAATATGAATAACTGGCACTAAAAAAATTGTTTTACATTTGCATTTTCATGTAAAGCAAAATACAGAGTGAAATAAAGTGAAATAATCCTACTTTAGGAAGATAATATATATTTTTAAACCATAATCTGGGTCATAAATAAACTGTTACTCTTGCCTTGTGTATGGGGGTGTACATATTTTAGGTATTTAAATGTAATTAAATGTGTTCTGCTAAGGGAACAAAAATATTTTATTGGCTAAAGTGAGTGCGAAAGAGACCCTTGTTGATGGAGAGTGTGATGGCACTGAAGCATTATGGGTGGAGCTGCATATGGGTGTGCATACTATAAAGCTAATTATTGGAGCTTGTTATAGGCCACCCAATGTTATTGAGCAGGTGGAGACTCAGCTCCTTGCACGGATAGAAAGTGCTGCAGGGGCTAAGACAGTGATAATAATGGGGGATTTTAAGTACCCTGAAATTGACTGGAGTATTGCTGGAACAAAAGGGCAGAAATTTAAAAACCTATTAAAAGACAAATTTATGGTACAATTTATCGGGACCTGAACTAGAAATGATGCTCTGCTGGACCTGGTAATCTCACAGTGTGGAGCTTATTACGTTATGTTCAAATAAAAGAATATCTGGGTAGCAGTGACCACAGCATGACTTAATTTAATGTTGCCTTTAAAGTGGGACTAAAGGCTCAAGGTTTTTGACCTTAATGCATTCTATGCATTAAATGAAAAACCTTCTGGGTACAGCTCTCCCCTCATTCCCCCTAATACTTACCTGAGCCCCATCTCTCTCCAGCGATGTCCATGAGTCCCTCGGCCATCTGGGACTCTCATCCTGATCGGCTGAGACCCATCTTGATCATGTTCATGAGAGCAGTGGCTATCCTGCGTCTCTCATTCCTCATTGGCTCACACAGCAGGGGGAGTCATTGGTTCCTGCTGTTGTCAAACACAGCCAGTGAGCCAATGAGGAGAAATCGGGTTGGGGTTGAGCCATGCTCTGCGCGTGAATGGTCCCAGCCCACTGGGTTGAACAAAAAAAAAAAACAGCAGTGGGTTAAGTTCTTCTAGTCTTTTTTGAGCACTGGTTTCTATCAGCCACATTCAGTATACTGTTAATAACAACAATATATTCTTTATTATATCCCTCATTACTGTTGCCTTCATCCTGAAATATGTAACCAACTTCCCCTGATCATATTTTATAGGACCAATATGTTCTGACCTAGATTTTTTACTATTGATAGATTTGAAAAAATTTGGATTTTTTTTTACTCTCCTCTGCAAGAGGTCTCCCACAAACTATTTTAACTGCCCTGGTCATGCTTTTGCATTTCCTATTGCATTCTTTGTAGTCTTGGAATGCTGATGGTGACCCTTAGAACTTATATTTTTTAAAAGACAGCTTTTTATCATTAATATCCCTTTTTTACCTTAGTATTTAGCCACCCAACTGGGGGTCATCCTTGTTTTTATTTTACTGCACATCTTAAACCACTTAGCCGCGGCCTACCGCATATATACTGTGGCAGAGCGGACCCACTGTGCCAGATCACATACATGTACGTTATCCGGCTCTTTCAGGTAGGGGTGCATTCACATCCAGTGCCCCAGCTGTGCTGCCATTTGCTCCAGCACATGCTGATCAGCGGGTCCTGGCCAATGATTTATGGCCAGGACCTGCTGATCAGCTGAGCAAATGACAGAAGAGAGCATTGGTAAAAAAACACAGGGTTCTTACAGACAGCAGCAATGTGCAAAGCAGGGAGTAAAAACCGGCACATTGCTTATTGAAAGCACCAGTGGTGTATTTAGGTTTTGTTCTGCCCTAGGCCTGACTAAACTTGTGCACCCCCTAATTTAAATATGACCCACCCCTTCCTGTCAAGGCCACACCACTTCATGTTTAAGACCCACCATGTCATCTGTAATTCACTGTGTTCTCCCAGGAGGGACATAACCTGCACCCCCTAGTGAACATTTTATCTCCACAGTCAGTGTTGATGGGGGAATTAAGCAATTTTATTTCCTGCAACTGATGGTTGCAGGAAAGAAAATTGCATAATCTATGGCCTGCTTAAGGGTCCTTTCACACTAGGTGCAGTAGGTGCAGTGGGACTGTGTTTTGTGTCTATTCCCACACAGCCCCACAGCACACCCAGCCCTAGACTCACAAAATCAGCATGAAGCACAGATAAATGCAGGTCAGAAGGAGGTCAAGTACACCTGTGAATTAATTCTGAATTACCACTGAAATATCTCAAACTGAAATCAGAACAAATGCCAGTGCTAAGTGATAACAAAGGCACTTCCAGCGATGGAAGTGCTCATATTCACTTGCTAAAATACCCCTAAATGACATCACATTGGGCAAGCAGATAGGGTTGGGCTAAATGTGGATTATTGGACATACAATTCTGATCTGATCACACAGGTACCGCACTTGGCTGTCAGTGCCACTTATCCCAGGAGGTACTTTGGGATGGGGACCTGCCCAACCAATGTTCAATTGAATAGTGTTCATGTGATATTCACAAACCAGTTTCATATTCAAAGGATTAGAACTCAATCAGGCCAAAAATGACCCAAAAATATGTCAACACACAGACGGAAAGATCTTTAACCTGTGTATGTTTAATTACAATACATTTTGCTAAATAAAACAGGATTAACTGGCATAAAGATGATCCTATAGAGTAAAGCTAAGACAAATAAGCAGTTTGCAAAAACCATGATCAAAAAAAATGTACCAGTATTCAAAAGAAGGAAACGTGGACTTTAGAGGCACATCTGTAGCATTGAAATGCAAAATTAACTTTTATTAATCTTTAAAGATCACATTATTGATATGTTAAGAACAAAACATGGTGTTTGGTCTAAACGATGCTCACACCACCTAACACAACCAACTATTACCACAGTGGAACAGATCAATCAATGATGATTCAAAATTAGATGATGTCAAATAGAAGGAGCAGCTGGTTGGTGGTAGAGATGTAGTGAAGAAAACTCTACATGTTACGCACCCTTAAGCGATTCTTCAGGAGCTTGCAGTCTAATATATACATGAAAAAAAATAAAAATAATAAAAAAAAACAAAAAACAAAGACAGCCGAATAATGTATCAGAACTGAGAATGTAACAATTATTTAATAATAGTGTAGACAAAAACTAACAAGTCAAGGAGTCTGCCCCTCACCCCCACCCCCCCCCCCAAAAAAAACTTGGGAAGCAACCAACCCAGAAAGCATGTGATCATAGGTGGACACAACCCAGCAGGCACAAATCAGGAACAGGAAATGCTGGGGTAACAAACACTTTAACCTCTTCACGCCTAAGGGTAAAACAAATCTTAATTCCTAACAACAATTTGGCAACTTTGACATGTGTTAGTAAAACCATACGTATCATCAAAACTACTTTGGTCATCCAGGTGTATTATACCTTGTCCTTTTCAGGGCAAATCTGGCTTTTATTTGGTGGTAAATGGTAATGGATATTTCCTGATTTTTATTATATTATCAAAGGAAAACTGGCCCAAAATAGGAAAAAAATAAAAAAAAGTTTTTTCAATTTTGTATATTTCTTGCTACTACCATAACCTACCACCAAAGAACAACCCAAAACAAATTCTGCTGCTCCTGACGATTACAGTGACACCACATGAATGAAAAAAGTATTCTGTTGTCGTTGCTTTGCTTCCTTTGTGTGAAATCCCTGATGTTCCTGCCAGTCCCTCTGCTTTCCTATTAGAAACTGACCACGATAGGCAGGAGAACACACTGTGCTCAGTTCTCTAGCTATGCTGGGAACTCGGCGTGTTCTTCTCCAATGATCAGACTTGTCCTGACACCCCACCCCTTCACAGCCATGTGTTCAGTGTGTTGTTGCTTCTCCTCCACTAGCTGAAGGTGATAACTTATAAAAAAAAGGGTAAAATGTCTTTATAATGTTTTTTTTTTTTTTTTATATCTATACACAAATGTTTTTCCTTGCATTTACATTTTTAACAGAATGGGTTGTTTTACAAGGTGATGATTTACTGTACAATCACTTTAAGCAGCAGCGTATTGTAAATAAACTATGTATACTTACCTTTCTGGTGAGTACATGTATCACTGTCTTTAACAGTTCTGGGAGCTGCTGCTAAACGACACTTTCAGAAGTGTTGGATAGTATGCCCATCCTGCCCAGCAGGCCAGAATTGTTTCCACTGAAAAGGTAAGTATGCATCTGTTTTTTTTTTTTTTATTGGGCTCTGCTGCTTATAGTTGGTGATGCTGCTGACAGTCACATTAAATATTCTTAAATTAGACCTTGGAATACAATGCTTAATAAAAGATGGCAAAAATAAAGCATTACAAATATAAAGCTAGTTCCCAGTCACTTGAAATTGCAGCACTATGCAAGAGCATACATTTTCAGGAAGCAAAATGCTCCTCAGCTTTCCTGGAAGGCAGCAGTGCGGCATAATGAATGCAAGCAAGGGTCTGGGTTTTTTTTATTTTTTTGTCCAGCTTCTGTTAGGCATGGTTCTGTGTCTGTGAACATGTTTCTGGTTATGTCACTACAGAGCTGAAATTGTCCTCATTTTCATGTTTCTGGTTATGACAGTACAAGTTTAATTGCATCTTTGCTGGAAGGTTTCTGGGTTTCCAGTGTCATTATGACACTTTGGGGTTGTATTGCTAACAGCAAATGGAAAGTGCAGTTGCCCTCTGTAAGTTAGGTGCTCCAGAGCTTTGTGAATAAGGCAAAGCTTCACTTTGCAAAGAATACCCAATCACGTGCAAGGAATTTTTTTTTAAAAGAGCGCATTTCTTTGCTCATGAATGGATTATGAAAGTCGGCAGAGCTTCTGTTCATTTACTAAGCTCTGGAGCTTGCTCTGGAGATGTTCTTGCAGCATGCAACTGCACTTTGCAAAGTGCACAGTCTATTTGCCTTTAGTCAATCAAACCCCTAATTCTCTACCTGTAGATATATTTCTGGTGGTGTCACAACAGTATTAATTGCATTCTAGAAGACACATTTCTGGCTGTCAGTATGACACTGTGGGGTTGATTTACTAAAACCGCAGAGTGCAAAATCAGCTTCCAGATTATTTTAATTGAACAAGCTAAAGTTAGAAGCTGATTGGCTACCATGCACAGCTGCACCAGATTTTGCACTCCAGTTTTAGTAAATCAACCCCACTGTGGGTTTCTGTGGACTTGTTTCTGACCATGTCAGTATCAGCCCAATTGTTTGTCTGTGGACATTTTTCTTGTGGTATTAATATTGTACTGCATTTTTTGGGGTTGAATTAGTAGTTTGGTTCTGAATGTGTCTCTGTAAATATATTTCTGCTCTCGTCATTTAATGACAACATTTTAGGACCAGGTGGCATCACAGACAGGCTGGTGTCTAAAAGAGGAAAGACTTGGGTTGATTTACTAGAATTGGAGTGGGAAGAGGATTGTAATGTGATTTATTACTGCAGAAAACTGATGCTTTTGGTGTGGCTTTTGTGATGACACAGTGGAGTATAATATTGCAGGAATTTTGAGCACAGGACATCCTGTGGGTGATGTGAAAAAAGAGCTGGAAAAGTCACCAAGAGAGGAAAACACAAATGGAATGGGCACTTTGAAAAGTGTATGTTCATTTTGCAAAGTTACAGTAAAGCTTTTCCTTTCCTATGGATCACAGGAGTGCAGTTCATTCAGACTAAAACCCGCTGTCGGGACAAGATCCTGAAGTTTGTGGGCTGGTCTCCTCATACCCCGCTATGGGGAAATCCGCCATGCCTACAGCTCCCAGTTTCCAGCACCGCCAGTGCTGGGAACATCGGGAATTGAGAATATATTAAGGGAGGAGGGAGGGACGAAGGTCCTTTCCAAAGTGTACTCGGCCCTGGCTGGCCTGGACACCTCTAAGGTATCCCAGTTGTTCTCGGTCTGGCAGGGAGATATACCCTCGCTGGCTGACGATGACTGGGAGGAAGGCATCCAACAATACCTCCCCTTGATGGTCTCTGCACGGGATAGGTTCATCCAATTGAAATTTATACACAGGGCATACTTTTCACCACAGCGACTGGCTAGGATATACCCTGCACATAGCCCGCTGTGTGCTATGTGTGGAACAGAGGAGGGCTCCTTCTTCCATGTGGTGTGGTCGTGTAGCCTAATTCAGTCATTCTGGAGAGGAGTGGTTGACAAAATAAATCTGGTCAGTAAGCTTAGAATACCCTGCGACCCAATTCCACTGCTTCTGGGAGTGGTGGATACGCTGGAGGGACCCCAGGCCAAGAAGCTGTTTGTGTTTTATGCTGCATTTTATGCAAGAAAAGCGATATTGCTACACTGGAAGGGAGCTGCCCCCCCAACAACACAATTTTGGAGGACCCTTATCAACAAGGCTCTCCCCCTGTATAAACTAACATATATGGGCCGTAATTGCCCTAACAAGTTTAATAAAATCTGGAACCCATGGGTGCAGGAGGAGAGGCTGACCTTGGACTAGGAAGGGGGTGAGATAAGGACCCTATTAGAGGTGAATGGGAGGTATATGAATGAGCCAAAGGAGATGAGGGACGAATGGTGGGGAGGATGCGGCTGGGTGTGGAGAGCAGTATGACCCCCTCCTCCCTGATCGGTGGATCGGGGGGGAGAGGCCGGAGACATGCGGGCATAGTGGAGGCGGAGGGGTACCCTGGACGAGGTAATGGGGTATGACATGCTGGGAATGGTTGATGGGAGGGCTGGAGTGTGGCAGTTCACCACACTCACCTAGACTACATAAGGAATTGGGTCCAGGTTTAGGAAAGATCCAGACAATATGGTCGCTATCTACCCAGAAGCTTGGACCGACACCTGTCTCATCTTCCCAGTGATCCACTGAGAGTCTGAGCCAACCTCTCCTGCCCCCTCCATGTCCCAACGCTCCAGTGACTGCTGGACAGGAAAGAAGAGAGCCACATACTGACAATCACAACTCTCTGCTCAGAGTGGTGCGGAGAACTCAGGGATCAGTGGTGTTTATTCGCTCATTTTTCACTTTTCGCACTGCAGAGCCAGCAGGGGACAGATGCAGAATCAGATCTATGCTGCATCCACCTAGGTTAGTATAAATACAGGGCCGGTGCTACCACTAGGCAAACTAGGCAGCCGCCTAGGGCGCACTGCTGCCTAGAGCGCCCGACCACTGGTGTTGCTACTCTCTTCTCTCTTGCAGCAAGCAACTAAGTCTCAGCATCAGCAGGCAGCCGCCACTCCAATTGCACATAGTGTCAGAGGCGCAGCGCAGCAGAGGTCTGTGTCTGTGTCCTGACTCCCGAACGAATGGAAGCAAGCAAACATTCATTGATGGGCACTGGTAGGCTGCATTGATTGGCACTGGTAGGCTGCATTGATGAGCGCTGGTAGGCTGCATTGATTGGCGCTGATAGGCTGCATTGATGGGCGCTGGTAGGCTGCATTGGTGGGTGCTGGTAGGCTTCATTGATGGACGTTGGTAGGCTGCATTGATGGCAGCTGGTAGGCTGCATTGATGGACGTTGGTAGGCTGCATTGATGGGCGCTGGTAGGCTGCATTGATGGGCGCTTGTAGGCTGAATTGATGGGCACTGGTAGGCTGCATTGATGGGCACTGGTAGGCTGCATTGATGAGCACTGGTAGGCTGCATTGATGGGCGCTGGTAGGCTGCATTGATGAGCACTGGTAGGCTGCATTGATGGGCGCTGGTAGGCTGCTATGATGGGTGCTAGTAGGCTGCATTGATAGGCGCTAGTAGGCTGCATTGATGGGCGCTGGTAGGCTGCATTGCTGGGCGCTGGTAGGCTGCATTGATGAGCGCTGGTAGGCTGCATTGATGGGCACTGGTAGTCTGCATTGATGGGCGCTGGTGAGGCTGCATTGATGGGTGCTGGTGAGGCTGCATTGATGGGCGCTGGTAGGCTGCATTGATGGGCGCTGGTAGGCTGCATTGATGGACGCTGGTGAGGCTGCATTGATGGGCGCTGGTGAGGCTGCATTTGATGGGCGCAGGTGGGGCTGCATTTGATGGGCGCTTCATTAAAAAGGTGGGGTATATATGGGCAGGGCAAAGGGGGTTGGGCTGGGGGGGGCGGCAAAATGACGTTTTGCCTAGGGTGTCAAAAATCCTTGCTCCAGCCCTGTATAAATATATATTTTTTTATCCCAAACTTCTCTTTTAATGCTAATACCTGTGTTCACTTTGAATACCCAATCATGTGCAAAGGAAATTTTAAAAAGATGCTAGCGCTTAATTGGTGAAGATAACACAGCTCAATCTTATCTACTTGGTTTAGTATACTTTCACTTTGTTAAGGGCCAGTCTCTATACATTTTTTAAATTAACCCCAAGACTTTTCATCTACCTGCATTACTGCAACATTTCAGGTCTGAAGGTTGGATGCCAGAGCTTGGGTGAACAATGCACACAAAATTTACTGACCCCACCAACTTGTTGTCTAGTTGCTAGAAAGATAACTAGTGCAAATAAATAAGGTATCTAGACAGATATATGCTATTCACTAAGAGGAGTGCTGTTGTAATCAGGGAGAGGGAGCTCCACCTGTCAAAACAGAAACCAGGGTGCAGGTAAGACAGAGAAGACCTCTAGTGTAGTAAAGTAATCAAAAGCTTTATTAAGAACACAATAAAGCCCCATACACACGCTCGGACAATCCGCGGACCAGGTCGGTCGGACTTTGTCCGACGTACTTTGTCCGATGTTGGTGTTGCGTACACACGGTCGGACTACGTTGTCGGAATATCCGGTCCGGAAGAACGTCGTGACGTAAGTCGTCGTCCACGAGATTACAAAAGGGAAGTTCAGCACCACGTCAGGCACCCGTTGGGCTCCTTCTGCTGATCCCGTGTTTTTCGAGAGTTAGTGGAAGTTTGGTGACTTAAGATTCGCGCTTCTCAGTTTTCTGACTCCGATCGTTACTGCTCTTCAGTTTGTGCTTGTCATGCGTATCTGTTTATTAGTGCGTGTAGTCAGTTCGCATTTGTTGGTCATTGCGGCCTATATCTTGATATAGGACGCTTTGATTTGCACTGCTTATTGTCTGCTCGTTGCTGCTATTCAGTTCGTTCTTTTCAGGCCTTGCTGTTTATCGGTGCTTTCTGTTTGTCCGTTCTGACCAGCCGACCTTTTGTGACCTTCTGAGCGATGTTTCCCGTGCGTACTCGTCGCCGAGTTCGTGCTGTACGCGGAATTGGTGTCGGGCTTTTAGCTTTGACCCAAGACCCGTCCATGAACAGAGTGACGAGGAGTATGTGGACCAAGAATTGGTTGCTTCAGCGTGACCAATTCTCGCACATGCCTTTGCTTCGTGAGATCCGGGAGAATAATCCTGATGATTTCAGGAACTTTCTCAGGATGACGGACCCCGATTTTCACCGTCTTTTGGCTTTGCTGACCCCCTTTATCAGCCGGCAGGATACCTGCATGAGACAAGCCATTACTCCGGAGCAGAGGCTTGTTGCCACGTTGAGGTACTTGGCGACAGGGAGAAGTCTTCAGGATTTGAAGTTCTCTTCAGGTATCTCTCCCCAGGCCCTGGGACTCATTATTCCAGAGACCTGTTCTGCCATCATTCAGGTCCTGCAGGAGGACTATATTAAGGTAACATTTCTACTTTACTAGTCCCTTCTATGTATGCTCTGTTTGCTAATGTCTTCTATTTTTGACCTCCTTCCCTAATTACCATGATTGCAATATGCTCTAATATGCTGTGCCCCTTTTCTCCTTCATGCATTTTTTCCCTTCACTTACCTCCCCAGCATGCTCTTCTGGCCCAATAGACACCTATGGCCTAGTCACTTAAGCAATGTCTTTTGTCTGCTGCATAGTATTGTTTGCCCCCAAAACACCCCCTAAAATATGCACAAATGTTTGCTGTGTGGTTTACTTCATGTAGAGCCCCCTTTTTTTTTTTTTTGTTGGGGGGGGGGGGCAAACTCATTAGGAACCCCCTCCCCCAACTGCTCTGTCAGATGGTACCAATCCTTTATCTGCTGGCTTTCCCAAGGTCCATACACACTATATACCTACCTCTTTATAGTGGGCATCTTTAGGGATGAATTCAGCAAAGCATGTAGTGCAAGGGGCTGCCTCCATACTTTCCATTTCCTATTTTTTTGTCTTCTTTCCCTCCTATTAGCTTGCTTGGTAATTTAATAATGTCACACTGTGCCTGCCTTTTTTTTGGGGGGGGGGGGGGGGGGGGGGGGGGGGGGGGGGGGGGTTGAAATGTTATTTGATCTTTCCTGTGGCCTGCCAATAGTGTTAAGTACAGAGGGTCTGGGCAAACTAGCCCACATTTTTGAGCCATTTGCCAATCTATGAAGTGCAGAGGGTTACCTGTCCACCACCCCCCCCCCAAAACCCTAGTTATTGCCAATGTCCCATCATAAGTGGGGGGATTGATGGGGGGGTGAGTAATCTGTGAAGGGGAGCCTCTACTTTTCTGTGCAAATACTTTCCAGCCTCCAATTTTATACAATGCTCTTGTTCCAAGATGTTGATTGTCTAATCTGCTTGCAATGTTTAGGTGCAAAGTGACTAATTTTTTTTTCTTGTTTCACTCCACAGTTCCCTTCCACGCCACAGGAATGGCAGACTGTGGCCTCCCACTTTGCCAGCCGTTGGGACTTTCCTAACTGCGGAGGGGCAATTGATGGGAAACACGTCCGCATCGTCCCACCGCCCAACTCGGGGTCCTACTATTATAATTATAAAGGGTTTAATAGTGTAGTGATGTTGGCGGTGGTGTCGGCAACATACGAGTTTATGTATGTGGACGTGGGGATGAACGGCCGGATATCGGATGGTGGGGCCATTACGCACACGGAGTTCTACTGGCGTCTCCAAAGTGGCAGTCTGTGCTTGCCACCTCCAGAGGAGAATGCCGAAGGACTCCCCTTCGTCTTTGTCGCAGATGAAGCGTTTGCGTTGACTCCCCATGTGATGAGGCCGTTCCCGATGAGGACCCTCACCCCGGACCAGAGGGTCTTCAACTACAGGCTGTCCAGAGCCAGAAGAGTGGTGGAGAACACTTTTGGCATCCTGGCCAGCCGCTTCCGCCTGTTCCTGACGGCATTTAACTTGGCGGAATACAAACTGAACCACATAGTTCTTGCCTGTTGCATATTGCACAACTTCCTCAAAAGACATAACAGGAACTATGTGGTGCCCGTTGGCCCAGATGTGGAGGGCCCTCCAAATGCGGAACTCACAGCCCTTCGAGTGGCACGTCCAGGCTTGCCCCCTCTAAATGCCCGTGTGGTCCGGGACCAATATATGGAGTACTTTGTGGGTAGGGGGGCCATTGCTCTGCCTGACGATGTGTGAGAGGCATTTTTTAATAAATCAGATATTTTAACCAACCTATGATTTCTTGTCATTTCAGTCTTCTTTTTAGCTTATTTTACCTTGATATTTTTTCCCTTTGCCTTCGACAGTGGGAATGCACTTTCTGGGCAAAAGGAGGTAACAGTCTCTTCTTCCCAAAAAGATTATTCTCATGTTGTGTGTTTGCTACCTAATCTTTGGTCTAGAGAAGGTTTGTCCTGCATAACTGACACCCAAAATACTCCTTTTCAGCACCAGGTCTGACATGTGTGTATTCTCCAAAATGCTGTGCTCTGTGTTTTCGTACAAAGCACTGTGGGTGTCATTTACATAAGTCAAATCCGCTATGCTCTACAAGTGCATTGAAAAAGTTCCGAGGGAAAGAAAATTGCAGTGCAAAGTGGATTTGCCTTTAGTAAATAACACCCATTGCCCCCCATATCCTTTTCATTTTACATACATAATGCATTGTGTTTTTAAAATAAGGAAGCCACACATTTAGAAAAATAAAAGTTTACTAGGAAAACATTCACAAGTGCGTTTACAATCTTCACGCCAAAACTGACAACATCTTGGTTATTTACAACATTGTTTACAAACATTCCGCAATTGGTAAAACCAGGCATGGAGCAAAACAGAACCTAGGAACTTGGAAAGTTCAACTTTGTAAAGTGAAGACAAGATCAGACATGACTATATGTTCAAAGTGAGTTTGATCTTGCCTTCATCACATGGGGGGGTCACCCCCGAAAAGTCGAAATTTGGAACATGCACACAATTTTGGTCTGAAAATGGTCATTAGATGGTAAAACACATGCCTAGAAGCTTCAAAAGTGCCATTTTCCATCATGGGGATGAATGGACGTTTTTTGGGGGTGCAACCCCTTCACCACAACCACTTTCGTAGTTCGTAAAGTGTTTGCACCCCCAAAAAAACGTTGCCATTCATCCACCATGGTGGGAGCTAGCACATGTGGACACAATGTGTGCATGTTCCAAATTTCACACAGTTTTTAAGTTGCAAATGTGTTCAGAAGCTGGCACAAATGTGTGTTAATTACTTGGTGCGTTTTCATATTTTTCCTAAAACATCAATGATGTTCTTCAATTTTTGTTGAACATCATTGATGTTTTGCTTTATGTAATCTAGATCTCGATTGCAGACCATTATCTCTCCGATGAGTACGTGGGCACTCTCTGTGGTAAAGTGCGATTTTTCTTCCACAACATCCACGTCACCTAAAAACCACAAACAAACAAAAATGGGGTGTTGGAAATGAGGCAGCCATACATGGATTCGCTTACCAGTATCTGTGTTCTCCAACACTCACCTGTTGTGGTGACAATTTCTCCAAGTTCGATGATCTCTCCTTCCTCCTCCTCCTCCTCTGCTTCTGCTCTTTCCCCTTTTTTGGGAGGTGTTGGTTTGGGGGTTTCCTCAGACGGCCCAAGTTTTCGCTCCCCTATGAGAATGTACAAAAGGAAGATTTAGCAACACAATCTATTGAGGGCAGAAATAGGAAATGACAAACATTGCTTGAAAGTGACGGACACTATTTTTGTTTGGCCAGTTACAAATGTCAACTAAATGAATGTAGTCACTTTGTAAAGGTGCTAAACTGACTAGCTTTTTGGTAGAAGTTTGTGTGATGGAGACCCCCCTCTAGTATCCACTGGAGCACATGTGTGGAAAAGCCTAATAAAAAGTGGGTTTGGGTGTCCCAGCACTAGTGCTCTCGAGTCCAGATGGGTAAACAGCTACTGGGTGACCTCTCCTTTACATTGAATAAATTGGCTTTACATTCTGGATGACATTTCTAGGGAGAACAAACTTCCTTTCCCCCCAAAAAACACCAAACATCGTATTATAAGTGGCCGCACGATCGAGGTTGCGTACGATCGAATGGACACACACACGACCATGACAGTGGCAGAAAGATCGAGGCTGAGTACGATCGAATGCACAGACGAACATGAAAGTGGCCATTTTGGAATGTACAACTTTGTAAAAATCAAACCACATGGAGCAGTATGCAAGCAAGAAATCAAACACAAAACACAACTACTTACTTTTTTGAAGAATTCGCTTGATCTTTCTGTACTGATCGGCCTCCCTCAGTTTCAGGTCTGACCAGCGTTTCCTGAGTTGCTCCTTGGATCTTTGTACCCCAAAATGATTGTACAGCCTTCTCACAACTTTAGACATGATCTTGGCCTTGCGGACATTGGGGTTGAGGTAAGGCCCATACTTCCCATCATAGTCGCTCCTCTTTAATATGTCCACCATCTCCAACATTTCTCCAAATGACATATTGGAGGCCTTGAATTTCAGGCTCCGGGATCGGGACGTTTGTGCCTCCGGACTTTCCTCGTCCACCTCCTCGTTGGGGGGATATTTGGGGCGCACCTGCTGTGTCCCCGCCATGTGCTCTCCCCACTGCGCCGTAAAGAGAAGGGGTGGGGAATAGACGAGAAAGATCGTCAGGGGCGGGCGGAGTTTGACGCATGTGCACTGTATATAAAACGTCACACGCCTGTGTCGTAGGCACGATCTGGGAGACGAGGGGAGAGAAAGCTCACGCACGAGACGATCGCTACAAACGAAGGTACAATTTGACGTTGGTACATAACTAGCCTAGACTGATTAGAACTTGAGGCTTCTTTATGGATAAGATTAGGACAGTTTAGGCTGACATTATTTATATTGTTTTGTGTGGCGTTGTGTCTTGCAGAGGTGATGGAGGCCTTCTACAACGTGAGCTTTCTCCCACACTTCATTGATAAATACCGGCAATTCCCCCTCTTATGGCAGGCGAAACACAGGGATTATAGCAACAGACCAAAGAGGTACGCAGCCCTGCTGAAACTGGTGGCATTTGTAAAGCCTACCCTGCCCATGGCAACCGTCGCAAACTTAAAAGTGAAGATCACCAACATGAAGAGTACCTATTTCCGGGAGCGCAATAAGGTCCTGAAGTCACAAGCATCTGGAGCTGCAGCAGCTGATGTCCATGTCCCCACGCTCTGGTACTATGACAGGCTCCACTTTCTCAAAGACCAGGCTACTGTCAGGAAGTCACTCTCGACTCTTCCTTGCACGCGTCCTTCCACCCACGCCACCCCGCGTGAGGCTTCCGAGGACCAACCTGGGCCTTCCAGTCAGGAATATGTGCAGGTGCCCAGCTTGTTCCAGGTATAGTACTTTTGGAACCAGTTTGGGGAATAATGAATGATGTTCAGTTAATTCAGGATCCCCAATTGCTTCTTTCCTAACGTGATTGACATATCAACAGACAGTGGTGTGGGAGACATTTTTGGGAAGAATCTAAACTGCAGGGCTGAGAATTGTATGGTTTTGTATTTGAAAACATTTTGCAACAGTCACTAGATGATAATTGTGTGTGTTTGATGAACAAATAACTGAAACTATGTCCCTTTTTCAGACACAGGAAGACCTCAGCCAGGAGGTGGCTGTGGAAGGTGGCAGTCAGGAGGAGGCAGGGGGTAGTGGCAGCCAACAGGGGGGTAGGCGTAGGAGCCTGACTGTCTCCCAAGTCCCTCCCCTCCGCCTTCCCTACAGAAGGGTGAAAAACATGGGGGAGGTGGGAGAGTCAGCGCTCCAGCTGATAAAAGATGCCTCAGCCTCCCTCTATGCCACACCCACCTACGAGGAGGCCTTTGCCTCCTTGGTTGGCAGTAAATTTACGGGTATGGAGGCGGGGCAACGCAGCATGTGTGAGGAGGTCATCCTCAAAATACTAAATGAGGGGATGGCTGGGGAGATGACTCCCCTCACACATGTTTGCGAGAGTGACCTTGCTCCGCCTCCTCCTCCTCCTTCTGCCACCCCACCAGCACCAGCACCAGCACCACGGCGTGGAAGGAAGCGTACAAGGAAGACAAGAGAGTGATGACCTTGATTCAGTCTGGTCTGAGAGAAGATGGAGCCTCTCGTAGTACCAGAGCCTGGGGACCTAGATGGCATCTGCTGCAGTTCCGGATGTTTTGGACTTCAGGACCAGATTGCGCTCCCTTATTATTTAGATAGGTACTCTTCATGCCCCCAATTGTTTAAGTGTGTAAAATGATGGTTGCCATGGGTGTCCAAGGCTTTGCAAATTCCCCAAGTTTCACCATGGCTGCGTTCCTCTTTGGTTTGTTGCTGAGACCTAAATAAATTTTTTTTTTGATTTGAAATAATCATTGACTATTGTGTTTTACTTTTCTACAATGACAGTTTTTCTTTGAGTAGGCAGGTACATTTCACTAATCCTAAAGTATAATTAACAAGGGGCACCAACAACCAACAAACTCCTAGTATATTTAAGCAAGAAATACAAATGTTAATAATGTGGTTTTGCTAAGTTGAGACATACAAACCCCCTCCAAAAAACAAAAAAAACATCCTTCAAATATGTATTCCCCAAAAAAAAAAAAAATCATGGTAAAAAAAATAAGAAAGATTGTATTACGATCTGAGTAAAAATAAACATGTAGTGTATAAATGCTGAAAAGTAATAAAGAAGTAAGTTTGTGAGAAGTGCGGGTGAATAGGAGCAGCTAAAACATGTCATTCTTGTTGCATTGTAAAGAAAAAGAGAATGCGCTGCATTAAAGACATTTTAACATTGCAGCGTGACGAATGTGCTGTGTCGATTAGGAAAGGTAGTTTTACCTGACCGAGCGCTTCCGTCACAGAATTTCTTCTGAGCATGCGTAGCACTTTGTCCGTCGGACAAGCGTACACACGCTCGGATTTGGTGTGATCGGACCGGGTTGACGGGAAATCTTTCCAGCAGGAGATAAGACTTTGTCCGACGGACAAACCGACGAACACTGTCCGATGGTGCATACACACGGTCTGATTTTTCAACAACCTTGTCCGATCGGACCAAATCCATGAAAAAGTCCGACCGTGTGTATGGGGCTTTAGTATACTCACAAAAGAGCTGACGAAGAGACAGATTGGCTGATTGAAGTTAACACAGCTTAATTTTATTCAATGTACTTTTTTTAGGTTTAGTGAACTTTCACTTTGCTAAAGGCCAGTCTCTATTCATTTTTAAATTAACCCCAATACTTTTCTTCTACCTGCATTACTGCAAAATGTGAGGTCTGAATATGGGATCTCAGAGCCTGGGTGAACAATACACACAAAATTTAAAGATTTTCTGACCCCACCCACTCATTGTCTAGTTACTAGGTTTGAATGAAGATTGTACTAGATGATTTTAAAACACACTGAACCATAAGTAGTGCAAATAAATATGATATTTTGGAAGATCCACCATCCTGAGGGAGCTTGCTTACCATCACTCAATGTAACTGTGCTTCTTCACATACTTCTGTGTCATGAAATAAGGTGAGAGCACCACCAATATGACCCATGTTGTCTCCTTGATGAGTGAATTACTGGGGAAGTAAATACTTGAAAAGTATACCTCTTAAAAGTGTGGTTTCTGTCTGAACACTGTCATTTAATTAAGTACATGGATTAAAAGGGAAGAGTAGAAGTAAACTGTTGGGAAAACTGCTAGATGCTGTTAATCGTTTACATTGATAGTTGTTTGAAAAGTTTTACTAGCTCCAGTATCTCTCTCGTACAAATGTAGAATATTACCTGGTTGTTTTTTTTTTTTAAGTTTACTCATAATTAAAACTTTTTGTTTTAGTGTTGGATAGAGTGGGGCATTGTAAGAACACCTATCAGGTTTTATGGCTGTCTGAACCACTGTTAAAGAGATTTCCCAACACAAGCAGAGTAAAATATTTTGTTAAGTAGTGGGATGCTGTCAACTTTTTATTGTTGTCTGTTGTAGAGTTTACCTCACTTCCTGCCTGGTAAACCTAGCTTTGGCTATAGATATACATAATTTGATATTTTCTAGTAATGATGTTTCCACTTGTTAGATTCATTCTTATTTCAGGGGCAAGGTGCATTTTTAGCATATATAAACCAAATGCCAGAAGGGCTTCTAAATGCAGACTCTAGAACACATTTAACCACTTTAGGACCGGGTCTCTTTTTTAGATGTGGTGTTTACATCAAGTTAAAAACCTTTTTTTTTTGGCTAGAAAATTACTTAGAACCCCCAAACATTAAAAAAATGTCTAACATCCTAGAGAATAAAATGGCGGTTGTTGCAATACTTTCTGTCCCACCGTATTTGCGCAGCGGTCTTACAAGCACACTTTTTTTTTTAAATTAAAAATAAGACAACAGTAAAGTTAGCCCGATTTTTGTTTTATATTGTGAAAGATAATGTAAAGTAAGTAAATTGGTACCCAACATGTCACTCTTCAAAATTGCGCCCGCTCGTGAAATGGCGACAAACTTTTACCCTTAAAAATCTCCAAAGGCGACATTCTAAAATTCTACCAGTTGCATGTTTTGCATTACAGAAGAGGTCTAGGGCTAGAATTAT
This sequence comes from Lithobates sylvaticus, assembly GCA_028564925.1. Lineage (NCBI taxonomy): Eukaryota > Metazoa > Chordata > Amphibia > Anura > Ranidae > Lithobates > Lithobates sylvaticus. The sequence continues at coordinate 558,916,890 of CM053026.1, forward strand.
TGCTCTTGCTCTACCGGTCACCGCAATATCTCACACTGTTTTCATATGCGGGCGCTACTCACGTATGCATTCGCTTCTGCGCGCGAGCTCGGCGGGACGGGGCACGTTTAAAAAAAAAAATTTCTTATTTATTTTACCTTTTACTTTTTATTTTTACACTGTTAAAAAAAAAAAAAATGTGTCACTTTTATTCCTATTACAAGGAATGTAAACATCCCTTCTAATAGAGAAAAAGCATGACAGGACCTCTTAAATATGATATCTGGGGTCAAAAAGACCTCAGATCTCATATTTACACTAAAATGCAATAAAAAAAAAAAAATGTAATTTAAAGAAATAAACAAAATAAATTGGCCCTTTAAGAGCTATGGGTAGAAGTGACGTTTTGACGTCGCTTACGCCCTGCAGTGTCATGGAGACGGGTGGGGGCCATCTTCCCCTCACTCGTCTCCATGTAAGCCCAGGGGACAGATGCGATTGCCTCCGCCGCTGCCAACGGCCCCGCTAACCGGCGGAGGGCACCGTTAAGCGGCGGAGGGCACCGGATTGCGGCGGGAGGGCCCCTCTCCCACCACTGATAAAAGTGATCTTGCGGTGAATCCGCCGCAGAGACCACTTTTATCTTGTAGCCGGCCGAACACAGGGATACTGGGGTTATGGCAGTTAGCTACTGCCATAACAACGATATCCGTCCCCAAAGTAGGGACGTACATCGGCGTGCGGCGGTCGGCAAGTGGTTAATAAAATTCAAAATACCAATTGGCAACTCACTAGTAACAAGTAAATAAATGGCTCATCAGTACAGTAGAAATTGGGTGGGTTCACCCACTAAGGGTCCGCCAAGGTCCGCTGTGTGCCTGTGGAAGAGGGGAGGAAGCCAGCCGGGTCCATCCAGGATGGCGCTAGAGTGCACATGTGACACGCAGTGTCACTGGAGGTAGAGCTGCAATGCGTTTCAGAGCAAGCACAGTAGAGCTCTCGGCATACTAATGTAGTTAAGTAACGAAAAACTTTACTAAGAACACAATAAATATACTCAAAAAGGGCTGAAGAAAAGGAGGAGTCCTAAAAACGCATCCTGCGACCCCAAAAATCACAGGGGATCACTGAACACTGTCTATGAGAACTAGGAAGCCAAGCTGGAACCGAGGAAACTTGGTGAAGCTTTCTATCTGTCAGCCAGCTACACAGCCGTCAGCATGCTGTTGCCGCTCATCCACTCATCTTTCATTGGACTGTTGTGTGATAGAGCGGGCTTGCTCCCTTTGACTACTGTACATGTGTCTTTTATCTTTATTTTTGTGAGTATATTTATTGTGTTCTTAATAAAGCTTTTGATTACTTTACTACACTAGAGGTCTGTGCTGTATTCCCCGACCCTGGTTTCTGTATTAGCATATACAGTATAATCATGTGGATGGTGTGGTTTTTGTGTGATCATATTGTTGTATTTTATTTAGTATTTATTTTAGATTATGTAGTTGTATTTTAGTAAATGCGTTCTAAGTCATTTACTGCATAGGTGATACAGTGTTTTTTTTTTCTGGAGATACTTGTGTAACTCTTGCAAGTTTAATCCCCAAAGTGCTCATTTAATGAAAAAGGAATCTGCCGATTTAAATTGCCTGTCATTCATGGCATAATTGTTTTAATTAAACTGATGGTGTGTGTTATAATTGTAGTGCCACAGGTGGCATGAACAGTAGCTTTAGCCTTCTGTGTGCACACTGAGCTGTCTGCAGAGAAGGCATGCTACCAGGCTGGAGCTACTTTCTACCTGACATTTCCAAAAGTATATACATCACAGGGAATCTGGGAGCTGCGGTAAATATAATAAAGACCCAACTTTCTTTCACTATACACAGTTTTAGCTTGTACCGGTAAATAAATGCACCAACTCCAGTTAAAAAAAAAAACAAAAACGATATAGATACAAATATATATTTGATGCTGAACAAATTACATTTCACTCCCACTTTCTCATTAAATGGGCATTGCCTAAGGTAAATAGCATAAGTTGCCTCATGGCTGGTACGCCTCTTGATTTTATTATACCCTTTCTGCTCTACTTATTATGGGGTTGGCTTACTAAAGCAGTAGTAAATGTTCACTCATCAAAGTTTATCGTCTCTGTGTTTAGTAAATAAGCTGAAGATATTTTACTTTCAATACTTAATCATGTGAAATGGAATAAAAGAAGAAAAAAAGAAAACATAATTTATTGTACTTGTTTTTGTGATTTAAGTGAACACATTCAATGTATGTACCCAGCTCAGTTAATATTCACCTGTTATGTCAACAGTATCTTATTTATTATAATACATTTTTATTTTGATACAATTTTATATACAAAAACAACAAAAAGAAATACAAAGTTCAATCACCTTCATATGACAGATCCCAAATATATCCCAAATATATTACACTCTGTCAGAGATGTACTCACCGAGGCCGAGATGCCGAGAGCGGTTCACCCTTGCGACCCAGCGCAGTCTGCCCCCTGGAGATGGGACAGGGAGCAAAAGGCACCAGGAGGCACAGGTCACCTCCGATACGTAAGCAAAACTGGCAGGGAGACTGGAGGAGGTAATGACCTGGCCCGGGCGTGGACAGGCCAGAGGGTCAACACAGGAGCGTTCAGCGGGCAAGCCAGAGGGTCAAACACAGAAGGTATCAGCAAAGTTCGTAGGGCAGGCCAGAGGGTCAAACACAGGAGAGTTCAGCAAAGTCAGTAGGGCAGGCCAGAGGGTCAAACACAGGAGAGTTCAGCAAAGTCCGTAGGGCAGGCCAGAGGGTCAAACACAGGAGAGTTCAGCAACGTCAGGAGATCCGGGTCAAACCCAGAGGCAGCAGCAGCAGGGTCGTTTAAACAGGCCGAGGGTCAAACACAGGGGAAAAGGCAGAAACGTCAGGCAATCCGGGTTGGCAACAGTAGGAACAGATCAGGTATTACTTTGGACACAGGACACACAGGCACTAAGCTGGAGAGACAGACCAGCAAGGTGCCTGTGCATCAGGCAGCTTTAAATAGGCGCTGCAATGACGCTAATTGCGCGCCATTGCCGCCAGGTGGGCGCCAGTGCGCATGCACGAACGCCGGAGCGCCGAGCCGCGAGTGCGCATGCGCCGGAGCGCCGAGCCCCCGCGCATGCGCACTAGAGAGCGGGCCGTCCATCCGGCGCCGCTCTCGTGATAGTGCCCCCCCCGAGGGGTGGCCTCTGGACACCCAAACTGGCCATCAATTCCGGGTGAGCCTGGTGAAATGCCCGAATTAAGCGTGGGGCGTGCAGGTTCCTTGAAGGTTCCCACGAGTTGTCCTCAGGGGGGTACCCCTTCCACCGGATTAGGTACTGAAGCTGTCTGCCCATTTTCCTGCAGTTCAAAATTTCTTCCACCTCAAACTCCTTTTCGCCCTCAACTAGAATAGGTGGTGGAGGTGGTTCTTCCCTGCCAGGGAAGGGACTGGGGGTGACGGGCTTCAACAAGGAAGCGTGGAAGACCGGGTGGATCCTATAACTCTGGGGTAGCTCGAGTTCAAAGGCCACAGGGTTCACGACCCTTTTTATCTTGAATGGACCGATGAACTTTGGCCCCAATTTGTGGGAAGGAACGGGTAATTTTAAGTTGGTAGAAGATAGCCAGACCTTTTCGTTGACCTTGAAAGCCGGATTCTCCTTCCTCCCTTTATTGTAGTATCTGCTGTACCCATCCTGGGCCTTTTGCATTAGTTCTTGTAGTTTTTGGAAGTTGCCTTGTAGAGACACCACCCGGTCCTGGGCTGCCGGGACTGAAGTTTCCGGGGGTGATTCAGGGAGGAATGAGGGGTGGAAGCCGAAGTTCGCCCAGAAGGGTGTCTGTTGGGTGGCGGAGTGGATTGAGTTGTTGTACGCAAACTCAGCTTATGGTAGCAGCGTTGACCAGTCACTTTGTGAATCAGAGCAGAAGCATCGGAGGTACTGTTCTAAAGTCTGGTTGGTTCTTTCCGTCTGCCCATTGCTTTGAGGGTGATATGCGGAGGAAAGGCAAACCTTAATTTCCAACGACTTGCACAACTCTTTCCAGAACCTTGAAGTGAACTGCGTGCCTCTGTCCGAGGTGATGCTCTTGGGTACCCCATGCAGCCTCACAATTTCCCTAAAAAACACATCAGCAGTGGTGGAAGCAGAAGGCGTGCCAACCAAAGGTATGAAGTGTGCCATCTTGGAGAGCCGGTCGATAATGACAAAGATGGTGGTGAATTCCTTTGAAGGGGGTAACTCCACAATGAAATCCATAGAAACCTCCGCCCATGGGCGTTCAGGAATGGGTAGAGGTTTTAGTAGCCCCCAGGATTTGGCCTTTGGGCCCTTGCTACGTTGGCACGGAATGCAGGAGGCGACATAGTCCTTGCAATCTTGTCTCCAGCCAGGCCACCAAAATGAACGGGAGATAAGTTCGGTGGTCTTTTTGGACCCGAAGTGGCCTGCCAGTTTGTGATCATGGAAGGTTTTGAGTACCAATGGCCTTGTTCCTTGGGGGACGAAAATTTTTCCCTCGGACCAGAGTAGGTCGTTACGTTCAACCAGGGAAAGGTCGGTGGGCACCGGATTGTGCCTGGTGGCAGTCTTGATGGCAGTCATGAGATCAACTTCCGTGATTAAGCAAAAGTTTTGGGGAGACAAAATGGTGCTGGGTTCCGTTTCTTGAGTAGTTTCTAGGAACATGCGAGAGAGCGCATCAGCCTTCCAATTTTTGGAGCCTGGTCTATATGCAATAAGAAAGTTGAACCTTGAAAAGAAGAGGGCCCATCTGGCCTGCCTGGGTCGGAGACGTTTGGCTGTTCTCAGATATTCAAGGTTCTTATAGTCGGTCCAGACCATAACAGGGTGAGATGCCCCCTCCAAGAGATACCGCCATTCTTCAAGGGCAAACTTAATAGCCAACAGTTCCCTGTCTCCCACGTCATAGTTCCTCTCCGGAGGGCTTAATTTCTGAGAGGCAAAGGCCACTGGGTGAAGGAGGGCCTTGGCGCCCTGACGCTGGGAGAGGATAGCCCCGAGAGCTGTCTCGGAGGCATCCACCTCCAGCACAAAGGGCAGTGCGGGATCCGGGTGCCGTAGAATGGGAGCGGAAGAGAACAGGGTTTTCAACTGGATGAAGGCCGCCTGGGCCTCGGGAGACCAATGGAACTGGTTGTGTTGGTGGGTTAGCTGGGTAATGGGAGCCACAATGGAGGAGAAACCAACGATGAAGCGTCGGTAGAAGTTGGCAAACCCGATGAATCTCTGGACTCCCTTTTTGTCCTTGGGAGCCGGCCAGTCCTGGATGGCTTGAACCTTTTGTGGGTCCATTGCGACCCCGTTGGTGGTGATAATGAATCCTAGGAATTGCACGGTGGTTTTCTCAAATTCACATTTTTCCGCTTTGAGATAGAGCCTGTGCTGCCTAAGGATGGTGAGGACCAGTCTGACGTGTGTCCGGTGAAGCTCGGGAGTGGCGGAGAAGACGAGAATGTCATCGAGATAAACCACCAAGAAGTCATCTAGGTACCTACGGAAAATATCGTTCACCAAGTGCTGGAATGTGGCCGGGGCATTGCAGAGCCCGAATGGCATAACGAGATACTCGTAGTGACCGAATCTTGATCTAAAAGCGGTCTTCCACTCATCACCTGCCCTGATCCTTATGAGATTGTAAGCCCCGCGAAGGTCAAGTTTAGAAAAGATCCGCGCTGACCGGGTAGGAGGTCTATGGGGCAATCATAGGGCCGATGAGGTGGTAGGCGGTCGGCCTGTTGTTTGTCGAAGACATCCTTGAACTCGAGGTAGACAGGTGGTACGTGTTTCAGGTTATCGGGCACTGGTACTAGAGCTGAACAAGTAGCAGGGTTTGGAGCCAAGCAGTTTTGGGCGCAGTATTGGGAAGGGAAGGAAACCTTCTTTGTCCGCCAGTTAATTAGGGGTTCATGTGCTTGTAGCCAGGGGAGGCCCAGGATGATGGGAAACATGGGGGAAGGAATGATATCCAGGCAGAGAAGTTCTCGATGACCAGAATCAGTGGTGACCGGGATGAGACCAGTTTCACAGGTGATTAAGCCGGAACGGGGAAGGGAACCATCGGCTAGATGAACCTGTAGGCGTTGCTTCTTGGGGACAAGGGGGAGCTGAAGCCTGGCAGCGAGGGTGGAATCCAAGAAGCAGCTGCAGGCCCCGGAATCAACTATGGCCGGGAGGCGGACCGCCCTTTCCGTTAACTGTAGGGAGATAAAGAGGACAATGTAAGTTTGGGAGAACCTGGAGACCTGGAAGTTAAAGTTGGGATTATAAGAGGACTTACTAGGCCTTATAGGGCAGGTGCGGAGGAAGTGACCGGAGCTTCCACAGTAAAGGCACAGGTTGCCCTGTCGCCTACGTAAACGCTCTTCCGGGGTCAAGGGAGCGCGGACAAGACCTAACTGCATGGGTTCGACTCCGGGAGTGCCCCCAGGTGGGGAATGGAAGGAGGACTGGGCAGGGCCTGGTTTGGGCAGCATCCAGCTGGGACGAGATGACTGAAAGCGCTCAGCGCGGCGCTCCCGCAAGGGTCGGTCAATTTTGGTGACTGCTTCGATCAGATCTTCCAGGGCATCCGGGACGTCAATCCGGGCTAGCTCATCCTTGAGAGTATCAGATAGTCCCTGACGGAATTGGTATTTGAGGGCCGGCTCATTCCAGCCGGTGTCGGCTGACCATTTCCGGAATTCCGCTGTATAGTCCTCAACCGGCCTCCGGCCTTGAGAAAGGTTATGTAGGGTGGTCTCGGCCGTGGCCCCCTTATAGTCGTCGTAAAGCTGGCCCATGCTTTCAAAGAAGGTGTCCACGGAGTTTAGTACAGGGTTCCTTTGTTCCATTAGACTATGGGCCCAAGCCTGGGGTTCCTCGGCTAGGAGGGAAATAATGAACCCAACTTTCACTACTTCTGAAGAGAAGGTTCTGGGTTGAAGGGCTAGATACAGGGAACAGGCATTTTTGAATGCCCTAAATTTCTTGCGGTCACCCGAGAACCGTTCTGGTATAGGATCCCTGGGTTCCGGAGTGGCCATGACAACTGTGGGATTGGTAGGTGCTGCCGATGGGGGAACCCCACTGGGGGAGGCCAGGTTACCGGCTGCGGGGGGAGACGGCCCTGTCAGTTGTTGCAAGCGGCTGTCAATTTGGGTATACCCCACTTGCAGCTTTTGGACAGCCTCAGTAAGTGCTGCCATCTGCTGGCACAGGATCTCAAGGGGAGAACATGCTCTGTCGGCCTCGGACATGGCTGGTCTGTACTGTCAGAGATGTACTCACCGAGGCCGAGATGCCGAGAGCGGTTCACCCTTGCGACCCAGCGCAGTCTGCCCCCTGGAGATGGGACAGGAAGCAAAAGGCACCAGGAGGCACAGGTCACCTCCGATACGTAAGCAGAACTGGCAGGGAGACTGAAAGGGGGTAATGACCTGGCCCGGGCGGGCCGGCAGATGACAGAATGAGGAGGCAGGTACCAAACGCCCGGCTGGGGTGCAAACACCAGGGGATCCGGCAGTGATTGCGTGGACAGGCCAGAGGGTCAACACAGGAGCGTTCAGCGGGCAAGCCAGAGGGTCAAACACAGAAGGTATCAGCAAAGTTCGTAGGGCAAGCCAGAGGGTCAAACACAGGAGAGTTCAGCAAAGTCCGTAGGGCAGGCCAGAGGGTCAAACACAGGAGAGTTCAGCAACGTCAGGAGATCCGGGTCAAACACAGAGGCAGCAGCAGCAGGGTCGTTTAAACAGGCCGAGGGTCAAACACAGGGGAAAAGGCAGAAACGTCAGGCAATCCGGGTTGGCAACAGTAGGAACAGATCAGGTATTACTTTGGACACAGGACACACAGGCACTAAGCTGGAGAGACAGACCAGCAAGGTGCCTGTGCGTCAGGCAGCTTTAAATAGGCGCTGCAATGACGCTAATTGTGCGCCATTGCCGCCAGGTGTGCGCCAGTGCGCATGCGCGAATGCCGGAGCGCCGCGCCGCGAGTGCGCATGCGCCGGAGCGCCGAGCCCACGCGCATGCGCACTAGAGAGCAGGCCGTCCGTCCGGCGCCGCTGTCGTGATACACTCACAGTATCTACTCCTGGGATACAATGTGTTTATTGTAATTTATTAAATAAGTCGGGTCTAAAAGCATATAAATTAAGCCTGTGTCTAATATTGAGGTAGCAATATAGTTGCTCCATTGTTTAGTACTAATATTACTTTTTTGTTTGCAGTCAGGCATTTATCTTCGCTTGTCAGAAACTTTACATCTGGAGGCACCAGGCAAAACTATCACCCATGTATTTTACTGCATAATGTGCACAGGACTGCATGCAATAAAATGTGATTCTAATTAGATAAATACAATTTCGATTTGGAATAGAAAACAACATGCCTCAAAGAAATGGTTACAATATAGCCCTGTATCATGTTTTCTCTGTAGAACACAATAGTTAAAATGATTTATCGCGCATTGCCACAGGGGTGTTTTAAGCAACGTAAATAAAGATTATGATTTATTTTGCCATCTGGTATCATCTCTAGGAAATGTAAATATCCTCTATTTATGCTTTTTTTTTCCTGTATACTTTAACATGTACTAGATGAGGGTGGCAATGTGGTTACTCCCTGTTGTAGCAGCTGTATAAACTGGCAGAAGCAAAGTTTACAACCAATTCCAAAATTCCTAACTTTTTTGAGACAAGTTGCTGCCATCGATTACCATCAATTATTTTTTTTTCTTTAATAATTACCATCAATTATTTTTTTTTCTTTAAAAATAGTACAATTTCTCAGCTTAACCACTTGCTTACTGGGCACTTAAACCCCCTTCTGCCCAGACCAATTTTCAGCTTTCAGCGCTGACACACTTTGAATGACAATTGCGCGGTCATACAACACTGTACCCAAATTACATTTTTATCTTTTTTTTGGTGGTATTTAATCACAGCTGGGGTTTTTATTTTTTGCTAAACAAACAAAAAAAGATGGAAATTTGGAAAAAAAAAAAATCATGTTTCATAGTTTGTTATAAAATTTTGCAAACAGGTAGTTTTTCTTCTTCATTGATATGTGCTGATGAGGCAACACTGGTGGGTACTGATGGGCACTGATAAGCTGGACTGATGGGCACTGATAATCCCAGATAAGGTGGCACTGATAGGCAGAGATAAGGCAGCACTAATGGGGACAGATAAGGCGGTACTGATGGGCACAGATAAGGCAGCACTGATGGCCACTGATAAGATGGCATTGATGGGCCTGATGGCTGGCACTGATGGGTGGCACCGATGGACGGCAGTGATATGTACCACTGATAGGTGGCACTGATGGGTGGCACTGATATGTGGCACTGTTAGATGACACTGATGGGCAGCACTGTTGATGAGGCACTGATGGGTGGCACTGTGGGCACTGGTAGGTGGCGCTGGTGGGCACTGGTAGGTGGCGCTGGCAGGTGGCACAGGTTGGCACAGATGAGCTGGCGGCAGCTCTATTTGATTGGGACCAATGTCCCTCTGAGAGCAGCCGGTGATTGGCTTTTTTTTCTCCTCGCTATCAGCGCGAGGAGAAAGAATAGAATTACATCACATGATCAGCTGTCATTGGTTGACAGCTGATCACGTGGTAAGGGGACGGGATCGACCCCTTGCTCTGTTCTGTGATCAGCCGAGTATCATAGACTCGCTCATCACAGAGCACGATGCACGCGCACAGGCTGCTCAGGCACGGGAGGACGTCTATTGACATACTCCCAGCAAAGTAGGTCCACGCTGTAGCCGTTATTCGACTATAGCACGGATCTGAAGGAGTTAAACATTTGATACATTTTATATTTTCTATTGGAAATAAAATATGGGTTTATGATATTTGCAAATCATTGTATTCTGTTTTTATGTAGTTTTTCAGTGTCCCAACTTTTTTGGAATAGGGGTTGTACATTGATGCTAATCAAACAAAATTAAAGACATGATGGTTTACTGTAGTTTATTGTAAAGGCATGTGAGAAGATGTGGTAGAAAATATTTTATTATTTGTAATAAAACATACACTTGCCTACTCAAAAAAATAAGTAATCTATTGAACAATGTATCAGAACATGTTATTGGTTAAAGCTGGCCATATTAGGTGAGTTTTGTTTATAATTTTTCTTTTTTGAAAATAATCCTTAATTGACATTTGACTGCAGTGATAAGGATATTACAAGGTTATGGTTTTCAGTTGGTAAAGCCCATTCATTCCAAGATCAAATCATTTTCATATGAATGTACTAATACATGGTCAGCTAAGTCCTTGAAAATGTCACTGTTTGCTAACATATGTTAAATGTACAGAAAATAACTTATTTTCTTCCACAGCTAAGAACACTGCTATGGTATGTACTGTAAAATGATGGAACACTGAGTAGAAACCTGACACTATTTATTTACAGTACATTAAGCAGAAGAGAGATATAAATTACAGAGCAAAGTATTCCCGGCAGTGAAAAAGGTTCACACAACACTTATATATTTACCCTACTTGAAATGATTGTTACTACTGTGCACAACTAAGACCTAAATATTTATATAGTTAGTCTGACTAATATGCCATGACATTAACTAAACTTTGCTTTGTACACCCTCTAAAACAAGGGTCTCAAACTGGTGGCCCTCCAGATGTTGTGAAACTACAAGTCCCATGAGGCATTGCATGCTGACAGTTACAAGCATGACTCCCACAGGCAGAGGGATGATGGGACTTGTAGTTTTGCAACAGCTGGAGGGCCACCAGTTTGAGACCCCTGCTCTAAAAAGCAGGTAGAGATGGTAGGCTTGGAATTCTCACTATAAAAAGGTACCTCATCCCAAATTCAAATGGTAGAAAGGTGAATAAGGAGAGGAAAGGGGATTGTTGCGGTACCAAGTAACAGAAGGGCACTCGAGGTTTTCAATAAAAATAAAAAAATGTATTTAACAAAGACATAATTATACATACAAAAATAAATAAAAGAATACCGGCCAGAGTGAAGTATAAGGAGAAAGCTTCAAAGATAGCGGGTAAAACATGTACAGCCTATAAAACTTCAAGGTATCATGAAAAGGGCCTATAGGTATAGGTATAGTATAGGTCAAGGGTACAGATATAAATTTAGATGGAAATATGATCGACCGACATGTTTCGCCAACAATGGCTTCTTTGGGGTCGTGGGGGTGATCTGTACCATAAGTGAGGTTCACTTCTATAAAGAAAATATGAAAATTAATAATACATAACTATTCATGAAATGTATAGACTGAATTCTGTTCCCAAAACTCCCATTACACCAATAGCTCCACCCAATACCCAAAGAGGGCCTAAAACACATGATACAGTGGTGTGAAAAAGTGTTTGCCCCCTTCCTCATTTCCTGTTCCTTTGCATGTTTGTCACACTTAAGTGTTTCGGAACATCAAACCAATTTAAACAATAGTCGAGGACAACACAAGTAAACACAAAATGCAATTTGTAAATGAAGGTGTTTATTATTAAAGGTGAAAAAAAATCCAAACCATCATGGCCCTGTGTGAAAAAGTGATTGCCCCCTAAACCTAATAACTGGTTGGGCCACCCTTAGCAGCAACAACTGCAACCAAGCGTTTGCGATAACGTGCAATGAGGCTTTTACAGCGTCCTGGAGGAATTTTGGCCCACTCATCTTTGCAGAATTGTCCTAATTCAGTTACATTAGAGGGTTTTCGAGCATGAACGGCCTTTTTAAGGTCATACCACAACATCTCAATAGGATTCAGGTCAGGACTTTGGCTAGGCCACTCCAAAGTCTTCATTTTGTTTTTCTTCAGCCATTCGGTGGTGGACTTGCTGGTGTGTTTAGGATCATTGTCCTGCTGCAGAACCCAAGTTCGTTTCAGCTTGAGTACACGAACAGATGGTCGGACATTCTCCTTCAGGATCTCTTGGTAGACAGCCGAATTCATAGTTCCTTTTATCACGGCAAGTCTTCCAGGTCCTGAAGCAGCAAAACAGCCCCAGACCATCACACTACCACCACCATATTTTACTGTTGGTATAATGTTCTTTTTCTGAAATGCAGTGTTCCTTCTACGCTAGATATACTTGGACACACACCTTCCAAAGAGTTCCACTTTTGTCTCATCGGTCCACAGAATGTTGTCCCAAAAGTCTTGGGGATCATCAAGATGTGTTGTGGAGAAATTGAGACAAGCTTTGATGTTCTTTTTGCTCAGCAGTGGTTTTCTCCTTGGAACTCTGCCATGCAGGCCATTTTTGCCCAGTCTTTTCCTGATGGTGGAGGCATGAACGCTGACCTTAACTGAGGCAAGTGAGGCCTGCAGTTCCTTGGACGTGGTTGTGGGGTCTTTTGTGACCTCTTGGATGAGTCGTCGCTGCGCTCTTGGGGTAATTTTGGGCGGCCGGCCACTCCTGGGAAGGTTCACCACTGTTCCATGTCTTCGCCATTTGTGGATAATGGCTCTCACTGTGGTTCGCTGGATTCCCAAAGATTTGGAAATGGCTTTATAACCCTTTCCAGACTGATAGATCTCAATTACTTTCTTTCTCAATTGTTCCTGAATTTCTTTGGGTCTCGGCATGATGTGTAGCTTTTAAGGATCTTCTGGTGGACCTTGCTGTGTCAAGCAGCTCCTATTTAAGTGATGCCTTGATTGTGAACAGGTGTGGCAATAATCAGGCCTGGGTGTGGCTAGAGAAATTGAACTCAGGTGTGGACAACCACAGTTATAGTATTTTTTAACAAGGGGGGCAATCACTTTTTCACAGGGCCATGATGGTTTGGATTTTTTTTCACCTTTAATAATAAACACCTTCATTTACAAATTGCATTTTGTGTTTACTTGTGTTGTCCTTGACTATTGTTTAAATTGGTTTGATGTTCCGAAACACTTAAGTGTGACAAACATGCAAAGGAACAGGAAATGAGGAAGGAGGCAAACACTTTTTCACACCACTGTACATACCATCCAGCGAGCAGGTGAACTCAGAAACAACACCACATGGGCAGTCAAAGCTCAAAGAACCTCTAAATTAAGGCTGTAGGGGGCATATAGGTAAAAAGAAAAGATCACTATTATAATATTTAAATTGGCACCTAATGATAGGACACCAAAGAGCTAACATAGCCTTCAAAGAGCTTACCCAGCAAGTAAAAATATTTTGTATAAGGGGGCGTCGAGAAAATGGATTGACATTAGCGATGTATATGCAGTATGTCTGAGATTAGGTACAGTATGCCATATTCTAAAAAGAAAACAGAGAAGTGCATGCAGTTCAGGCAATGCAATCAAAAAAAGGGGTTTCTCAAAGGCAGAATGGTATTAAAGTATTGCTCACCTCTCAGTGGACTAAGTGCTAACACACATGACACAAAGCCATGGGAGGGATGTTTTTAAAGTTGATATCCATATAACATAACCGGCCCCTAGGCTGATGTGGTTGATGTAAGACTTCTGGATAAAAAGATACATACCAAAATCAGCGCAATGCCCGAGAAGAGACAGAAAACAGAAAATAAAATAGTTGATAGTAAAGCAAACACTGCACAAACTGACCTTGCATACAAAGAATCCGAAAGATCGACGCCCCTGAGTCCATCACAATTGAGTGTGGACTAGCAAGATTTATACACCCCCTACACCTGATCAGAATCGCTTCTGATTAGGGAGCGGACAAACGAGCCTCCGGCGCATGCGCACTAGCATCCGGCGCATCCTAGCCTACAGTTCCCGTGGCCGGTGCGCACGCAGCACACAGCGCGCGCACCACCCGGAAAGAATGCTGGTTGAAAAGGAACCCGGAGGATAGTATGTGTACTGCAGGGATAATGAGAAGTGCCTAAGCGTGGTAAAAACATCACGCAGTTTGCACTGGCGGCAACCAAAATAGAAAAACATAGCCTAGCAATAATGTCACATGATGGAGAGTAGACAGACGGATATGTAGCTATAAGCCGGGGCATGAGAGGGTTGGAATCTACATCCAACCCTTGGGTGTCCATACAGCCCAATATAGTGGCAATTGGCTAGGCAGTCCTGGGTATGTTTAGAATGTAAATTGTGGGTAAGCAAGACAGAGGAAACATATAACAATTTACGTTCTAAACATACCCAGGACTGCCTAGCCAATTGCCACTGTATTGGGCTGTATGGACAAAGGCCCAGTAACCACTTCTAGGATATATCAAAATCAGATCAGACTTTGGTTATTGACCTCTGAAGCAAACATGGACCACTGAAGCAAAAATAGGGTCCTTGTTCTGATGTTGGGAGGACAAGGGCCCCATTCCCACATCCTGTCATCAAAAGGGATTGAGGGGGGGGGGGCGAGCGTGGCTGCAAAGGGGGACGTATAGGAACCTGGAAGCCCACTTTAGAAAAAAGGGGTGCCAGAAATCTGTACCCCAACATGAATAAATATGTGCTACAAAATATGAAACTGGAATAATTTTATAAAAACAAACACATCATGGAAAAAAATATTTATTAAAAAAAATCCTAAGTGATGCCAATGAGGAAATATGACCAAATGTATTCATGACCTAAATGATAGATCCCCAGCTGCTGTTTTTAAACAAACACTGTCACTTTTAAAGGAGTACATTGTACTGCATCCACAACTTTAGGTGCAGGTTTCAGGCATCCCCAAAGCATGCTATGCAAGGAATATGTGTATTTGTGTGTGTGTATTAGGGATGAGCCCGGTGTTCGATTCAAATCCATGTTCGAATCGAACATCGGCCGTTCGTCCGTTCAACAAAACCAGAACTTTGTGGGACAATCGCATCAAATTCGTTTGATACGAACGGCCCACAATGCACTGTGCCAGTCGCAGTGCATTGCTGGCTGATGATTGGCCAAGCATGCACTGTGACCCTGCATGCTTGGTCAATCACAGCGCCGGCAGCGAGGAGAGCCATAATTGGCCACAGGCAGGATGCCTGTGGCCAATTATAGTTCAGGGGGTTTAGTACACACCCCACACTATATAAGGCCTCCAGCACATCGGCCTTGTGTAGTGTGTTCCGGCGTGCAGGGAGAGAGCTAGATGGGCAGGGACAGTGTGTTATTTACTCAGGCATCTGCAGGAGTTAGTGTGTGTTCTGTGCCTCCAGCACAGCACAGTATACACCTGTATCTACCCATATTTGTTGATGTTCTCTAATACAGCCATCTGCAGGAGTTAGTGTGTGTTCTTTGCCTCCAGCACAGCACAGTATACACCTGTATCTACCCATATTTGCTGGTGTTCTCTAATACAGCCATCTGCAGGAGTTAGTGTGTGTTGTGTGACTCCAGCACACAGCACAGTATACACCTGTATCTACCTATATTTGCTCGGTATATAGGGTTTTAGGTATAGGGTTTTATTTTGGTGCAGGGTTCCCCTTAATATCCATACAAGACCCAAAGGGGCTGGTAATGGGCTGGGTGTGGGGGGGGGGGGGTGATGGGGTAGCCATGCCATTTTTCTCAAAGATTTTCATCCATATTGCCAGGACAAGACATGACATTAAAGCCGCAAGCAGTTTTAAATGGATTTTTTTCCTTTACAAATGTAATTTTGTGAAGGGACAGTTCTAAACACAGGAAACACATGCCACTTCACAGGCATACTTTAGACACCCCCCAGGTACGATATTTAAAGGAATATTTCACTTTTTTTTCACTTCATGTATCATTAAAATGACTGCTCCAGAAAAAAACTTCAGTTTTTTAAAACTTTCGGTCCGTTCGCAGGTTCTGGTGCGAACCGAACCCCGGGGGGTGTTCGGCTCATCCCTAGTGTGTATGTGTATATATATATATATATATATATATATATATATATATATATATATATAGTGTGTGTGTGTGTAATGGTATTTAAACAAAAAATGATTCATGTCTATCGTGGCAGGGCCCAACTACCCATGCTCTCTTTTTATTAAAAGATTGCATATTAGCCTTAAAAAACAAAAAACAAAACACAAGACAAAACAGAAAAAAAGAAAAGATCTGGCTCCCATAGTCTCAAATAAATGTATTGAATGTGCAGGAAAACAAATTGTGCCCAGTTCACTCGTCACTACTGTATAGACATGTGCACAATAGAAAAATTTGTTTAGTTTAGTTTAGTTTCTGTTTGTTTCCGTTGATTCGTAACGATTCGTAATTTCGTAAGCCGTCGGTGTTCGTATTCGTAACGATTCGTAAATTCGTAAGTCGTCGGTGTTCGTATTCGTAAAGATTCGTAAATTCGTAAGTTGTCGGTGTTCGTATTCGGACTCGTTCGTATTTTCGTAAGAGTTATTTTTTCGTTGATTAGTTTTTCCGTTTATTCGAAATTCGTATTTTCGTATTTTTGTTATATTTTGTATTCGGACGCATTCGTATTTTCATAGATTTAGTTACATTCGCACTTTCGTAAGATTGATTTATTCGTACTTTCGTAGCATTGTTTTCGTAGATTCGTAATCGGAGCATAATTCATAATTTTATGTAATGTGTATGCTATTATTACATTGTAAGAGACACGGAAAATTACGAATCAAAAAAAAAAAAAAAAAAAAAAGAAAGTTACGAATGTAAGAATTTTTTTCGTTCAATCCATTCGAAGCACGTTAAGCAGCGCCATTGTAAGAGACACGGAAAATTACGAATCGACCAAAAAAAAAAAAAGGTACGAATGTACGAATTTTTTCGTTCAATCCATTCGAAGCACGTTAAGCAGCGCCATTGTAAGAGACACGGAAAATTATGAATCAACAAAAAAAAAAGTTACGAATGTACGAATTTTTTCGTTCATTTTGATTTTCGTTACGGTTTTCGTTTTCGGATTTTCATTCTTTCGTAGTTTCGTTGTTTCTAATTTAATTATTTTGTATTTTCGTTGTTTTTCATATTCGTTTTTTTTCGATAGTTCGTTATTCGTTAGAATTTTTAGCGAATCATTCATTCATTCGTACGATAACGAATGAACGAATTTGAACGGAAAACGAATTAAAACTAAACGAATTGCACATGTCTACTACTGTACTCCATATCATGGTATATCCACCAGTCTTCTTCCAACTGAAGGCTGGTGGATATGGAAGGACGCTATATATTTTTGACAGGAATTTTTCAGAGCATTATTATTTATTATTATTATCATTATTATTATACAGGATTTATATAGCACCAACAGTTTATGCAGCGATTTAGGGCATGGAGTGTACACTGGCAAATATATAGGGGGCCATTTACTATAGCGCCGAAAAATGATCCTGCAGTCCCGGAAAATAGAGCCCAATTAAGGCCAATTAAGACTTCAACTCTCTGAAACTGGATGCTAATGCAAATGGAAAACAGCGCTATTGCCGGCGAACATGTCTGTCAGATCATATATGCAGGAATACTGGAAGTCAATGGGGCTCGAACCTGCAAAATCCAAAGTTCTCACTGAAGGCTTATATGCAAGTTCTTTGCCATAAAAGGCGTATGGGGACCTGGGTCCTACTCCAGGGGACATGTATCACTTGGAAAAAAATGTTTTTAAAACAGACGTTTTTTCAGGAGCAGTGATTTTAATAATTCTTAAAGTGAAACAATACAAATAAACAAATTTAAATATCGTACCTGAGGGGTGTCTATAGTATGCTTGTAAAGTAGCACATCGTTTCTGTGTTTATTTCTGTACCACAGCAAAATGACATTTCTAAAAAATGTAATTTAAAATTGCTTGTGGCTGTAATGAATTTATTTGGGGAAGTTACAATTGTACCATTATAATCAATGGCTAAAACTTGCATTGGATTACAATAGCGACCATTTTCACTCCCATAAAATGCTCTTTTACTCAGCGCTCATTTTGGTATTTACTATAGCGCCCTGTAAAAAAGACATTTGTGCTAAAATGAGAGCTATTTGCAGGTCTGAGCATGCTCAGTTGTTCTGGCACCTAGTTGTACAAAAACAGGGAATTTATCTCTTTTCAGACTTTTAAAGATATTTCAGTGTGGAAATCACTTTTTCACACAGTTTAAAAGCAGATTATCTTTAAATAATAAACCGCATATTTTAGTACCATTTAGGCAATTATATCATGCTCTAAACATTATTTCCATGTGCACTACTCCAGGTTTTAGCAGAGTAATGCTGTGTACACACGACCAGACTTTTCGTCAGCAAAGGTTCGACGGAACAAATCCGTCAGACAATTCGACCGTGTGTGGGCTTCATCAGACCTTTGCTGTCGAAAAATCTGAAGGATTTTAGATTGATCACGTTTGCCATCCTCATTGACTCCAGACTCAGAGAGACTCTCTTTTAACCGCTTCCCGACCGCCTCCTGTAGATATACGTCAACAGAATGGCACGGGCAGGCAAAAGCACGTACCTGTACGTCCCCTTTAAATTGCCTGCCCTGGGGGCGCGCGCGCGCGACCCGGTCGGGAGCTCCGTGACCACGGCCGCGGGACCAGCGGACCCGATCGCCGCTGGTATCCCGCGATCGGGTTACGGAGCTGAAGAACGGGGAGAGGTCTATGTAAACAAACCTCTCCCCGCGCTTCCTACACTGACTGTCAGTGATCGGCGGTTCCCTGTCATCGGGAACGCCGATCAATGACGTCAGACGTACAGCCACGCCCCCCTACTGTAAAAAAAAAACACAACACGTCACACTGACTCCTCCCCGCCCCTAGTGGTTAACCCCCTAACTACAACTGTCATTTACATAGGAATCAGTGCTATTTAAATAGCAGTGATTGCTGTATAAATGACAAATGTCCCAAAAATATGTCAAAAATGTCCGATGTGTCCGCCAAAATGTCGCAGTCACAATAAAAATCGCTGATCGCCGCCATTACTAATAAAAAAAAAATATTAATAAAAATGCTATAAAACTATCCCCTATTTTGTAAACGCTATAACTTTTGCGCAAACTAATCAATAATCGCTAATTGCGATTTTTTTTACCAAAAATATGTAGAAGAATACGTATCGGCCTAAACTGAGGAAAAAAAAAAATGTTTTTTTATATATTTTTTGGGGATATTTATTATAGCAAAAAGTAAAAAATATTGAATTTTTTTCAAAATTGTCGCTCTATTTTTGTTTATAGCGCAAAAAATAAAAACCGCAGGGGCGATCAAATACCACCAAAAGAAAGCTCTATTTGTGGGAAAAAAAGGACGCCAATTTTGTTTTGGAGCCACGTCGCATGACCGCGCAATTATTAGTTAAAACGACGCAGTGCCGAATTGCAAAAAGGGGCCTGGTCCTTTGGCTGCCAATTGGTCCGGGGGCTGAAGTGGTTAAGGAGTGCTTGCAGAAGCCTCCTGTATATTTGTCTCCAAGCTTTGCAGTCCCACCCTTGCCTCCCTCACCTCCCATGCCTCCTGATACTGAGTCAGTCAGTGAAGATAAACCCATGCACTTGGACTTCATGCGTCTCTCTGTGGATGACAGAACCCTTAGAAGGAGGGAGAGATTGTGCCTTTATTGTGGCCAGGCTGGTCACTTTTTGAAGTCTTGCCCTATCCGTCCAGGGAACATCCGAACCTTGAGGTCCTGCAACGGACAGACCTTAGGTGGCGTTGTTTCGTCCCCAGTTATCCAGAAGGATAAGGCCATGGAGGAGTATGTTGCAGATGCACTTTCTTGAGGTTTCATCCACAAATCCCCATTTCCTGCTGGTGCTGGTTTCTTCTTTGTGAAGAAGAAGAGTGGTGAACTGAGACCTTGTATTGATTGTAGGGGTCTCAATCGTTTCACGATTAAGAATGCCTATCCGATTCTGTTAATTACGGAGTTATTTGACCGTAAGTGAGCAACGTTTTTTACAAAGCTTGATTTGAGAGGGACATACAATCTCGTGAGGATTAAGGAGGGGGCGATGAGTGGAAAACTGTGTTTAATAACAGAACAGGCCATTATGAGTACCTCATAATGCCTTTTGGCCTTTGTAACGCCCCGGCAGTTTTCCAGGAATTTATTAACGATGTCCTCCAAGATTTGTTGCAGTTATGTGTGGTGGTTTATCGCAACGATATCTTCATATTTTACAAGTCCATGGAGAGCCACCACACAGATGTCTGTCGTGTGCTTCAGAAACTAAGAGAGAACAATCTATATTGTAAATTGGAGAAGTGCGAATTCCATTGTGAACAGGTTAAATTCCTGAGTTATGTAATTTCCACTGCTGGTTTTTCGATGGACCCAGAAAAACTTTCAGCAGTCCTACAGTGGTCCCGACCCATGGGTTTACATCCTCTGCAGCGTTTTCTTGGCTTTGCCGACTATTATCGGAAGTTTATTTGTAACTTCTCGTCTTTAGTCACAATTTTCCTCCACTTCCAAGATGGAGTCGGTTCCGGTTCCTGTGATTCCTCCTGATGGTATTTTGGCTACGGTTCACACCAGTCTCACTTCTCCTTTGGGTGACAAAATTCTTGCTGCTCAGGTTCATGCTCCTCCTGAGAAACCTTGTGACTGCTGCTTTGTCCCAGAGAGTCTCTGTACTGCCGTGCTCAAGACTTACCATTCTCCCAAGGCTGCTGGCCACCCTGGGAAGAATCAAATCTTTTGGGCCATTTCCCAACAATTCTGGTGGCCTAGTCTACGTGCTGATGTAACTGCCTTCATAGCTGCCTGTTCCATGTGTGCTCAGAGTAAGAGTAATTCTCATTCTGGAATTACTCAACTCTCAGGGCAACACAGTTATCCTTATGGTGGTTGACCGGTTCTCGAAAATGTCTCATTGTATTCCACTTAAGAAGTTACCCACTTCTAAGGAACTGGCTTCAATTTTTGCTCTGGAGATTTTTCACTTACGTGGGCTACCCAAGGTGATTGTCTCGGACAGGGGTAGTCAGTTTGTGTCCCAGTTATGGCCTTTTGTGGACAGTTGGGAATTCAGCTTGCTTTCTCCTCTGCGTATCACCCGCAGTCTAATGGGGCCACAGAACGAGCCAATCAGTCCTTGGAGCAATTCCTACGTTGCTATATATCTGACCATCATAACAATTGGTCAGACATCTTACCGTGGGTGGAGTTTGCTCACAACAGTGCCTAGAATTCTGCTTCCCGATTGTCCCCGTTTATGGCGAACTATGGTTTCCAACCTTCCATGTTGCCTGACTCATTTGTTCTGCAGAGTATTCCTGTGTTAGAGGAGCATTTCCGTGGTCTTCATTCCACTTGGGCACAAGTCCAGGAGGCTTTGCGACATGCTAATGATAGGTACAAACTCCATGCTGACCGCAGATGCCTCCCTGCGCCTCCCTACCAGGTTGGGGACAGGGTCTGGCTGTCATCTCACAACCTCCGAATTCGTGTTCCCTCTCTGAAGTTCGCACCTTGGTTTATTGGGCCTTTCCGTATTCTTCGCAGGATTTACCCAGTGGCTTACACATTAGACCTTCCTTCTAATATGCATATCTCAAATGTATTTCATGGCTCCTTATTAAAACCTTAGGTCTGCAACTGCTTTTCCACCTTGGTGCCTTGTCCTCACCCTGTACAGGTTGAGAACCATGAGGAGTATGAAGTACAGTCCATTGTTGACTCCTGTAGGTTACGTGGGCACATACAGCAGGAACGTGCTTGGGTCTCATCCTCGGAAATACATGCCCCTGGCCTCCTCTGATTTCCATAGACGTTTTCCCCTCAAGCCTGGTGGTCCTCCGAGGGGGAGGGGTCATTGAGGAGGGGGTACTGTCAGGGCTGGGCTCAGCCCTTCCTTCTCTGAGCTGGCCGCTTAGCTGTTGGCTAATTGCCAGCTCCTATCTCTCCACAGTGACTCACCTGTTGATGATATCCTATTCGTCAGTCCTGCCTACTTAAGCCATCCAGCCCAGATGATCTCTACCTTTGCCTTGGTCACATCTCTAGAGACGCTCTCCTGTGTTCCTGTTAAAGACTTGCTTGGCTGACATTTCTTCTGGCTCCAGATCCTGCTTGCTGTTCTACTACGCTCATCTCTGTCTCCCTGAGGTTTTGGCTTGTCTGACTATCCATTCCGGTTCCTGAACTCTGGCTGTTTTGACTACATTTACTCTCTTTACCTTTTTTTATTATAATTAAACAAGTGAGATTTAATTGTACTTCTGTCTCAGTCTGATTAATGGTTTCTGACATACTGTAACTAGAACCACTATTGGCCACCATTCGTGGAAATGTAGATATTGGGGGGAGTAAAGATAGGAGAAACAGAACATAAAGTAGTGGTATATGCCGATGTGGGGTTCTATATAACTAGACCTAGAAAAACATTACCAAACTTAATAAAAATAATTAAAAAAATACGGAGCGCTGTCAAACTTAAAGATATACCCGGTAAAATTCTTAATATAAGTCTGAGTAAAGAAATATAAGTCTGAGTAAAGAAGAAGAACTTGCGTTACAGGGAGAATTTCCTTTCATACGGGGGAAAACAGATCTAAAATATCTGGGCATAAAAATAACACCCTCATTGGTAGATTTATATCAGACAAATTGCTCAATGAGATTAAAGCTGAAATAAAAAAAATAGCATCACGCCGACTGGCATGGGTTGGACGGATAAATATGCTAAAGATGGCAATACTCCCAAAAATCCTGTACAAATTCCAAATGCTCCCAATAGCCTTACCCCAGACTTTTTTTTGGAGTAGTCACTTAGTGGGGGGCAGTTACATAGGGGTGTGTGGGTCCCACCAAAATATAGGATATTAGGAGTGAATATACACAAATTATGTAATGTTTTTAGGATATGGGATTTATTTCACAGACAGGCAAAATGGGAATATAATTCACCTTTGATACCACTAGATGGGACAATTTTTTTTTCACAGGGGAATGGAACACAGTTTGGAAAATGGATAAACAACGCACAATTAAACAATATTATAAAAAAGGGGAAAATACTAACATTTCAGGTATTAAAATGTAAGAGTGATTTGATGGATTTGAATAAATGGAGGTATTTACAGCTAAAACATTTTGTGTCAACTTTACCACAACCAATTTGCTTGGGGGAGAATTTAAACCCAATAGAAAGAATATGTTACTTACAAACAAAATTAAATCACAGTATATCACAAATGTATAAAATACTCATGGCACTGGAGGGGCAGGGAATGTCCCCATTTATTGAAAAATGTGAAAAAGAGTTGGGATCACAATTAAAAGAACAACATAAAAGTAAAATATTGAGAGCAGTATGTTTGCGAGGAACATAAACACAATAGAGATCAATTACAAATGCCTATCTAGATGGTACGCCCATACTGGCCCAAAAATATCAACCAGAGAAAACACCATTGTGTTGGAGAGGATGTGGCCAGAGGGGAACTATAGCCGCGTACACACGATTGGATTTTCCGACGGGAAATGTGTGATGACAGGCTGTCGGCGGAAAATCCAACCTTTTGTACGCTCCATCAGACAATTGTTGTTGAATTTTTCATGGACTAATGTTGGATGGCAGGTTTTAAAATTTTCCGTGGACAAATGTCTGTTGTCGGATTTTCCAAGCGTGTGTACACAAGTCCAGAGGACAAAAGTCCAAAGTACAAACACGCATGCTCGGAAGCAAGGACGAGCCAGAAGCTTTCGGTCTTGTAAACTAGCGTTCATAATGGAGAATTAACATTCTTGACCAGGCAAATTATGAAATCTCGAAATGCAGCACACATTCTCTTCTTTAATGTGATAATAATGAAGCTGCTTTGCTGGTGATACTGATGGAGTTATTGCAAACGCATTTTCAAAGGCTTTTTTTTTCTAGTGATATCAAGAATAATATTATCATGTTTTTTTTTTTTTTGGGCAAGTTACCACAACACCATTATCCCGTAGTTTTTAAGATCAAAGATACAATGTTGGTGTCCCTTGTCAATTTTACATTGTATTTTTTTAAATGTAACTGCCTACTCCCAAACTTTCATTTGAAGTAAAACACAAAGCTATGTACTATTCTCCACATTTTTTTTACTGTGCATTAAAAAAATAAAAAAAAGTTAAATTAGACAAGCTATCTGCCAATAGAACTTAACCAAAAAGTGCATTATATGCATCCAAAAATATAGAAAATATAACAAATCAAATCATTATTATTCAACTAAAAAATAAAATAAAAGCCTCATGCATGTGTTCTGCTTCTTAATATAGGGGGTCAACAATGTCAAGAGTTGGTGAAAGCAGGGGTCCATCATCCGGAGATTATTCCGAAAAACATCTGGATTATTCTCCTGGAGCTCCTGCAGCAAAGGCATATGACATAATTGGTCACGATTAATAAATCAACCAATTTTTGGGTCAAGAACTCCTCCTCCTCCTGTTCCTGGACTGGACTTGGGTCAAAGCAATAACTCCAAGGCCAATAATAAATAACATGTTATCTCCTCCGATTCCGTAACATGTCTGGTTGACGAACGGCCTTTCAGAAATGAACTGAAAAGCACTAAATGAAAACCGCGAATCAACACTCACCAAACTTATACTAACACAAAATTAGCAGAAGGAGCCCACAGGGCGTGTTCGTGTTTGTTGGCCGACAATCCCTTGCATTTGTATGCAAGACAAAATCCAAGCACACACCTTCGGACAAAAGTCAGAGCTTTTGTCTGTGGAAAATCCGATTGTGTGTACAAGGCTTATGTCCCATCTATGATGGGAATGCCTGAAGATGAGAGATTTTTAGCAGGAGGTAAGTGTATATATATAAAAGATCACGGGATTTGAGATTCCAGATGACCCATGGTGTTGCTTATTTCACAATATAAATATGGAAAAAAAAAAACAATATAAGGACACAATATTACCATATTTATTAAATGCTGCCAAAGGCGTGATGCCAAAAAAATGGCAGGATAAAGAAAGACCCACGCAAGGGAATGGTTTCATAGGATTAAATTTACATATAAAATTGAATACTTGAGCAGTAGAAGGAAGCGCGGGTAGGAAGATTCAAAAGTATACGGGAAAGCTGGACTAGTTTCAAAGATGACTATAAATGCCTGTGAAAAAGGACCGATAGTCCGAAACATGTCGGCGTCATTCTCAACATAATATATGTCCTAAGCCCTCTCTCAGTCGGTATCTTGATGTATATATGATTATACTGTTCTTGTCTGATCCCATTTTGTACTATGTATAATTTTTCATATCTAGATTTATTCTATATGTCTTTTTAATAAACATTTATACTTTTTCAAATACTGACTGGTTCATCTAATTAACATCCTAAGGGGTATGTGCTGTGCTCTGTGCACAAGGCTTTTTTATAATATATATATATATATATATATATATATATATATATATATTAAACACACATATGGTACAATATGTGATTATCCTATTTTGATATATTTTTTCCAAAGCAGGGATTTTTAGTAAGATTTATAATGCTGCCTCTAGATGGCATCAGAGTATATATTTAATATAAAAGCTTGGACAATATATCTACTGCAAGCTAGATGAGTCAGCAACACATATATTTATTTTCCTTTTTAATTTTAAGGTACATATATTCACTAAGCAACCATCTTGCCCAACTAGGAAGTGGTGCACAAATAGTTAACAAGATATGTAGAGAACGGAGGTAGTCACGACCATAAAGCTTCCTGATGATGGTCACCTGTGACAAAACATGTAGGATGGGAGTGTTCCATGTGCGTTTCCAGGCGCACTGCCCTTGCAATCTGCATGCTCATGACAATTTATTGTTAATGGCACCTCAAATGCAGATACAGTGCATTTGTGGGCACCAAATCACATGGTAAAGCTGCCACAGTACCATTGGCTGCAGAGCATTTTTAAAAAGCAGTGCTTGCACTACTTTTTCTGCAGTCCACTGCATTTTTTACCCCACTCAAATTAATGGGCTGTAAAACCTCAATGCAGGGAAATGCACTGAAATCACACGGGAGCACATGCATTCTGGTTTGAACTGTCCCATAGGGACAGTCAAGGAGTTGGCCCTGGGCTTCAACAAACCTCTACACGCAACTATCTGGTGAGTGAGCACATGAGAGCATAAGTGGTTACATTTCTGTGTTGGAGAGAAGTTGGCATAGAGTGCATATTGATACACCTGGTAGACTTGTTGCACTTTTATGGGTGTTTTAAGTACTCATTTTTAATTGTGTATGTTTCATGTTGTACCTTTTATATGCATTGTACACGTTTTTTTATTATGGATCATGCAATTTTAGTATGATCTGATTTGTAAGATAATAGGTTCGTTTTCTGGCATTATCATGTAATCAGCGCTTTAATCACACTTTCTAACGTTTATACACCTATAGGTAGTGCTGCACTTCACTTATTATAACATTGCCAATATGCCAATTAAGTGTACACAAGGCACATTCTCAAGCAGCAGCTGGGTCCATTTAGGTATATATCTGTTTAAGGAAGGTACCATTTGAACACAGGTGTTTTTACAAGTTATTTATTGATAACAGGCTGAATATGTTTTCCTGGGCATACAGTATTTTCTTAAGTTGCTGGCTGAAATCGTTTTTTTTTTTTCACAAGCCTTTTTTAAAATACTACCAACAGTGGAATATGCCTGGGCAGTGAGCATCTCCAGAGATCTTTCGGGAGAACATGTGACAGGGTGATTTACAGGTAGGAGGTTGTGGGAGACGGGGGCTGAGTGTTGTCATCCCATAACACAAAATGCTCAAACAAAGAGATTTATATCAGTATCACCATTTGTTATTTTCATGAAAGCTAGAGAATAAAATAAAAATAGGCTAAAAGCTTATATGAGATTTTAGTGGTTGGGTGCATATCTACTTTAACAAACAAAGAAGCTCTTTAACCACTTGACCACTGGGCACTTAAACACCCTTAATAACCAGACCAATTTTCAGCTTTCGGTGCTCTCACACTTTGAATGACAATTACTCATTCATACAACACTGTACCCATATGAAATTTTTGTCCTTTTTTTCACACAAATAGAGCTTTCTTTTGGTGGTATTTAATCACCTCTGGGTTTTTTATTTTTTGCGCTATAAAAGAAAAATGACTGAAAATTCAGTAAAAAAAAATGAATTTTTCTTCGTTTTGTTAAAAAATTTAGCAAATTTGTAATTTTTCTTGATAAATTTTGGCCAAAATTTATACTGCTACATATCTTTGGTAAAAATAAGTACAAATTGGGGTATATTATTTGGTCTTTGTGAAAGTTATAGAGTCCACAAGCTATGGTGCCAATATCTGAAAATTGATCACACCTGAAGTACTGACGGCCTATCTAATTTCTTGAGACCCTAACATGCCATAAAAGTACAAATACCCCCCAAATTACCCCTTTTTGGAAAGAAGACATTCCAAGGTATTTGGAAAGAGGCATGGTGAGTTTTTTGAAGTTGTCATTTTTTCCCACAATTCTTTGCAATATCAAGATTTTTTTTATTTTTTTATTTTTTTCACAAAATTGTCATATTAGCAGGTTATTTCTCACACACACAGCATATGCATACCACAAATTACACCCCAAAACACATTCTGCTATTACTCCTGAGTACGGCGATACCACATGTGTGAGACTTTTACACAGCGTGGCCACATACAGAGGCCCAACATGCAGGGAGCACCATCAGGTGTTCTGGAGCACCCAGGACAATTCTGACATTTCTCTCCTACATGTCAAAATCATCATTTATTTGCTAGAAAATTACATAGAACCCCAAAATATTATATATGTTTTTTTAGCAAAGACCCTAGAAAATACAATGGCGGTCGTTGCAACTTTTTATCTAGCACGGTACTTGCGCAGCAATTTTTCGAACGCGTTTTATTTGGAAAAACAATGTTTTGTGCTTTACAAAAAACAAAACTGTAAATTTAGCCCAATGTTTTTGCATAATGTGAAAGATGAAGTTACGCCGAGTAAATAGATACCCAACATGTCACGCTTCAAAATTGCACACACTCGTGAAATGGCGCCAAACTTCGCTACTTAAAAATCCCCATAGGCTTTAATTTTTTTTACTGGTTACATGTTTTGAGTTACAGAGGAGGTCTAGGACCAAAATTATTGTTCTCGCTCTAACGTTCGCAGCGATACCTCACATGTGTGGTTTGAACACCGTTTTCATATGTGGGCGGGACTTACGTATGCGTTCGCTTCTGCGTGCGAGCACACGGGGACAGGGACGCTTTAAAAAAATATATATATATTTTATTGTTCATTTTACTTTATTTTAGTTCGACCCTTTTTTTTCCCCCCAAAAATTTTTTTGATCACTTTTATTCCTATTACAAGGAATGTAAACATCCCTTGTAATAGGACTATGGCATGACAGGTCCTCTTTACAGTGAGATATGGGGTCAATAAGACCCCACATCTCACCCCTAGGCTGGAAAGCCTGAAATAAAAAATAAAAAAACGATCCTGGCTTTGATCGTAGCGAGTATCGCAGGGTATTGTTGGGTATTGCAGGGTATGGCAGAGTATCGCAGGGTATTGCAGAGTATCGCCGGGTATTGCAGAGTATCGCAGGGTATGGTAGAGTATTGCAGAATATCGCCGGGTATTGCAGAGTATCGCAGGGTATCGCAGGGTATCGCCGGATATCGCAGGGTATCGCAGGGTATCGCAGGGTATCGCAGGGTATTGCAGGGTATGGCAGGGTATCGCAGGGTATGGCAGAGCATCGCAGGGTATTGCAGGGTATCGCAGGGTATGGCAGGGTATCGCGGGGTATGGCAGAGTATCGCAGGGTATGGCAGAGTATCGCAGGGTATGGCAGAGTATCGCAGGGTATCGCAGGGTATGGCAGAGCATCGTAGGGTATGGCAGAGCATCGCAGGGTATGGCAGAGCATCGCAGGGTATGGCAGGGCATCGCAGGGTATGGCAGGGCATCGCAGGGTATGGCAGAGTATCGCAGGGTATGGCAGAGTATCGCAGGGTATTGCGGGGTATGGCAGAGTATTGCGGGTTATGGCAGAGTATTGCGGGGTATGGCAGAGTATTGGGGGGTATGGCACAGTATTGGGGGGTATGGCACGGTATTGGGGGGTATGGCACAGTATAGGGGGGTATGGCACAGTATTGGGGGGGATGGCAGAGAATCCATCCATCCATGCTCAGCCATCCCTCCATACCCTGCAATACCCAGCAATACACTGCAGGCTATTGCTGGGTATTGCAGGGTATGGAGGGATGGCTGAGCATGGATGGATGGATGGATCGGTGGGGGCAGAGCAGGCTGTGGGCACTACAGATCCCGCCCACAGCACTGCTGCCACCGATCCCTCCCCCTCTCCTCTCATACTGTACCGATCGGTACAGAGAGAGGAGGAGAGAGGAACCGGCGTCATCAAATGACGCCGGTTTGCTTACATGTGATCACTCCGTCATTTGACGGAGCGATCACGTGGTAAACGGCCGCGATGAGCGGCCGTTTACCGTGATCCATGATCATGGATGCTCTCGAGTGCGTGCACCAGGGGGCGCGCAAGAGCAGAATTCTGTGAGGCCGTTAATTAACGGCCTCCCAGAGTTAAGCAACCGCCCTGTAGCCGTTTTTCGGCTATGGGCCGGTTGTTAACTGGTTAATTGTCAGCACTTTAGCTACTTTTTTATATGAATTTAGTTCTTTGTCCTTTTTGTTTTTTAGAGTATAACTTTTAGCTTAGGGAGATTATAGTGCATCAAGCAGTTTTTGCTCACAGTCTATTCAAGAGCTGCCTTTTTACAGCAGCTATTGGCCATTTTACCAATGTATTGGTTATCAAATAGTGTGGCCACCCTGTATTGGTCTCTCTGTTTCATGACCCAAGTCCTGGAGTCTTTCCAGTCATTTGAGCATTAAAGACTCTATATTCCAAACATTTTCTGCAGCAGAGCCCCACCCCCTCTTACCGAGCCCTCTGTGTCATTGAGGACAACACATACAGCAAACATACGCCACCCATTGCCAACTTGTGAAGGCAATAGGCAAAGGATTCTTCTAGGTCTGAGGCAACATAAATTCCTCTTCATCCTCCAGTGCCTGGTCAATCAAACCACAAGAAGCTGCATCCTAAATCAGCAACCACAAATGTGGTGAAAAGAACATTTACTCCCCTGAGGCTGACCTCGTCATGTACTCACACAGATACTTGAAGGCCAGTAGCTGTTTGTGTAGCTTCTGCAACATGACCAGTATTAAGTTCCAGAGTGTGTGTGTTGCATATCAGACATTTGGCAGGCAGTTTGTGTTGAGAGGTGAACACATGCCTAAAGTGGCTGCACACTCTTAAGCCCCATACACACGGTCGGACTTTTTCATGGATTCTGTCCGATCGGACAAGGTTGTTGAAAAATCAGACCGTGTGTATGCACCATCGGACAGTGTTCGTCGGTTTGACCGACGGACAAAGTCTTATCTCCTGCTGGAAATCTTTGCCGTCAACACGGTCCGATCACACCAAATCCGATCGTGTGTACGGTTGTCCGACCGGACAAAGTGCTACGCATGCTCAGATCACATTACAAGACCAAAGCTATTGGCTACTAGCCTCTACGTAGTCCCGTCGTAGGCAACAAACGTCACCACGTTCAGAATGATCGGATTTTCCGACAACTTTGTCCGACCGTGTGTACGCAAAACCAACATCGGACAAAGTATGACGGACATGGTCCGACGGACCTGGTCCGCGGATTGTCCGACCGTGTGTATGGGGCTTTATGGGCAGCTGCAGCACCTCTGCAAGCCAGGGTACTTATTTCTTTAAGCTTAGACAAACTCTGATCAGAACTTTTATCATTGTCTATATTTTAAATCACCTTTTATTACATATTAACAATGTGCAACACCCTTAACTGTTTATAGAATCATCTTTGTTATCTTTGTGGTCTCCATGCATTAGTCTAGAATAAGACCTTTTGTTTTTCAGAGATCATTTTTCCATCTGTTAAGCACCATATGAAAAATCATCAACACCTAATCTATTCTGAACTGCTGCTGCCCCTGTGGCCCTGTTGCATCTAAAATTAATACAACTCCCACTGGATCTGTTATTCACCATGTATCTAGAGTGAAAACACACATTGCAAGGATACATTTTAGCTGACCTTATGCTTGCTAATCAGACTCACTCTATTCCCTGCTAAAATGAGAACTGTAGTTAAGAACATGTGTTAATTAGATTTCAGTAAATATGGTCAGCTTTCTTTCTTCCAATCGCAGTTATTTTTACTTCTTGACTGCAATATGTTACATAGTTAGGTTAAAAAAGATCAACCAAATGTTTAAATTACAAAAAAAAATCAGTCACTGAACTCTAAACCCAGAGTTAATCTATATAAAGGCTTAAAGCACTCTACTAACTTTCTTTACCACTAAAAATAATTTAGACACAATTGAATAACACTTTAGAGCAACATGTGTTTATGTTTTTTATTATAAATATTATTGGCTATTAATCTTTTTTGCTTCTTTTGTGGTGCATACATTTTCTGTGGAAATTGCACAACCTCTTCCATAGTGTCATGCATGTAGCTGTCTGACTACCAGAGAGCCATATAATATTCTGGTGGGCCTGCTGCGTAGATGCATTTACTCCCCCCCCCCCCCCCCCCCCCCCCCCATAAACACACAAACTTGATGTCCTTAAAGGGGTTGTAAAGGTTCTATTTTTTTTTGTTTTTAAATAACAAACATGGTATACTTACCTCCTCTGTGCAAGGGTTTCACACAGAGTGGCCCGATCCTCCTCTTCTGGGGTCCCTCAGCGCAGCGGAGCTCCTTGGAATGTGAGTCTCCAAGGGGGCACTCATGCGGGCATGAATCCTGCTGCTGCGTGCATTGACACAGACAGCAGGACTTGGCCCCGTCCCCGGCTTCCTTGTCACTGGATTTAATTGACAGCAGCGGTAGCCAATGGCTGTGCTGCTATCAATCTATCCAATGAGGACCTGAGACAGTGGTGCTGGAAAGATTGGGTACAGGTAAGTAAAAGCGGGCTCTGGGTGGCTGCCTCCCTACAGAAGGTTTTTCACCTTAATGCATAGAATGCATTAAGGTGAAAAACTTTTAGGGTTTACAACCCCTTTAACTCTTTAAAATGTTAAGCATACTAGATAACATGTCACCTGTGTCAATGGTAGGTAGAGTATAGTGGAGTGTAGAGCCTTTAAACATGGGAACTGCCCAGATAATTGCTAGGCAGTATTCCCTATCACTCTTACTTGACCAGTGTGTGACATTTGTTGGATCGTTCAGTTGGTTCTGCACTGGGAGTACGTTAAGGAGGAACTCCATTCATACAGAATGCACATCAATAGCCACCATGTGAGTTCGTAGAGTGCAGGGCTGTGTGGCCAGTTTGGAAGTATTAGAGTATTTAGAACTCTTTATTTGAAAATCTATGTCCAGTATGTATGTAACATATGGCTAGTATGTAGAGTTGAGCGGACACCTGGATGTTCGGGTTCGGCGGGTTCGGCCGAACTTCGTAAAAAAGTCCGGGTTCGGGACCGAACTTGACCCCGAACTCCGAACCCCATTGAAGTCAATGGGACCCGCACTTTTGAACACTAAAATGGCTGTAAAAATGTCATGAAAAGGGCTAGAGGGCTGCAAATGGCAACAAAATGTTGTTAAGAGCATGGCAAGTGATCTTCAAACAAATGTGGATAGGGAAATAACTTAAAATAACATAAAAAAATAAAAAATAAAAATAAAATGTTGGAGGCCCCCTTCTCAGCATTAGAGGTACAGGAAGTCATTAAGAACCTCATAAACTCAACGGCACGATGCCGCACATATGGTGGGAATACCCCAGAATACGTACTTTCTGGAAAAAATTATTAACTTTCATCAGGAGACTGGGTGGGAGACAATGTGAAGGAACCCGCAGGCACTGTCAGCAACCCAATCTACTATCGCCTGTACTTGTCCTGGCCTCAACATTCGTACAGCCTCATTAGGAGTGCCAAAATACCGCTGCAGACTCTGTCGCCTACTCTCACCTGAGGAAGATGTTTCACTAGTGCTTCTCGGCCTTTTGGCTAAGATCAAGTGTAGTATCTGTTCTTATCAGTTGCCAGGAGGTGGCGCTTGCTTCCGTCCCTGTTCTACGGCGAGGTGGAGCAGGGGTGGCAGATGCTATGCAAAAGCCTGCTGGCGTAAAGGTGACCTGGAGCGGTTCGTAGCCGAAAGGGAAGCCTTCTGATGGGGATGGAGAACCACTGGGTTGGCGCTGAAGGGTCGAGTCCCTGGCCTTCTGGCCTGGATTGTGGCAGCTCTAGCTCTGGTCAGTTTTTCGGGTTGGAACACCTGCATGGCAAGTGATCTGCAAACAAATGTGGATAGGGAAATAACTTAAAATAACATAAAAAAATAAAAAATAAAAATAAAATGCTGGAGGCCCCCTTCTCAGCAGAAGAGGTACAGGAAGTCATTAAGAACCTCAGAAACTCAACGGCACGATGCAGCACATATGGTGGGAATACCCCAGAATACGCACTTTCTGGAAAAAATTATTCAATTTAATGGATAAGATAGTGGGGAAAAAAAAAAACTTGGAAATGAAAAAAAATGAAAAAATTATAATCTTGACCTAGGAGGACGAAATTCAAATGGAGTAGGAGGTTGAGGTGGTGGTGGATGTGGCGGTGTAGGTGGAAGCGGCGGTGGAGGAGGACGAGGTAGCCAACACTGGTTCAAAAATACAACAATGGCTGGGTAAGGCTAGTGGTGAATGATGTGTCGAATTCTGTCCCCCGTCGCATAGTGTCCGCCCTGTACTGCGCTTGCTCAGTACGTAGGACAAGGGGATTTTGAAACTCTCCGAAGACGATGCGCGGTGACTCCAGGTTCAAGCCACATCATCCGAGGTTGAAGCCTAGCCAAGTGAGCCCCTCAG
This sequence comes from Lithobates sylvaticus, assembly GCA_028564925.1. Taxonomy (NCBI): domain Eukaryota; kingdom Metazoa; phylum Chordata; class Amphibia; order Anura; family Ranidae; genus Lithobates; species Lithobates sylvaticus. The sequence continues at coordinate 558,950,735 of CM053026.1, forward strand.
GGGCCCTGTTACTATGTGCTACCGTCGGGCTTGAACCTGCACTCACTGCGCAGGCGACGTTCATCTTTGGAGATTTTGTGAATCTCCTGGTCCTCCGTACTGCGCAAGCACTGCACCTGCGCAGTAAGTGGCCGGACACTATCCGATAGCAAGACAGTTTGTCAGAACACAGGTATATGTGTCTATTCTGCACAAGGTACGGCCAAGTCCTGTGGGATCCATGCCTGGTTCATTTTAATGAACGTGAGCTTGTCCACATTGGCTCTGGACAGGCGGCTGCGCTTGTCTGTGATAACGCCCCCTGCCGTGCTAAATACACGTTCAGATAATACACTGGCGGCAGGGCAGGCCAGCACCTCCAAGGCGTAAAGGGCAAGCTCATGCCATGTGCCCAATTTGGAGAGCCAGAAGTTGAAGGAGGCAGACCCGTCATGCAGTACGTGTAGGCGTGTGCACACATACTGCTCCACCATGTTGGTGAAATGCTGCCTCCTGCTAAGACGTTCCATCTCAGCTGGTGGTGCTGGTTGTTGTGGCGTGCTGACAAAGCTTTTCCACATTCCGGCTATGCTAACCCTGCCTTGCGAGGTGCTGGCGGTGCCCCGGCTGCGTTGGCGACCTCTTCCTCCTCCTCTGCCTTCGCCTTGTGCTTCCACCGCACCAAGTGGGAATGCCACCAGCAGCGCGTCCACCAGCGTGCGCTTCATACTACTCGCGCATCTTACGATCATGCTTCAGTGAGGTAATTAAGGACGGCACGTTGTCCTTGTAACGGGGATTCAGCAGGGTGGCCACCCAATAATCAGCACCAGTTAAAATGTGGGCAACTCGGCGGTCGTTGCGGAGACACTGCAGCATTTAATATCTCATGTGTGCCAGGCGGCCCAAAGGCAAGGAAAAGCTGTCCTCTGTGGGAGGTGTATCGTCTGTGTCCTCTGTATCCCCCCAGCCACGCACCAGTGATGGACATGAGCTGGTCTGGGTGCCACCCTGCTGTGAACATGGTTCCTCCTCCTCCATCTCCTCCTCATCCTCATCCTCCACCTCGTCATCCTCCAGAACTGTGCCCTTGCTGCCAGACAATTGTGTACCTGTCGCTTGTTGGTGCAGGAACCCACCCTCGTAGCCACTTGTAAATGACTGCCCTGAAAGCCTTGGAAATGAACCCTCTTCCTCCTCCTCCTCATCCTGTGCCACATCCTCTTCCATCATCGCCTGAAGAGTTTTTTCAAGGAGGCATAGAACTGGGATAGTAACGCTGAGAACGGCGTCATCGGCACTGGCCATGTTGGTGGAGTACTCGAAACAGTGCAACAAGGCACACAGGTCTCGCATGGAGGCCCAGTTATTGGCGGTGAAGTGGTGCTGTTCCGCAGAGCGACTCACGCGTGCGTGCTGCAGCTGAAACTCCACTATCGCCTGCTGCTGCTCGCACAGTCTGGCAAGCATGTGCAAGGTGGAGTTCCACCTTGTGGGCACGTCACATATGAGACGGTGAGCGGGAAGGCCGAAGTTACGCTGCAGCGCTGACAGGCGAGCAGCAGCAGGGTGAGAATGCAGAAAGTGCACACAGACGGCCCGCACTTTCTGCAGCAGCTCTGGCATATCGGGGTAATTCTTAAGGAACCTCTGGACCACCAAGTTCAGCACATGCGCCAGGCAAGGGATGTGTGTCAAACCGGCAAGGCCCAGAGCTGCTACGAGATTTCGCCCATTATCGCACACCACCAGGCCGGGCTTGAGGCTCACTGCCACCAACCACTCATCGGTCTGTTGTCCCTCCACAACTCCTGCGTGGTGTGGGGTTTTTCCCCAAATAGGAAAGTTTTAAAACTGCCTGCTGTCGTTTAGCCCTGGCTGTGCTGAAGTTGGTGGTGAAGGTGTTACGCTGACCGGATGAGGAGGCGGTAGAGGATGAGGAGGCAGAGTAGGAGGAGTTAGCAACAGGAAGCAAACTGAAATGCCCTGCAATCCTCGGTGGTGGAAGGACATGCACCAAACTGCTATCCGCCTCAGGCCCAGCCGCCACTACATTTACCCAGTGTGCTGTTAGGGAGATATAACGTCCCTGACCGTGCTTACTGGTACACGCATCCGTAGTTAGGTGGACCTTGCCACAGATGGCGTTGCGCAGTGCACACCTGATTTTCTCCCCCACTTGGTTGTGCAGGGAAGGGATAGCTCGCCTGGAAAAGTAGTGGCGGCTGGGCACAACGTACTGTGGGACAGCCAATGACATCAGCCTTTTAAAACTCTGCGTCTCCACCAGATGGAATGACAGCATTTCAAAGGCAAGGAATTTTGAAATGCTGGCATTCAGGGCCAGGGATCGCGGGTGACTAGGGGTGTACTTCCTCTTCCGCTCCAGTGCTTGGGAAATAGAGAGCTTAACGCTTCCATGGGACATTGTGGAGATGGTTGGTGACCCAGGTGGTAGTGTTGCTGGCAGATCCTCTGTTTGCGGGTTGGCAGGTGTCACTGTCACTACAGAGGTGGATGAAGAGGCCGAGACTGCAGCAGAAGAGGAAGCAGGAGGAGCCAGAGACCTTTCTTGGTTTTTGAGGTGTCTACTCCACTGCATCTCGTGCTTTGCACTTAGATGCCTGGTCATGCAGGTTGTGCTCAGGTTGAGAACGTTTATGCCTCGCTTCAGGCTCTGATTGCACAGCGTGCAAACCACTCGTCTCTTGTCATCAGCACATTGTCTGAAGAACTGCCACGCTAGGGAACTCCTTGGACCTGGCTTTGGTGTGCTCGGTCCCTTGCTGCGTTGGGCAGTAGCAGACGTACTGTCTAGGGGACGGACGCTCCACTTTTGCACCCTGCTCCCTCTTCTGCTGTGCTGGTGGCTCTGTGCGACCACCGCCTCTTCCTCCGAACTACACTGGTCACCTGCATGACGTTAATTCTATGTGGGGGTCAAGGACCTCATCGTCCTCCACATCATCTTCCACCCAGTCTTTACCCCTGCTCTCCTTGTCGGTCTGCACAATGGCGAAAGCAGCAGCAGTTGGCACCTGTGTTTCGTCATCATCCGAGACGTGCTGCGATGGTCCTCCCATGTACTCATCATGAAACATAAGTGGTTGGGTATCGGTGTACACAATCTCTTCCACTTCTGGGGCAGGGCTAGGTGGATGGCCCTGGGAAACCCTGCTAACAGTGTCATCAAAAAGCAGAAGAGACTGCTGCATGATTTGGGGCTCAGACTGATTGGCTGATTTGCAAGGGGGTGAGGTGAAAGACTGATGGACATCGGCTGCAGGTGCCAACTCTGAACTTTCATCAGGAGACTGGGTGGGAGACAATGTGAAGGAACCCGAGGCACTGTCAGCAACCCAATCTACTATCGCCTGTACTTGTCCTGGCCTCAACATTCGTACAGCCACATTAGGCGCGCCAAAATACCGCTGCAGGCTCTGTCGCCCACTCGCACCTGAGGAAGGTGTTTCACTAGTGCGTGTAGCTGGCACAGATCGACCACGTCCTCTCCCTGCAACAGGAGCGCCACCAGCAGCACCACGACCCGGGCCACGTCCCCTTTTTGATGATCTCCTCATATTTTCAAAATTTATGATCTCGCCCTAAATGGGTGTTTTGTCTATAGCAGAATACACGTACAGTGTCTAAAGCATTTATGAACACGCAGAAATTGCTATTGTGAAAAAAAAAAACACTGCAAAATTAATTTTTTTTGCAATGTTTTTCCAATATCAGAATACACGGATAATGTCTACAGCGTGTATGTATGAACACGCAGAAAATGCTATTGGGAAAAAAAAACACAGCAAATTAATTTTTTTTGCAATCTTTTTCCAATATCAGAATAAACGGATAGTGTCTAAAGCGTTTATGAAAACGCAGAAAATGCTATTGGGAAGAAATAAAACACAGCAAAATTACATTTTTTTGCAGTGTTTTTCCAATATCAGAATACACGGATAATGTCTACAGCGTGTATGTATGAACACGCAGAAAATGCTATTGGGAAGAAATAAAACACAGCAAAATTACATTTTTTTGCAGTGTTTTTCCAATATCAGAATACACGGATAATGTCTACAGCGTGTATGTATGAACACGCAGAAAATGCTATTGGGAAAAAAAAACACAGCAAAATAAAAAATTTTTGCAATGTTTTTCCAATATCAGAATACACGGATAATGTCTACAGCGTGTATGTATGAACACGCAGAAAATGCTATTGGGAAAAAAAAACACAGCAAAATAAAAAATTTTTGCAATGTTTTTCCAATATCAGAATACACGGATAATGTCTACAGCGTGTATGTATGAACACGCAGAAAATGCTATTGGAAAAAAAAAACACAGCAAAATATTTTTTTTTGCAATGTTTTTCCAATATCAGAATACACGGATAATGTCTACAGCGTGTATGTATGAACACGCAGAAAATGCTATTGGGGAAAAAAACACAGCAAAATTACATTTTTTTGCAATGTTTTTCCAATATCAGAATACACGGACAGTATGTAAAGCGTGTATGAACACGCAGAAAATGCTATTGGGGAAAAAAAAAACACAGCAAAATTAATTTTTTTTGCAATGTTTTTCCAATAGCAGAATACACACAGACTATGGTGTATCTCTTACTATATGCAGTGTTGGTTCTAATGGTGCACTGAGCTTGCAGGTAAAACTTTTATATTTTGTCTGGCACTGGCCTCATGGCACTGTTAAAAGACTGTGCACTGCACCCCAGCCAGGGTACAATTGATTTAGGAATCTCTTCAATAATTCTCTCTGCCTCTTTCTTTTGCTCAATAAAGAAACTCCCTACTCTAGCTATCTAGATCACTCACTGATCTAACTAATTAGAAGAAAATTCAAGGAATGTGGACTGACTGACTGACTAACTTTATCACACTAACTCCTAAAAATCCTCTCTCTCAGCAGCAAAGGAACCTGTCTATAGCAGAATGACGCTGTGTGTGTGTGTACTATATATAGAGGCTGGGTCACATGCTGCACTGGCCAATCACAGCCATGCCATTAGTAGGCATGGCTGTGATGGCTTCTAAGGGCACACTAGTGAAACTAGCGTTGATTGGCTGCCCTGCAGCTGTTAAAAAGGTGCCAATACATCGCCGAACCCCGAACCCGAACCCGAACTTACAGCCAATAGTCCGGGTTCGGGTCCGGGTCCCGGACACCCAAAAGTCCGGTACGAACTCAACCCTACTAGTATGTCAAAAGCTAAAACAGTGTTTTTGAGGATGGTAGTTATCATTAAACCTACAGTATGTGGGGATTTATTTTTTTAATGATATAAATCCAATCTTACTATCTCATCTCCAGATTTCTTGAACCCGTCATATTGAAAAAGGAAAACAAAAAGTTGTATGTTGTTTTCTATATGGATGGATGGTACTGTTCTTTATGTTACCAAAAAACATTAGATCAGAAGAATTGCTAAAACACATATTTGGCATCTAAGAAGGGGTATTTGAAAGAAAAATTTAAAGCCATTTCCCATTCAGGAATTTAAAATTTGCATATGGGCATTTTAGAAAAACACATAGAGAGAATACAAAAAGTTTCAACAGTATAAAATACAACTGTGGGTACAGGCTCCCTGATGCAAATAATTTACCCAATTAAAATTAAGGGAAAAATTACTGTAATGCCACGTACACACGATCGGAATTCTCGTCGGAAAAAGCTCTGATGGTTTTCCCGTCGGAATTCCGATGGAATTTCGCTCAAACTGTCTTGCCTACACACGGTCACACCAAATTCCGACGGTCAATAACACTGCGACATACAACACATTCGATGGCACTATAACAGGGAAGTTTAATGCCTCTGAGCATGCGTCAAATTGTTTCCGAGCATGCGTCGGAATTTTGCGTGTCAGAATTGCATACACACAATCGAAAAATTAAGAACAGGCTCTCAATCTAAAGTCCATTGGAAATGCCGACAGAAAAAGACAGATGGGCATACACACGGTCAGAAAATCCGATAAAAAGCTCCCATCGGACTGTTTCCATCGGAAACTCTGGCCGTGTGTATGCGGCATTAGAGTATAAATTAAGTCTTAAAGGCTCCACATTGTGGAGCAGAATTTGTTGCCAAAAACCAATGCATGCTTTTACCTTTGATCAGGTTACACATTATAGAGGGTCCCAGCCAACTCTTAGAAGTTTAGCCCTTTCTGGTAAATGCATCCCAATAATAGACTACCAGATGAAGGTCTTAGTAATTCCAGGCTATAGACAGTATATAGAAATATTATAAACCCTGTGCTCCCTAACCTTATACCCCTAGTGAAGCTGCTGCAGGGATATGTTTAATCCCTTAGCATCTATTGATAACAATAAAGTGAAATTGCAGCGGTAGCAATATGAATCTTGAAAATTCCATCCGAAATGGCTCTGATTGCTGCTCATTAAACAATAACAAATATATGTACATAAACATGTTATTGTGCAAAAACAATTATATATTAGACATGTGCATTCGTTTTCGTCCAAATGCATTTTCTCCCGAACTTCTGGTATTTTTTTTTATTTTCGTTTTAACAAACGATAACGAATGTGCAGAATCCGAAAACTGAAAGATCCGACATAAACAAATGCTTTATTTTCATTGCAACAGTTCAATATAGATAGGAGATTCAACATGACGCTGACAATAGCGATCTGTGTCCATCGAACCTGTGGTCGAATGTGCCTAACCTTAGCTCTATTAGTTCAAGATTATTCTACATAGAGAGAAAAGATTAGCAAGTTCATGTAAAGCCACACAGACACCTCTTGTGATTCCGCAACTAAAACTAAACTATCTTTGCTCCCAACTTAGGAAATATACTGTATAAGTGTAAATTGAAAGCACTCTTAACTATCTTAAGATACGGCAACACCAAAGGCCCAGACTTGTTTAAGGCAGCTGAAGACCCCAGTGTGTGTCTATAACATATCCAACAAGGTAAGAATGTCAGTCACTCAACTTGCAACTAGAAAAGAAAAAGGTACACATGTGAAGGTCGATACATAAAACAATACAAAAATTGTCCATCACAGTTTCCAGCTTGTCAAAATAAAACAATTTGCCATTTTAACATCTCAGGTTAAAGCAAGGGTTTTATTGATAACTGTTATTGCTAGGTTTCCTTGCTTCAATCTAAAATTTATTGTAATCAAAAGCTGGTTGACAGTAGTCAGAATCACTATGAAATGGTAATGTGTATGTCCATAAATAGTGTTTGAATGAGTAAAACTAAAGTATCCATGAATGGAATGAACGGGGGTGAACTCCACTTTTTATAGGCATGTTCATATATGCTAATTATAAAAGAACCTTAAATTAACTACTAAGAAATCTGTTGTGTAGCAAAGAATAATGTTGTGGTAATACAATAAGTTAAAAAAAAGAATTCACACTTTTTTTCCGTTGACAACTTCTCCACAATGGGATTGAAATGCTCTATTTTTCTATAAATTTTTAGTTCTAGAAGTTATTGTACAGACATTGTGCACTTCTCCAGGGTATTGTATCTAGAAGAACTATGAACTCCCAATCCTCCAGTAACTCTATACTACTGTATGCAAAGCTATCAATTTTTCATTCCTCTGTTGCTATTTTGTGAGCCAGGAAATATAAACAGACCATGAAGGCTTTGGATGCCTGGTACAGACGTTATAAACTCAAGAAAACATATATAATGGACAGATTTAAGCATAAATGACAGAATATTTTTTTTAATTTATGGCTATTGCAAAATAGCACTCATCATGCATTGCCAATTTCAAGTTCATGTATTTTAGTAAGGAGCATTAGCACAATTTTAACTTGTGAGAATACACAGCATAACAAAAAGAAAAGTATCTTTTTAGTTTGACATTAATTTAGCACCTGTTACATTTAAATGTTGAATCAAATGGAATTAAACAAACCATATACAATATCTTCTTCTCATTGCTTCTGTTGTATAAGGCAATGCTTGCCCCCATCTCTAACATATTTAGGGGCTGGTATACACAGGTTTTTGAGTTGTGTATACCCACTTTTTGTCATGCTGTCACTTGGACTTGCATGGAGGAATAGAAGAAAAGCAAAAGTTATTATTTAGCAGGGTAAAAGAGATGTAATTTATGTATATTGCCCGAGTGCCTACACCATAATTTGTACACAGGTTAATGCAGAAAAACATGTTATTCATCACCATCAACCTGGGATATTGAGAAAGGGGTTCAGAACTCAGTTTTGAGGGGCATAATTGCTTCTATTGGCATGGCATGGTATCTGCACACCAAAAGTCATATAGCCATGGGGATACCAACCTGTTTGGGGGGAACCAAGAAAAATAAATCAAATTAAAAAATATTGTTGGGTCAGCTGGCAGATTTGAACTAAGCTACCATTATGAATAAAAAAATAGGGGATAGATTTATGGCATTTTTATTATTATTATTATTTTTTTACTAGTAATGGTGGCGACCTGCGACTTTTAGAGGGACTGCGACATTGCGGCGGACAGATCTGACACTTTTGACACTTTTTTGGGACCACTGACAACTGTACAGCGATCAGAGCTAAAAATAGCCACTGATTACTGTATAAATATCACTGGCAGGGGTTAACACTAGGGGCAATCAAGGGGTTAAGTGTGTCCTAGGGAGGTGTTTCTAACTGTGGGGGCAGTGTACTGACTGGGAGTAGATCGCTGTTTCTAATCACTAGAAACAGAAGATTGCTCTCTACTCCCTGACAGAACGGGGATCTGTCTGTTTACATTGACAGATCCCCCGTTCTCTCTCTCTCTCTCTCAGGAGCAATCGCGGGTGTCGGGGGGCATCGCTGCCAACGTGGCACATGCATTAGCTCCTACATCATGCGCACAAGCTATAGGCTATTCATATGGCTATTTAAAGGGCCGACGTACAGCTACTGCGATTTGCCCAGGAGAGCCAACCTGCCACAGTATAACGATGGCGGCTGGTCGGCTAGTGGTTAAATGCCAATTTTGAACTTGGTAAATTCTCAGCAATGCAGTACAGTTGATAGACAGCCTTTTAGGCTTCTGAATAAATTATGTTTATGGAAAATTCTCTTTCAGACTGTTGTATAAGTTTGAATTTTTCCCAACAGATTTCCCTATTCAACCTTTTTTTTAAGTTCATACACTCTAAACTTAAATGTAATCATTTTCATGGTTCTGTAAGGTACAGTACTCATACACAGAAATACAATATGTAAAATGGGATTACATGGTTTAAACAACTTAATGTTGACAATTCTTGTAAATTAAATATGTATTTTTTATTTTATTATATATTTATATATGTGTATATTTTCTGTTACCCTTTACAGCCACTGAAATCCTGCAGAAGGTTCAATATTTAAATGTATAAAGCAGCAACATGTCAATGAAATATGTATAACTTTTTATTTTAGTTTTGGATAGAGTGGAGAAGGATTAGACCCCCTGTCAGTTTTTTTTTTAGCTGTCTGTATCCCCACTAGTGAGAATTATCCCTCTATTGTCATGGAGACAGAAAGGGATGGAAAGTCCAAAATGTCATAGTTATCACCAGAAGAGGAAAGGGTAAATCTTTCATGAGGCACAACTCAGCATGTAACAGGCTATTGGGCTTCTATTGTTTTCTCTAGTGAAAATGTATGTGTAGTTTCATAGTTTCATAGTTAGTAAGGTTGAATAAAGACATCAGTCCATCCAGTTCAACCTGAGCGAGTGTCTACAATTGTCCCCATCCCTGTACATTGCACACTCATCAGTCCCTACCCTCAAGGAGCCCACAATCCAAGGTCCCCATTCATATACTAGGGCCAATTTTTGGACAGAAGCCAATTAACCTACCTGCATGTCTTTGGATTGTGGGAGGAAACCGGAGTACCCGGAGGAAACCCACGCAGGCACAGGGAGAACATGCAAACTCCAGGCAGGAAGTGTCGTGGCTGGGATTCGAACCAGCGACCCTTCTTACTGCTAGGTGAGAGTGCTAACCACTACACCACTGTGAGCCCAAACCACTACACCACTGTGAGCCCAGAAGAAGTTCTTACTCCTTCCACTAAATGTCTAGGGAAATTCCTCCATTGGGGATACCAAACTCCCACAAGATTTGAGTGTTGATTTTGTGACACAGTAGTGTTATATTCCTCAAACTGCATCACAGAGTGTTTGTTGAGCAGGAGAGGACTGGTGAAGAGGAACCCTTTTACTGTGAAGAGAAGATAAGAGCAGTGTTGCCCTGACTGAGACAGGGGACTAAGGGTACAGAGTTTCCTCCAGTATGGAGTACATTGCTGAAAGCTAAGACTGTGTGATCACCAGATTCCATTGTGGAAGCATAGTTTAATGTCTACTGGGTCACTGTTTCCCGTTTAACATTTCTGTTTCCATTGAAGATTTATATCTGAGTAAAGATGTGTTACTACTGCAACTACATTCCAGTTGGGTCATTTGTTATTTGGAATATGGACTTCTCTTGAAATATTCTGCTTGAGGGGCAGTGGTAGCACTTGTGAGATGTAAGAATCTGCAACTAGTGTAGACTAGTCTGACTTTGTCACAGTGAAAGCTTGTCATGTTCCTGAAAAGGTGAGAGCATGGGTCACCATATTTGTGCCCACTGTAAAAGCCTTGAGATTTTAAGATATTTGGTCCCTGATTCAGGATGTGGAAAGCATAAGATGGACTGGTTGGAAGTACACAGTGTTGTCCTGAAGTTTGGGTTCCTCTCCCAGTGATCAGAAGTATAAGAGTCCTGAATTCAGGCAAATGCTGTCAACCATCAAGTCTCTTGAGGTCCTTCTGCTTGTCAGCTCCCCCTGGTGGATTGAAGTGAGGCAGTGCTAACCCATTCAGCTGTCCATTGGGAGCACAGAGAACATTGTAGGGTAGTGTCCTAAATTGATCCCTGTTTCTAGACAAGCACCTTACTACAAAAACTAGATCACATAAATGGGGTAATTGGCCTGCTGGGTGGTACACACTGCTGCAATATGAAGTAATTTGATTTCCCTGCTCCAGAAATAGACCACCTACCTTTGGCTCTATTGTCTCAAGGACCTGGTGTTGCAGTGGTGCTTCTGGATGGCGGCCTTTCTATCTGACTGCCCCTTAATTTCCTTATATAGAAGCTAGCCCTGAAGCGGGATCTGGCTTAACAACCTGCTGGAAGGGGCAGTAACAAGCATGCTCTGATGTTGGGGTAACTCCTGTGCACATGCATGGGAGTTACTTCATACTGAGTAGGCAAAATACTGCATTAACCACTTGCCGACCAGCCGCCATCATTATACTGCGGCAGGCTGGCTCTATTGTGTGAATTGCCGTAGCTGTACACCAGTTCATGTAATAGATATGCCGAAGCTGATGCACGTGACCAGCGGCCACGATGTCAGCCGGCCACCTGCGATCGCTCCACAGAGAGCCAGAACGGGGATCTGTCAATGTCAACAAACAGATCACTGTTCTGTCAGAGAAATAGAGAGAGATCATCTGTTCCTAGTGATTAGGAACAGCGATCTCTCTCCTCCTCCAGTCAGTCCACTCCCCCCCCACAGTTAGAAACACCTCCCAGGGATCACATTTAACCCCTTGATCACCACTACAGAATACTTTATTAATCCCAAAGTGAAATTGGTAACTTGTTATGACACAGACACACTTTACAAAGACAACACAAGATCACAACAATAGACTGAACAAGATGCAAAAACACAACAAAATTACCAATAACAGCCATTAACACCAAATAACAAAATTAAAACTACACCCCAAATAAAACATCCATACAATTAAAATACAACATAGAATAAATAACACAGATTAAAATAACAGGCAAACTACCAAATACAAATAACACCACTAGTGTTAACCCCTTGCCTGCCAGTGCCATTTATACAGCAATCAGTGCACTGATCACTGTATAAATGTCACTGGTCCCAAAAAAGTGTCAAAAGTGTCTGATCTGCCCGCCGCAATGTCACAGTCCCACTAAAAATCGCTGATCACCACCATTACTAGTTTTAAAAAAAAATACCATAAATCTATCCCCTATTTTGTGGACACTATAACTTTTGCGCAAACCAATCAATATCTGCTTATTGCGATTTTTCTTTTACAAAGAATATGTAGAAGAATACATATTGGCCTAAACTGAAGAAGAAATTAGTTTTTTAATATATTTTTTGGGGGTATTTATTATAGAAAAAAGTAAAAAATATTGCTTTTTTTTCCAAAATTGGCATTTTTTTTGTTTATAGCACAAAAAATAAAAACCGCACAGGTGATCAAATACCACCAAAAGAAAGCTCTATTAGTGGGAAAAAGGACATCAAATTTGTTTAGGTACAACGTCGCACGACCGCAAAATTGTCAGTTAAATGCAGTGCCGTATCGCAAAAAAAGCCCTGGTCATTAAGGGAGTAAATCCTTCCGGCCTTAAGTGGTTATTTGAGGGAAGGTAGGGGCTGCAGACTTTATTTCCATTTATTTTCATATTGAAAAATACAGATATAACTGTCTAAAAATATTTGCTCTCCCATCCCTGATTGCTTTCTCCTTCTCCTGGAAGCCATCCTTGCAGTATTTTTTTTAATTATTCCTATGATTTTCCAAAAGATTTGGGATGGTCATATGACTCACAGGGGCATTTCATCTTCTGAACTTCTCTCAGCATAGGATAGTACCAGAGAGGAGGTATTCAAACTGACCCTCTTTTTCATTTAAAATGTTGTCTGGGGGCGGGGATAATTTTTTATATAGAAACAAATTGCCTGGGGTTGGGCTTAAGCAAACCACTGTAGTTGGCCCAGCTTCTGAGAGATTCAGTGAACAGAGGGAAGCTCAAACAGTTAATATAAAGGAGGTCAGTGTTTTGAATGGGCTTGAAGCAGAGGATGCATAGTACTGACATGTGTTAGGAGGAGTAGATACCAGCACATCACAATCAACAGCATTAGTGGGGGAAGAATGTAGTACTAGGGAAAGTTACTCCCAACCGGTGTAAATATCACATGTTTACCAAGATCACTGATATTTTTGTCATTGAAAAAAGAGAAGACAACAGGGAGACCTGTATCCTTTCTGTAAAAGAACATTTTAGTAAAACTGACAGACTTTTGGCTGCCTATTTAGTGAGCATGAGAGTTAGGGTTTTGAAGAACATATGGCTTTCCATCCAGCTTGTACTTTCACCAAATCTGTTCCAATAACATTTATAGAGAATATTCTTTAGTAATATACTTTACCTCTTGTAATTTTATTGTGCATTTACAGTAAAAAAAAAAAAATACATTCAAAGTTAAAATATGAAAAGCTGACAATTAATTAGCCTTTCTTTTCCAAATGCATATACAGTATCAATGTAATATGTAAATGTATACTTTTATACTTTCCCATTAAAAATTGAATATGTGTATATATATATATATATATATATATATATATATATATATATATATATATATAGATAGATATATATATATATATATATATATATATATATATATATATATATATATAGATATATATATATATATATAGATAGATCTATCTATCTATCCATCTATCCGCTGCACTTAAAATGTATTTATTGAACCAAAGTTCAAACAAACATTACATGATGTGTAAGTTCATTAAGTTTTGGGCTCACAAGCTTACGCCCTTCTTCAGATCCACACACATCAAAAGTCAAAGTTACACATATGGCTTAATACCATAATTTTACACATTTGGACTCAATTATGTGATTAGTAATTGATCAAATACAAATTAAATCCTTTTCTTATACATCCTTATATCACAGGTGGGGAAATGGTTAGAAAAGCGTAGAACCCTCCCATATTTCAACAAGCCTTCAACTCGTTTAATCTGTTAAAAAGAAACATGTACACAGTGTATCACTATCTGGCCATCACATCAAATGAATTATCAGGTAGATAAACAAATATAAATTCAGATCTGTATTCAACCCCTTAGGGGCAATAGTATCAAGAAAATGAATCCAATGTACCTCTCGCTTTTTTAAAATGGATTCTCGGTTACCACCACTCCTATTCTTATTAATTCCCTCCAGTACCATGAATTTTAATTGGAAAATTGAATGTCCTTTCTCCAAAAAAATGTCTTGCTAAAGGCAACTGTATCAATTTGTCTCTGATTGAATATTTGTGCCTTGCTATCCTATCTTTAACTTTCTAAATGGTCTCTCCTATGTAATGTAACCCACATGGACATTTTATTGCATATATTACATATGACGATTGGCAAGTGTAATAACCCTTGATTTTAATATCATACCCATAGGCGTGCGCAGGGGGTGTGAAAGGTGTGCCCGGTCACACCCAAATCACCTCATGCAGCGCCAATTGCAGCTGCTGCCTGGCCCCCCATGTCCCACCACCCTCTGCGGCGCTGCTGGCTTCCCTCCTCTCCTCTCTCGCTGACTACTGCAAGTGATGTGTCAGGGTGGAGGGTGGGGGAAGGGGCTGGTAAATATGTAATATGTAACTACTGACCCCGCCCACTGCTCTACTGTTACTGTACACTGCTCAACTGACATTGTCCATGTTTCAATACATTTTAAAATGTTTATTTACATTTATTTATAATATGTGTTTGTAAACTTTGGGGTGCATACCCTAATGCAAAAGGCTGTGCACACCTATGATCATACCCGTTATGTGGATGGGATATACTCTTGCCTTTTATCATGGAGTTGCATTGTATACACAATAGACATGGGTATGACCCTGTATTATGTGATCCTAAAAAAGGTACTAATGGGCTAGGAGGGGTATATTGGTCAGATCTGACCAATCAATCCCTTAGTGTTCTACCTTTTCAATATGGGGATAATGGGGTAGCTTGAAATTCACTAATATTCTGATAAATCTATCTTAATAAACCCCAATGTTTCTTAAGGATTTTATGGATACAGAGTGAATATGGATGATACTGTGACACAAATGGCATTCTCCTATTATTTCTATAGTGATGCCTATTATCTGATAAATTTATACATTCCCTTTTAACTAATTAAACTGGATAATCTCGCTTGACAAGCCAGGTTTCCATTTCATTTAGTCTTACTTCACATTGTTGTGGATCACTAACAATTCTTTTAACCCTATGCAGCTGGCTCCTAGGTATCGAAATAAACACCCCATGGGGTGAAAACTAGTGTAATAATTGATTACGATCAGTACTTTTTATAACCACTCTCTATGTTCATACCATTTATTTTCAGCAATGTGTGTAAAAATGAAATCTCCCTATTACTATACAAGACATTAAATTTCAGACCTGGGACTAAATAATTTATATACTGATCAAACAATAAAAGGGTTCCAATGTCGCCATCCCACACTGCAAAAATATCATCAATAAATCTGAACCACCCCTTACAGTGTTCAGTTTATTATCATAAATAAATTAGGTCTCAATCATATTCATAAATATATTTGCGTATGGGGGTGCAACATTGGAACCCATCGGTGCCCCTTTAAGCTGCAAATAATGGGTATCTTTAACCACCTCAATACAGGGCACTTACACCCCCTTCCTACCCAGACCAATTTTCAGCTTTCAGCGCTCTCACACTTTGCAATGACAATTACTCAGTCATGCAACACTGTACCCATATGAAATTTGTAAGGTTGCGCCGATACCGAGTATTTGCACAAGTATCGGTACTCGTGCAAATGCACCGATACCTGAAACCGATACTTTTAGGCTCGGTTCTTTGAGCTGTCAGTGGGGATGAACAAATGTTCCTCTGTTTAACCCCTTATTAACCCTATACACATTTCACATTGAAAAAGTGCAAAAAAAAATGTTTTATTTAATTTGTAAATTACTTTCCAATGCTTTGTACCATTTCTGACAGCTGAAGTGTAAACAAAACAGTTGCGGTAGGTATTGGTAATTGGTATCTGCAAGTCCTAAAAAAAAAGTATCGTTACTCGTACTCGTTGTAAAAAAAATGCTATTGTTACATCCCTAGAAATTTGCATCCCTTTTTTCACACAAATAGAGCTTTTTTTTTGGTGGTATTTAATCACTAGTGGGTTTTTTTTATTTTATGTACCGTATATACTCGAATATAAGCCAAGATTTTCAGCCCATTTTTTAGGGCTGAAAGTCCCCCCCTCGGCATAATTCGAGTCACCGCCGTCTGCCTACATGAACAGCGTGTCATGCAGACAGACGGCAGTTTTCAAAAGCCGCGCCGCCTCCTCCCGCCCGTCCGTGATAGGCGGACACTAATTTTCCCAGCAGTACAGTGTTCCGCCTATCACGGATGTCCTGTCATTCTCATCTCATGGACGAGGATGAGAGAATGTCCATGATAGGCGGAACACTGCACACTGACTGCTGGGAAAACAGCGTTCCTCTTATCACTGACGAGGAGGAGGAGGAGGCGCGGCTTTTTAATTTTAGAATGGCGCCGTACACGCTGTGGGGGGACAGAGCGAAGACCGATGACAGATGGCACAGGGCACAGGACGGAGGACACAGGACGGAGGACACAGGACGGAGGGCACAGGACGGAGGGCAGAGGACCCGCAGATTGGCACAGGTAGGCTGCAATGGGGACACAGGGGGGGGTCTGTACAGGGGACAGGCAGCTGCAGATGGGCATTGCTGACCCTCTTTTCCACTTACAGTAGCTGCTGCATTTTGTACCCTCGGCTTATACACGGGTCAATGCAGTTTTCCCATTTTTTTGTGGTGAATTAGGGGCCTTGGCTTATACTCGGGACGGCCTATACTCAAGTATATACGGTACTATAAATAAATAAAAATTTGTGAAAAAAACGCCTTTTTCTTTGTTTCTGTCATAAAATTAAAAACAGTAATTTTTCTTCATACATTTTGGCGAAATTTATACTGCTACATAGCTTTGGTAAAATAACCCAAATTAGTGTATATTATTTGGTCTTTGTGAAAGTTATAGAGTCTACAAACTATGGTGCCAATCACAGAAAAATTATCAAACCGAGAATCCATTTTAAAAAATCAAGAGGTACATTGGATTAATTTTCTTGATACTATTGCCCCTAAGGGGTTGAATACAGATCTGGACATATATTTGTTTATTTACGTGATAATTTAGTCGATGTGATGGCCAGATAGTGATACACTGTGTACATGTTTCTTTTTGACATATTAAAATGAGTTGAAGGCTTCTGTTGAAATTTGGGAGGGTTCTACGCTGTGCTAACCATTTCCCCACCTGTGAAATAAGAATGTATAAGAAAAGGATTTAATTTGTATTCAATCAATTACTAATCACATAATTGAGTCCAAATGTGTAAAATGATGGTATTTAAGCCATGTGTGTAACTTGGACTTTAGATGTGTGTTTGATCTGAAGAAGGGCGTAAGCTTGTGAGCCCGAAAAGTAATTAACTTACACATCATGTAATGTTTATTTGAACTTTGGTTCAATAAAGAAATTTTAAGTGCAGCGTTCTCATATTTGGTCAGTGGGATGACCAGATCGCTTTGCACTAATTGAAGACTGGGTGCGGCTTTCCTCTACTTTGGGAAAAAAAAATATATATATATATACACACACACATATATATATATATATATATATATATATATATATATATATATATATATATATGTGTGTGTGTGTGTGTGTGTGTGTATATACAGTGGTGTGAAAAAGTGTTTGCCCCCTTCCTCAATTCCTGTTCCTTAGCATGTTTGTCACACTTAAGTGTTTCGGAACATCAAACCAATTTAAACAATAGTCAAGGACAACACAAGTAAAAACAAAATGCAATTTGTAAATGAAGGTGTTTATTATTAAAGGTGAAAAAAAATCCAAACCATCATGGCCCTGTGTGAAAAAGTGATTGCCCCCCTTGTTAAAACATACTATAACTGTGGTTGTCCACACCTGAGTTCAATTTCTCTAGCCACACCCAGGCCTGATTATTGCCACACCTGTTCACAATCAAGGCATCACTTAAATAGGAGCTGCTTGACACAGTAAGGTCCACCAGAAGATCCTTAAAAGCTACACATCATGCCGAGACCCAAAGAAATTCAGGACCAATTGAGAAAGAAAGTAATTGAGATCTATCAGTCTGGAAAGGGTTATAAAGCCATTTCCAAAGCTTTGGGAATCCAGCGAACCACCTTGAGAGCCATTATCCACAAATGGCGAAGACATGGAACAGTGGTGAACCTTCCCAGGAGTGGCCGGCCGCCCAAAATTACCCCAAGAGCGCAGCGACGACTCATCCAAGAGGTCACAAAAGACCCCACAACAACGTCCAAGGAACTGCAGGCCTCACTTGCCTCAGTTAAGGTCAGCGTTCATGCCTCCACCATCAGGAAAAGACTGGGCAAAAATGGCCTGCATGGCAGAGTTCCAAGGAGAAAACCACTGCTGAGCAAAAAGAACATCAAAGCTCATCTCAATTTCTCCACAACACATCTTGATGATCCCCAAGACTTTTGGGACAACATTCTGTGGACCGATGAGACAAAAGTGGAACTCTTTGGAAGGTGTGTGTCCAAGTATATCTGGCGTAGAAGGAACACTGCATTTCAGAAAAAGAACATTATACCAACAGTAAAATATGGTGGTGGTAGTGTGATGGTCTGGGGCTGTTTTGCTGCTTCAGGACCTGGAAGACTTGCCGTGATAAAAGGAACTATGAATTATGCTGTCTACCAAGAGATCCTGAAGGAGAATGTCCGACCATCTGTTCGTGTACTCAAGCTGAAACGAACTTGGGTTCTGCAGCAGGACAATGATCCTAAACACACCAGCAAGTCCACCACCGAATGGCTGAAGAAAAACAAAATGAAGACTTTGGAGTGGCCTAGCCAAAGTCCTGACCTGAATCCTATTGAGATGTTGTGGTATGACCTTAAAAAGGCCGTTCATGCTCGAAAACCCTCTAATGTAACTGAATTAGGACAATTCTGCAAAGATGAGTGGGCCAAAATTCCTCCAGGACGCTGTAAAAGCCTCATTGCACGTTATCGCAAACGCTTGGTTGCAGTTGTTGCTGCTAAGGGTGGCCCAACCAGTTATTAGGTTTAGGGGGCAATCACTTTTTCACACAGGGCCATGATGGTTTGGATTTTTTTTCACCTTTAATAATAAACACCTTCATTTACAAATTGCATTTTGTGTTTACTTGTGTTGTCCTTGACTATTGTTTAAATTGGTTTGATGTTTCGAAACACTTAAGTGTGACAAACATGCAAAGGAACAGGAAATGAGGAAGGGGGCAAACACTTTTTCACACCACTGTATATATATATATATATATATATATAAATATATATATATACACACACATTGCGTAATATACTGACAATTTAGCAAAGCACTTCAATCAATATCTTCCACCTCCTACATAGATTTTATTTTAGCCAGCTGTGAAAGTTAAAAAAAGCTAAATCAAAACTGCTATTTGTGCAGGTTGGTAGATAGAAATTTGGTTCAATAATTGATTGGTAGTAACTGATTTGACCTTTTTCATTCCTTCCTTGTATATAAGAACTATGTTATTGTTAGAAAGTCTTACACTAGGTGATAAGAGAATCTGATAAAGAAAAAGGGTTTGTTTTTCTGCAAAGCCTCAAGCAAAGCTTAATTAAAAATACTTGTTATGGAATTTCATGTAATAAGGCAAAATGCAAGAGTTCTACAGTGTTATGGATTTAAAAAAAATGGAAAACCACAGTTACTCAGGGGTTGTTTACTAAAACTAGAGCGTTCAAAATCTGGTACAGCTTACCATAGAAACCAATCAGCTCCCATGTTTTATGTCAAAGCTTAATTGAATAAGCTGAAGTTAGACGCTATTTAAATGCGCATCCGCACAATATTTTTCACACTCCAGTTTTAGTAAATCAACCCCACAGAGTAAGAAATAAAATGCAGGCCATTTTGTTTAATGTATAGCAAATTTTACCCAATTTTAGCAATTTGTGTTAATAGCAGAGATTTGTGTTGCATACATCTGCATATATAGTATATCACCCAGTTGCGGTGCGTCCATAAAGGGTGCAGAAGCGCCGCCCCCCCCTATCCTGCACTGCTCTAATCACCATAGATAGATTCATGCATTTAGTGGAACTCGGTTCTGTCTTGAACCAGTAACCAGTATGTGAGTGCAGTCAGATTGGCCCAAAAAGGAAATTTACATATATTGATTACCAATAGTGACAAAAAATTTGGTGAAACTCGGTTCTACCTTGAACCAATACCAGTGTATGGGTGCAATCTGATTGGCCCAAAAAGCCGATATTCAGATTACACCACCCAGTTTATACACAGTTGCAGTGCTAGTGAACATATAATCGTGAACAAGAACGCATATAATAACTTCTATGAATTATCTTTTAAATGCAGTGCAAAAGAAACCTTTAGATCATAATAATAAAGAAAGATCATAACTGAATAACAATAAATTATTGTACAGGACAGTCCACACAGGGTATTGTAATCCTGTTACTAAAGTCCTCGTGGTGTTCCTATATTCGACACCCTCAGAAAGGAGTGATTGAAAAGGAAAGAAGGATCCTCCACCAAACTAAAAGACTGCCGCTTACCAGCTACTTTGATCCCTGTGTTAGAGAGATCAAAAAGGGCCTGTGGCATATCCCCCTGCCCGGGTCTCTATCCAGATTCCTCCAAGTATCTCTCACAGTGTGTGGATACACCTGAAAATCCTGTCAGGGTGGTCCTTGCTCTCCTCCACAAACGTTCACATGAAAGACAAACGAGTATCCATAGCGCAATACTGTTGCTTTAAAATTTATTGTGTATAAAAACCATATTACACTTACATTAAGCATGTAGTCAATAGGCCAGTGTTTAAAAACAATCACGAGCCGGCCGGCTCTCTCTCTCTCGCAGCCCGTCGCTTCCTGGATGGACGGGGAATGGAGGTGACGTCAGCACGCCGCTCACGGGTGAGCGGCGTGCTGACGTCACCTCCATTCCCCGTCCATCCAGGAAGCGACGGGCTGCGAGAGAGAGAGAGCCGGCCGGCTCGTGATTGTTTTTAAACACTGGCCTATTGACTACATGCTTAATGTAAGTGTAATATGGTTTTTATACACAATAAATTTTAAAGCAACAGTATTGCGCTATGGATACTCGTTTGTCTTTCATGTGAACGTTTGTGGAGGAGAGCAAGGACCACCCTGACAGGATTTTCAGGTGTATCCACACACTGTGAGAGATACTTGGAGGAATCTGGATAGAGACCCGGGCAGGGGGATATGCCACAGGCCCTTTTTGATCTCTCTAACACAGGGATCAAAGTAGCTGGTAAGCGGCAGTCTTTTAGTTTGGTGGAGGATCCTTCTTTCCTTTTCAATCACTCCTTTCTGAGGGTGTCGAATATAGGAACACCACGAGGACTTTAGTAACAGGATTACAATACCCTGTGTGGACTGTCCTGTACAATAATTTATTGTTATTCAGTTATGATCTTTCTTTATTATTATGATCTAAAGGTTTCTTTTGCACTGCATTTAAAAGATAATTCATAGAAGTTATTATATGCGTTCTTGTTCACGATTATATGTTCACTAGCACTGCAACTGTGTATAAACTGGGTGGTGTAATCTGAATATCGGCTTTTTGGGCCAATCAGATTGCACCCATACACTGGTATTGGTTCAAGGTAGAACCGAGTTTCACCAAATTTTTTGTCACTATTGGTAATCAATATATGTAAATTTCCTTTTTGGGCCAATCTGACTGCACTCACATACTGGTTACTGGTTCAAGACAGAACCGAGTTCCACTAAATTCTTTGTCACTATTGGTATTCAATATATGTAAATTTCCAGCGCAGCTACCTTTTTTTGCATTTGTACTTTGTGTGTGTATCTCACCTCAAGTTGCGGCAGGAAATTTTGTTTGTTTTATTTATCGATTTATTTCTTATTACATCCTTTTTATATGGGATTAGTTATTTCTGTGCATATACACATCAATTGGGTAGCACATTCAGACTTTATTACATGAGCCAGACAGCGCTGTTACTCCAATATATAGATTCATGCATTGCATGAATCTATCTATGGTCGCTGCTGACACCCCCTATTCAGGTGTCTGGCCATTTTCGGGCGCCGGCCATCTGAATTACACCTGCAGGGGTGTTTTTTGGAAGCACCTAATTAGAGCCATAGGCTCTAATAGGTGCCCAAAAATGTGAGAAGTGGGCACAACGTTGTGCGTTCGCTTCTCACTCAGCTGTTTGTTAGCAAAGCAAAGGAACTCGCTTTGCTAACATTGAATCACCAATCAGGTTGCCGGGTCTGTGTTACCTGTCACCTGATTGGCTAAAATGTCAGGCGCTGTGATTGGATGCCTATCAGGCATCAGAAAGGCTGCATTTGCTGGGCACAGTGGCTGCGTTTGATGGGCACAGTGGCAGCATTTGATGGGCACAGTGGCAGCGTTTGATGGTGCAGTGGCTGCGTTTGGTACAGTGGCTGCGTTTTATGGGCACAGTGAGGCTGCAATTGATGGGGTATTTTTTCATATTTCATAATTTTTCAGTTTGTTTACTATCATGAGAAACATAAAGCAACAAATAGATTGAGATCAGCCCTTTCTTTGCCTTGGGGCCCACCCATTGAACCCATCAACCTTTTCAACACCGTTCATCCAACAATATTGCTTTTATTTTAAAACAATTCTATGTTTCACTGTATTTAACAAACTATGGTGCAAATATATATATATATATATATATATATATATATATATATATATATATATCAGATCCACATAAAAGGAAAGAAGAAATGTTTGTTACTTGAAAATATTTATGTTGTTACAGGTAATAAGGAGATAATGGATCCCCTTGACAAAGTCTGCTATGATGAAAGGCATAGGGACAGAGCCTGACGCTGTCAGTTGAATCACATTGTAGTGTGTCCGTTGCTTGTGCTGAAGCTAAGAGCAATGAAGAGCTGAGCAGCCATCAGCTGGCGGATTTTCCGGTCCCTGCTAACTATCATTCCAGCAATACAACAATATAGTTATTCCTTTTTGCTCTTTGTCTTCTAATCTTTTGTAAATATTATTTTAATGTTGCTGAATAAAGTTGCTAGAGTGATTTCACACTTTGTGAGATTTTTCTATATGCTCATCTGGGGAATACTGAGTGGAAGGTGGAAGGGTACTACCCTAAACATGGAGCAAGCATGAATTCCAACTGTGTTAAAACTGTTCAAGCTTTGGTTGTCTTATCTTTAACTAGATTGGCATGCACTTCTGGTAAGTGCATTTCCTCAGTGCAGTGAGCTCTTTGGGAAATACACATTTTGAAGGCTCAAATGGTGGTGGAAATTTTAGGATGGCACACCATTGGACTTATTTAGGGAATTTGTGTGTGGATCTTTGATTGTGACTTTGTCGTATGTTAGAGGATTCTTGTGTTCCATTTGGTTCACTTTGGGAGTATTTAGAATGGCTACACTTATTTTGTTATATATCAGCATTGCATGAATTGAGTTATATTTGTATACTGTACGTGTTTAGTGTAATAAAGGAGCTGAGTGATATTCACTTTGCTTAGTATTATTTTCCGCCACCTGCTCCAGTAACCCTCCTGTAGTGTGTTGTGGTGAGGAGGAGGAAGTCATCTCAAGTGACCATGTGTTGTGACCTGAATAATGGCACCCAGGAGGAACAGAGGGACCGGATCCAGACTGGATAACGAGGTACTCATCCAGCTGGTGCGGGCACGTCCACTGTTGTATGACACTCAGAATGTGAACTACTTCCAGATTCCGATAAGCCCCCCACTCACAGACCCCCACAACCACCAGCTAGAGTTGTAGGGAAGAGGGCCTTGTCCCTATCAACATGTGCTTTGTCCCTATCAACAAAGTGCTTTGTGGTGGGGAGGCAGAGCTCCCTGCCCCAAACAACAACCCCCCATGTTAAGGGCATGTGGCCTAAAGTGGGTCAAGAGGGGGGTGCTCCTTGCTATTTCACAAATATATATAACTATATAATACTGTACATAAAAGAAAGTTCTAAAGCAAAGTTAAAGTGGTTGTAAAGCTTCTTTTTTTTTTTCAAAACAACAAAGACAAATACGTATCTGCTCTGTGCAATGTAATTTTAAAGAGTGGCACCAAACCTCCTCTTCTCGGTTCGCCTGCAGTACTTATGTCTTCTCCCTTCGGGCTAGTGCCCCCATAGAAAAATGTGGGGAAACGCATGCAAACTCACTCTTCAGTCTCACTGTCTGTGTCTATTATCTATTGGCAGCGGAACTCAAGCCCACCCCCCACTCCCTCATCCCTGGCTTTGATCGACAGTAATGGGAGCCAATGGCTCCCACCACTTCAGCAAAGCCAGTGAGACCAGGAAGTGAGGGGGAAGAAGAGCTGTAGACATGCTGCAGCGCTGAATTAAATGAGGGCTCAGGTAAGTAAAAGGGAGGGGGATTGGGTAAAGAGGGATGCTGATGTCTAAACATTTTTTACCTTAATGCAAGGAATGCATTAAGGTACAAAAAACTAATGTGAGAAGGGAAAATATTATGAGATCTCTGCACTGTGTAGAATAATTATGCGCTTCAGGTTCATTGATTGTTAGAGAGGTTCAGTAAATGGCCAAAGGAATAGCTGTCTGGCTGAGCTGGGCCTCCAGCTGTAGCAGGAATTGAAACATTTAGACCCCTTTCACACTATGCGTCAGTGGTAACGCCGCGCTGTTTTTACCTCCACTTTAACTTTATTTTAGCGTTGCTATTTGGTTTTAACCCAGCGCTGCCCCATTGATTTCAATAGGGAGCAGCGGTGGAGGAGCGGTGAGTTCACCGCTCTTTCACCGCTCCAAAGAAGCGGCTGGCAGGACTTTTTCTAATGCCCTGCCAGCGCACCACTCCAGTGTGAAAGCCCTCGTGCTTTCACACTGGAGTGAATGGAGCAGCTGTTTTAGGGCGATTTGCAGGCGCTATTTTTAATGCTATAGTGCCTGCAAAATGCTCCAGTGTGAGAGGGGTTTTAGCAGTGATATCACTACCACTGTTAAATGTGAAAGTTTTCTGTTTAAGGCAGCTGGTTGTTAGAGAACTGGCACTTGCCGATGTCCTAACAACCAGTGACACATCCCTGCCCAACACATTCAACTGTCAGCAGGGGATTCCCAAATGACAGGTGAATATAAACAAACACGAGAATAGTGTAAACAAATGTGTGCCCCTCCCCCCAAAAATTCACACCAGGTCCTTCAGGTGAGGTATGTATTTTAAGGGGAGCCCACAAAAAAAGTGAAAAATGGGGTCACCATTTTAATACAAGGTACTTCAGGTCTGGTATGGATTTTAAGGTGAAGTACTTTTTTGATCCCACTGTTCACCTATTTTTTTGCCCTGAACTGATATGATCTGCACTTGTGTGGTAAGTATGCATTCTGTAGCTGGCCATTCAGAGGTACAGGACCCTGTTTAAACACACAGCATGCCTTAATTCCACACTCTGTTCAGCCACTATGACCCCCCTCCCCCCGCCAATAACAGACTGCCTCTTTCACACGGCCCTGGCAGCCTGCCTCAGGCTGAACAGACTATGGAATACAGGCACACTCTGTATCTGGACACTGTCTTGTAACTCCAAATGGCCAGCATGTGTGAGATGTATTAAGAGACCCACCCCCCTCCATCAAGAAGAATAGATGCATGGTCACATGACAGAACTTTTAAACTTTGTAAAAAGGTAAAAAATATAATTTCTGAAATGAAACAAAGACAGTTGTATTGTATTATAACATTACAGTATATAGACAACTACGTAAAGTTTTTTTTTTTCTATTAGGACTGATTGTTAGGGAAATTTACACATGCCTTGTGAAAGACAATGATACTCAAATTTCACACATAGGTGTCCGTTTATGAAGCAGTGAAATATATTCACTGCTTCATTCTCCGGCATTTTCAGAGGAGATCTTTCTCCTCTGTGTGCCTGTTTATGAAGCAGAGTAGATCGCTTCACCCTTGGAGGAGTGAAGAGATTTACAAATGCTTCCAACACTGGACAACGACCCCTGATACTGGAATCTTGTGAGACTTTCTGAGATTACAGCACCAGAAATTCACAGAAACACAGAGATGTCAGTTTATTAAGCAGTGTTAAATTATCACCGCTCAGTACACGGACAGACATCGTGGTTAATGTTAGTAAAATAAAGAGTCCCCCTACATTATATATATATATATATATATATATATATATATATATATAAATACACACACATTATATATACATGTATACACATACACATTATATATATATATATATATATATATATATATATATATATATATATATATATATATATATATATATATATATATATACACATACATATGACAGGGGGGCATGGTTACAGTCTTGGGGGTCTGAACGAAGCATAAGTAAGTTAAACATTTTCCTCCTTCCCCCTCAGATCCCCCCAGATTCCCTCTTCACTCCCCGATTCTCCACCTCTGAGCTGGTGAATCGGGGTGGGTGAAATTTGACTCAGATCGCCAGTGAAGCGCTGAGATCGCAGCTTCATAAACTGGCTGTTACTGTGTCCATCAATGAGGATTCTCCATGTGCGGAGATTATTGGCAGGAGAACAAGTTCAAACACTTCTCCCCCGATTATCTCTGTTTCATAAACTGTTTATGGGCTTTGATCAGCGGTGATCCTCGGGATCGCCGCTGATCACTGCTTCATAAATGGACACCTTAGTACATACATTATGGGTATCATTCGTGACATTCACACAAATGCTGAAACATTCACTAAGCAAAATGTTTTATACATAGAGCCCTTTGTGTTTTATTGTATTTCATTTTCATTTAAATTTAAAACAGATAGGTGAGCACTGTACACTCCCAGAATGTTTATAAGAGAAGTTTCAGACTAATGTGTTATTCACAAAGGCATTTATGCTTTATATAAATTATATTGGGCTATCTTTAGGATGTGAAATCCGGGGCTGGAGTTCAATTTTAATGATGTTTGTGCAGCCGTGGTATGGGCAAAGTGAAAATTACTGGATTCAGGAATTGCATAGCAAAGACAATTTGAACAATTAAAACTAGCCTATACTGTCAATAGCTGCAGTGAAGACTAGTATGAAATCATTTGCAGAGAAATCCTGATAATGATAATAGGAGTAAATTGCAACAGCATGCATGACCATTTTCAGATTTCTGACCTTGCATAAAGAAATGCTGTCATGCTGACATTAGAAATTGTTCCATTATAATGTGAATTTCCAAAAGGGTAGCTCTAGATTTTATAAAACAAATATATCTGGAGCAGCACATTGTCAATTATTGTTTAGTAAAACTGAGGGAAAAATCCCTAATCGCTCTGCTGAAACAGTGCACAAAAAAACATGAAACATCTTTCTCAGTCTAACTGAAATAAATCAACTGGTTTACGGAAACCTGAATTTATTGTGCACAAAAAAAATATATAAAAAAATATTTAAAAAAAAAAAAAAAAATAATAATATTTAAAGCAAAAGCAGGTATTGCTTTTTATAAGTCAATAAATCTCATTTATGCAGGATACAGGCCAGGCTTTTATCCAAATACAACAAAATTATAAATGATAACACAGTGCTTTTTTTCTGACACTAAATGTTCTCAGTCTGATGGCCAGCATCATTCAAACCACTTCCCCTGGCCCATCTAAGCCAGTTACTGGACAGTGAAAGGAGTAGCAGCACAGTGTTCTGCTCATCTGCTCATCTTGCTGTCATTCTGCTCCTTCTTCCTATCAGCATGTTTCTTGGCAGCACTTGAACTGATTGACATCTTGTACCACTACTTTGTCTCACACTACAGCCCAGCTCTGCAGGGGCTGCAGGAGGCTGATACCAGGGCAAAATTAAGTACTTACACTGCTTGTAAATATCAATAAATAGTATACATTTTTTAATAAATTATTACATACAGAGCTACATTAAATTGTTTTGTTTAAATCTTGTTAGGATGCAGGAATCAGTGGCCAGATTCAGCAAACTTTATTTTGCTACAAAATTACCAATTAACTTATGGAAGTTAGGCTCTGATTTCCCAATGTAGCACTGCTAGGCAACATTTGGTTAAAAAAAAACTTTTCCCGTAAAACTAGGAATGAGTTTAGCTTAGCTGCAATACCCTGGTGATATGTGACTTGGCGTATACATGTCAGGCCTCATCACTGCTGACATGGTGCACACAAGGCATTGTTAACAACAAAGCCATTTAGAGTTTATTCTAATGTGTGGCTAGGGGACAGTAAAACCAGGTGGTTGAACTGCAGTCTTACCACCCACCTGCATAAAGACATTTAATCGCTCATGCCTGTATGAATGTCGTTTCGGCAATGCTATGCTTTGTAGGTATGTCGCATTTGGCGAGCATTACAGCTACTGAGCGCAACATATGCTGGTCTATGAAGTAGCCCTGTAACCTCTTGCAATGCACATGATTGTGGCATGGTGGTGCAGCATTTACAGGGTTAAATGAAGCAGTGAAGAGGCAATGCATGACTTTTGCAGGTGGTTAACTATTGTTGAGGGCTTGCAATTTATTTTTATTAACTACATAGCTGGATGTAGATGCAAAAGAATGAAGCAATTTGAGCAAGTTAGGAATTGTCATAGGAGGGTAAGATATGAGCATTGGAGCCTCATCTGCAAAGAGCATACATTTGTGTTCTTCCTGGCCACGTATAATATCAGGATTAGAGCAAGAGGCTACAATTGCTACCACAAGCAATAATGGTGACAAGGGGCAACCCTGTCGGGTACCTCTCTGAATTTCTTTAGCTAGAAATTTGCAGCCTTTAATTGAAATTTGAGCCATTGGAAAGCCAAAGAATTTCTGAAGTATTTAAAGAAATTGAGAAGCAAATACCAAATTCCAAGTTTATAAAACAAATCTTCCCACAACAAAATCAAATAAATCAGTGCTCTGTGGGTTTTTATCTGGTGCCTGTTGGTTGTGGATAAAACCAGCCTGGTCACAGTAGCTGCGGTGCGCCAGAAATGAAAGCATTTTGCAATGGTAAAGTTTTTGTTAAAATCTTTATATAACAATGAATTGGAGAAATAGGCATATATTGACCACATCCACATTCATGGAATCTTTACCAGGTTTTGGTAAAACACAAGTGAAGGCCCTGTTGTTCTCCACAGGAAGTTACTGCCTTGTAGATATTTGAAGTAGCAAAATGTTAAGCCAGAACATCAGAATTTTTTTGTAGTTATTTTTATATGTTGTTGGTCCAATGTGGTATATGGAGATCTTTAAAAAATTGTGTCCATGTGTGCTCTATTAGTAGAGATTGCTGTCTAAAACATTTTTGGGCTATGTCTCAGATTCTGAGATAATGTACCATTATTTAGTCTAAATGTGGGCATAATATGAAGGTACAGTATGCCCTAGGGTTGAGCTTGTTGGCTAGAAGGAATCCTGTTTTTTTTTCCATATGAAAAATATTGGGAGAATCTCAAGGATTTCTTGGCCATATTGATCAAGCACAGGTTAAGTTCAGAATGTAGTTGTTCTAGTTTTACAGATGTTTTACAGATGTAAATGAGGACTGTGGTTATGTTCTACTTTGAGTTTATTATAATCCTTTGTTATTTGTTCAATAAGTAGATTATGTGCTTTTTACAGT
Source organism: Lithobates sylvaticus (assembly GCA_028564925.1). NCBI lineage: Eukaryota > Metazoa > Chordata > Amphibia > Anura > Ranidae > Lithobates > Lithobates sylvaticus. Next base: position 558,980,418 of record CM053026.1, read on the forward strand.
CTTGGGGAAAGCTAAATATGAAATACTTGATCAGTTGTTTTTTGCATTGACCAGTTAGCAATGGAAGAGGTATCATCAATTGTATTTATTTCAAAAAGGTTTTGATTTGATGGGCAATATAGACTTTGTTTCCCAAAGGGGATTTGTTTTAGAGCTATTAAAATTGTGGTGGTTTCCCACATACAATAGATCTAAGAGATTTATCATAATAGGATCATTGTTGGCCAAGTTGCTCATAGTATTCAAGTTGTCATGATCTTAGAGACTTAGGGAAAACTCTTTTTAAATTCAAGTGGGCTACTAAGTCTATCTCTTATGAACAATTACAGCGCAGTTATAGCGCTGAATACCCTTGTCAATTGCAAAGTGTTCACAAAAATTTCAATAAAACAATAATCCTTGTGCAAAAACTAGAGATATGAATTTTAATGCTGAATACCAAAAAAATCCTCTTCTCAAAATCCAATAACAAAGTCCAATTGGGGATGATCTAAAAATGTCTACCAGTATGCGACTCCTTTAAAGCAAATAATCTTCACTCCAACGTGCCTTCAACCACTCTTTGGGCAACACACTTACCAGATGTGCATGCCAACCTTTATTCAAGAATAGGCAAACGCTGCTTTAGATGTTTCCAACACAGGTTTAGGCTTCTTCTTATGTGCAGCACTTTCCTCTTTCAGTAGCAACACTCCCACCCCAAGCATGTAAATATCCAGCCAAAAACTCCCATAGTGTAGTATCATCTAACATAACTTTAATAAATAAAAGAATCCAATATACTCACAAAAAAGAGGATTCATGCTTCAACAAAAACTCATGCACGGCACAGTAACATCGGCACCTCACCGCTCACAGCAAATGTGGCAATGGAAAGACAAAATCCTGGGATGCTCCAAGCTTTAGGCTCTGCCTTCTATGGATTTCATCTGCATCAACTTCCTCAAGGGGGATGCCCAATGCTGGAAACATCACTCAAACATACAATGTCCCAATACCTGCAGGATAGATCCCTGAAGACGGGAGATGTCACAGACCTGCATCACAGGCTCAAACTATAAGGCCCATAGGACAAAGGGCAGACTCCATTTCAATCGGCAGGGAACTATTTATTGAACCCCTGCTGATCAGGGGGTCAATAAACACAATCGAACACAAGCCGTTTACACCTGCCGCTCCATGGGGTTAATGGACTATCTGATCAGGTCTGCCTGCAAAATTGACAGACAGACCTGATCGGACCCTTTGTGTGAAAGGGCCCTAACACAGCAAACATAAGGACTACTTAAAAATCTGCAATAAATGAATACATTGTAATACATTAAGATACTAAATAAAAACAAGCACTTTAACTCCCTAAACGCTATTGCATCCAATACACCACTTACTAGCAATAAGTAAATAAAAGGGCTAAAAACCAAAACAAATAACAATGTTCTAAAAATGAATAAGATAAAAATCAACTATTTAACCACCATTATAAAATAAATAACAAAAAAAAAAAACTTGATTGTACATGAATTCATTTTAACCACTTCAATACCGCCCGCCGTCATATGACGCCCACAAGGTGGATCTACCATCCTGGGTGGGCGTCATATGACGTCCTCGGATTCCCGGCCGCCTGGGGGGCGCGCGCGCGCGCGCGCCCGCGGCATCGCTCGGGACCCGGTGCGAGTGCCCGGCGGCCGCGATGTCCGCCGGGCACCCGCGATTGCCCGTTAAAACAACGGGACCGGGCGGGAACGTGGAGCTGTGTGTGAAAACACACAGCTCCACGTCCTGTCAGTGCAGAGGAGACCGATCATGTGATCCCAGTACAGAGGATCACATGATCGGTCTCCTCCCCTTAAGTCCCCTCCCCCTACAGTTAGAATCACGTCTATTAGGGAACACATTAACCCCTGCAGCGCCCTCTAGTGTTAACCCCTTCCCTGCCAGTCACATTTACACAGTAATCACTGCAATTTTATAGCAACGATCGCTGTGTAAATGTGAATGGTTCCAAAAATGTGTCAAAAGTGTCCGAAGTGTCCGCCGCAATGTCGCAGTCACGAAAAAAAAATCGCAGATCCCCGCCATTACTAGTAAAAAAAAAAAAAAAAAATTCAATAAATCTATCCCCTATTTTGTAGACGCTATAACTTTTGCGCAAACCGATCAATATACGATTATTGCGATTTTTTTAACAAAAATATGTAGAAGAATACGTATCGGCCTAAACTGAGGAAAAAAAAATAGTTTTTTTTAAAAAAAATGGGATATTTATTATAGCAAAAAGTAAAAAATATTGTGTTTTTTTTCAAAATTGTCGCTCTTCTTTTGTTCATAGCGCAAAAAATAAAAACCGCAGGGGCGATCAAATACCACCAAAAGAAAGCTCTATTTGTGGGAAAAAAAGGACGTCAATTTTGTTTGGGTGTAACGTCGCACGACCGCGCAATTGTTAGTTAAAGCGACGCAGTGCCGAATCGCAAAAAGTGCTCTGGTAAGGAAGGGTGTTTAAAAGCCCTGTATTGAAGCGGTTAAACATATATAGCATGAAAAATGTAACTCAAAAACAATTAGTTTCACAAATTCATACAGGATATATATATAAAAAATAATTATGGATCAAAACAATACATTTTTATACCACCAGTATCAAAAAGAATGAAAGGGAGGATAAAAACCTATTGTATGGAGATATACTAAAAAAATAAATAAACACAAAATCACATCTAAGCATCACTAATAAAACAACTAATGTCAAGTTCTACATTAACCACTTCAGCCTTGGAAGAATTAACCCCCTTAATGAACAGGCAATTTTTTTTTTGGTGGTTTTTTTTGGTGGTATTTGATCACCTCTGAAGTTTAATTTTTTGCAAATAAAACAAAAAAAAGAGCGACAATTTTGAAAAAAAAAAACAATATTTTCTGCTTTTTGCTATAATACATAAATAAATAAATCCCCCCCAAATTTTTAAAAAACACATTTCTTCATCAGTTTAGGCCAATATATACTCTTCTATATATTTTTGGTAAAAAAAAATGCAATAAGCGTATATTGATTGGTTTGCACAAAAGTTATAGTTTCTACAAACTATGGGAAAGATTTGTAGCATTTTTATGGCATTTTTTTTTATTTTTTTACTAGTAATGGCGGTGATCTGCAATTTTTAGCAGTACCGCGACATTGCGGTGGACAGATCAGAAACTTTTGACACATTTTTGGGACCATTGACATGTATACAGCGATCAGAGCTATAAATATGCACTGATTACTGTGTAAATGTCACTTGCAGGGAAGGGGTTAACACTAGGGGGCGATTAAGGGGTTAAATGTGTTCCCTCAGTAGTGTTTCTAACTGTATGGGGATGTGACTGACTGGGGGAGGAGACAGATCGTTGTTCCTACTTAGTAGGAACATACAATCTGTCTCCTCTCCCCTGACAGAACAGGGATTTGTGTGTTTTCACACACAAATCGCGGCTCTCGCTCTCGTGCCTGCAGTTGCAGATGGCCAGCGGCCATCTCGCCTGCGGAAATCGTGCCTGCGGCAATCGCGCCTGCTATGGCTCTTAAAGGGGCCAAAGTATTCTGCCACCGTATATGTACGTGAGGTGGTCGAGAAGTGGTTAAGGTCCTTGGTTTTGAAAATCTGTAATAAATAAATCCATTGCATTTCTGGGAGATGGACCTGACCCTATTATTCCACCTTTCCCTCGAGTGGGGTGTAATAACCTCAATGCCCCAAAATTGTAGAAAAGAAAGGTCCCTGTTATCCAACTCCCTGTAATGAAAGGACAAACTACTGTATGATTCTTATAACCCAACTCTATATTGTGTATGTTTATGCTCGGAGATCCTTTTATGCAATGGTCTTTTAGTGTGCCTCACATACTGAAGTTTACATGAACACTGCAGCAGATACACAACATGTGTAAAATCACACAAAATACAATTCTGAATATCTACCCCAGACACATGCAACAAAACCTTTTGCATCTAAAACAGACAAATCCCTCCTAGGTGGGTCAATGACTCTTTGTTTTATCATCAAAACTAGGGGCCCTCATTTAAATAAACCCAGGATTCCTAGGAAGCACTGGTACCAAAATTTGATCATTTATTAAAACATATGCCAGTGTTTCTTAAATATATCCTTAATTTCCCTATACTGTACTGGGCATTAAACCCCGTAATAATACTCCACTGATGTAAATTGTCACTAGATATATTTTATTCCTTTATATTAAATACTTCAGAAATAAATCGATCTAATCTTAACTCCTTATAACCCTCTTTAATTAATCTATGCTTTAAAATCCCTGCCTGGAACAAATAATCTTCATGTTCAGTAAAATGTTGCCTCACTCTCAACATCTGTCCTTTTAGAATATTTCTTATCCAACTTGGATGATGTCCACTCTTGACTGAAAGATAACTATTTTGATCAGTCTCTTTAAAATATAGATAGACACTTAAATAAATCCTGACTATGACTGCAGCCCCTGTCAACCAATAATCAAAAGAAAGAATACGAAATATTACAATTTTGGCCAAGATAAAATTGCATACTGCATGCTGCATACTGTGTATTTTTAAATGCCTCATTTGTACCCATTTAGGTTTGTCACATACAGTCAATTGTGATTATTGGCTGACAGGGGTTTCAGTCATAGCCAGGATTAATTTTATGTAGGTGTCTATCTGGTCTTTTTGCTCTGGGGACTCCCCCATACTTATTATAAACTTATTCTTATATTGATTTGGATCTAAATAAATGTCTCCTTTTGACTCTTTAAAATACACCATAGACTTCTCCATATTTTCAAATCTAAAAAAAATTATGCTTTCTTACTATAATGATACGATAGCCAAATATTTTTAGCATTTACCTTCAGTTGGTCCAAAAATGTGGCACAAATCTGACTCCATCCCTTTTCAGATCATGAGAAGGTCATCAATGAACTGTTTATAGAATAGATGACCCAATTTGCTATTATTGAACACCACTGAATCATCCTTCTGCACTATAAAAAGGTTTGTTAGATTACATCAGAACATTGCAAATAACATTTTTCATTATACCAGAAACCAGGGATCCATCATGCAGTGATCAGGACATTGTATATTTGAGTAATGCTTCCAGGCATTGTACATCCTCCTGAGGAAGTTGATATGGACGAAATGCATAGGGGCAGGATCTAATGCCAGGAGTGTCTCTAGATTGTGTCATTTCATTTCTGCTTTTGCTATGAGAGGTGTCAGAGGAGCCGGTGGCTGGTGTTTTTTTCTTTCACCTTGCTGATATTATGGTGCGCTGCATTTGTTTTTATTGAAGCCTGTTTTTGTTGAAGCCTGTATCCTCTTATTTTTGTGAGTATATTGGCATCTTTTATTTAATAAAGTTATGGTAGATGGTACTATATTGTGGAATTTTTTGTCTTGATATTTAAATACTTGGGCTGGGGGTATTGGTACTGAAAAAGGAGAGTGCTGCACATAAGAAGAAGTGAAAATATACCACCTGTTGAAAACATCTAAGGCAGTGTTTGCCTACTCTTGGATAAAGATAGGCATGCACATTTGGTAAGTGCATTCCCTAAAGAGTGGTCGAGGGGACTTAGGAGTGTTGATTTATTGCTTTAACCACTTACCCACTGGGCACTTAAACCCCCTTCCTACCCAGACCAATTTTAAGCTTTCGGTGCTCTCCCGCTTTGAATGACAATTACTCAGTCATGCAACACTGTACCCAAATTAATTTTGTGTCCTTTTTTTCATACACATAGAGCTTTCTTTTGGTGGTATTTAATCACCGCTGTTTTTTTTTTTATTTTTTGCGCTGTAAATCAAAAAATACTGAAAATTCTGTAAAAAAATAAATAAAAATTATTTGTTTCTATTAAAATTTATTACAGAGTATTGGTGAGTATTGGTGAGTATTGGCAGAGTATTGGCGAGTATTAGCGAGTATTGGCGAGTATTGGTGGCAGAGTATTGGCAGAGTATTGGCGAGTATTGGCAAGTATTGGCAGAGTATTGCAGTGTTGCAGTATTGCACAGTGGTGGCAGAGCATTTCACAGTGGTTGTAGAGCATTGCACAGTGCTGGCAGAGTATTGCGCAGTGGTTGCAGTGTATCTGTCACTGACCAGCGCTGTGGGCACTACACATCCAGCCCACAGCACTGGTCCCATCTCTCCCCCTTTCCGATTCTCCCCTCTCACTGTACCGATCGGTACAGAGAGGGGAGGGAGGAACCGGCGTCATGACATGATGCCGGTTAGTGTACATGTGATCGCTCCATCATTTGACGGAGCGATCAAGTGGTAAACGGGCGCTATTAGCGGCTGTTTACCGTGATCCGTGATGCGCCGGGTCCTCGGGACCCGGCGGTAATGGATGTTCCCGAGTGCTCGCCCCAGGGGGGCGCGCGGGAGCAAGTTTCTGGGAGGACGTCCGTAGGACGTCCACCCAGAATAAGCCGACCGCGCTGTAGCCGTCTTTTGGCTATGGCCCGGTCGGCATGTGGTTAAAGGAGCCATATGGTGGTGGAAATTTGTTGGTCATCCACTATTAGACTTTGTTATTAGATTTTGTTAATTGGATTTCACTATTGCAGTTAATATTTATAATATTATTTGCACAAAGGTTATTGTTTTATTTAAATTTTAGTTTACACTTTGGGATTGACAAGGGTGTTCAGTGCTGTAACAAGTTTTAATTATTCATAAGGGTTTTATTTATATTAATAGCAGCTGAGAGATTGATTTATTTGTTTTGTTGTACTTAGCGGATTTTAGTCCTTAGCGCAGAAGGTTTTATTTTATTTTATGGAGTCTTTTATTTAGGGATCCAAATATCATTCCATTGGATGCACCATTAAAAATCTAATGAGGTAACCCTTGCCTACCCTACTCTATGACAAACAATTGTCATATGTTTAACATGTGAATATTATGTAGATGTAACTGTCTTGTTATATGCAAAACAAAAAATTGCAATCAGAGATTAGAAAGCTGGAAGGCTGCTAAATGGTGCTAAGTGGTGACATGTCTGCTTACACCCGCTGCTATCTGATCCGATCCTGTCCATGAAATCCAGATGGATGGTGACCCTATTTTCCATCCATCTGGCGGATCAGATGGGATTAGATGAAAATGGATTGGCGGTCCATTTTCATACGATCTGCTCATAGAGGAGAGTGGGGCTCTGACAGATCCGTCTCAGCACAGTCAGCGGAGACAGACCTGTCATTCGCCTATAGACAACTATCACTGCAAAAAGTGATGCTATTGAATGATTTAACCCCGGTTTTGGTGACATTGTTGGGATTCCTTATCATTTGTAGTGCCAGTGACACCATTTACTAGAAATAGAGAGGGTGATTATTATCAGCAGAGACACAAACAGCAATAAAAATCTGATAAGGTTACTAACCCTTGCCTAAAAAATTTTGGCTTCAGAAACACTTTAAGCTAAAAATATGTAAATACTTCAGTATTCATAACCTGGCGCCTGTTGACTTTAATGATGTCCTTTTTTTGTTATCATACTGGTAGTGTCCATGGTAAAAGCATCAGCAAAAATAGTGTCTGGATACTTAGATACTTAGAATAGTTAGTTTTGGTGACTGTTTCCTAAAAATGTCCTCCAGTCCCACCAATATTTGCAGGTAATACATACACACAGGTGAAGTGATTACTGCTACAGTTACACAATTTAGCTTCTTATGTGGATAAACTCTAAATATGAACTACTGGAGGGCTGGTTGTGAAATACTATAGATTATATCCCCTCATTGCCTGACTTGAACAGAGAGAAGAAAATAAAAAATTCAGTTAAATCTGGTGACTGCTAATGTAGATATTTTCTGTTACACATTTTATTTTAAAGTGGACCTTGCAGTAGAATGAAATGTTTTACTAAAATTTTGAATAAATATATAATATAAGAAGTTAAAGCTTTTGGAGACATTTCTATGTATTGCCTGCGGGGCTCTGAAAAATCACAGATATTACATTGCCTGGTTTAATGCTAAAATACAAAAATACTTTGACTAAAGAGACAGAACTCTTCTTCACCCCAGTGTTGGTAACCTGCTCACTTTCCTAACCCAGAGTTCATCTGACCTTTAATTAAAAGAAAAATGTGTTGTCCTTCCTTTTAAATACGGCAAATAATGAACTCATTAAAATGAGGTTAGTGCTTGGCCCTAGAGCAGTAAATGCTGAAGTCTCATTAGCAACTAACAATTCAGAGCATGGCACATAAACAAAACTAATATGGCACAGTCAAATGTCTTGGCACATTCAATTTGAAAAGAATTGAATATGTATTGTCATGGCCCCCTTGCTCACCTGGATATTTGTGCTCCTCCGACCGCTTCTGCATTTGAAAAGAATTGAATATGTATTGTCAGTGATAGCTAAGGCATAAAATTTTAATGCACATAGTAAAGAAAAGTAAATTATTTTCATCAGACATGAAATGATAGTGGAGATATGGCCCTAGAAAGTTTAGAATGCAAATGAAGGGTTTTGTTGTAATTAGCCACAACATTGTTACAAAAAGATCAATCTTATGAAATAGATTCACCAATTAAATGAAATGCAGTCAAGCCTTCTTGACCCACAAACAAGTCAGTACATGGATTAATATGCAACATTTATACAGAAGAAAAAAATGACATCTTCAGTGTGACATGCTAAAACCCTTAAGTGACAGATCAAAGGGTAAATTAATAAAATATTAAAGCTAAGTTTCACTGAACCATCACAAGCAATTAGATTTTTCTGTTTAAGTACAGATCCTAAATACTAAGCTACAGAATGATTCACTAAGTGCACAATTTAATGATGCATTCACTGTTTAAACATACTTTAAATGTTTTCAAATAAAAAAAAAATATTGAATTATTTTTTTATGGTTAACCTAATTGAAGAAATATTTATTAAGCTGTATTATGGTTGCTCTGTCCTATTATTGGTCAGTAGTGATGGGCAAACTGAGCAAAGTTCAGTTTGCTGGAGGTTCAACCAACAATTGCAAACCCCATTCAAATCTATAAAAAGCTGAATCTTATTTTTTTCTGGGCTTTCTCAATGCCAGCTTGCAAACATTTGGAAAAATTGACATGAGTAGCTGGACACTGTTATGGAGGACATATACTATATCAATGCCTAGATGTATTGTCATAAGACTTAAATTAAATAATTAAAAATACACAATGCTTAGAGTATACCTTAAAGAGGTTGTAAACCCTTGTGGTTTTCATCTTAATGCATTCTATGCATTAAGGTGAAAAACCTTCTGTCATGCTGAAGCCCCCCAGTGCCTCCATTTTACTCACCTGAACCCCCTCTTTTTCTCCCTGGGAATGAGCACACCTGATTGGATAGATTGATAGCAGCACAGCCATTGGCTCCCATTGCTGTCAATCAAATCCAATGACACGGGCGCCGGGGGGGGGGGCTGAGTCCTGCTTTCTGTGTCAATAGTGTCAACACAGAAGCAGGACTCGTGAGCATGCTCGCTCGGGTGTCTAGAGAAGAGGAGGAGCTACTAGCTCTGATGAGGGACCCCAGAAGAGGAGGATCGTGCTACTCTGTGCAAAACCAACTGCACAGAGGAGGTAAGTATGACATATTTGTTATAAAAATAAAACAAAGGGTTTAGTAACCCTTTAAAGCTGTATATTAAGAGGTGCACTTGTACGATGTAATAAAGCAAAAGTGACATCTAGAAAAAAAAAGCTTTTAGCTAAATTATTTCTGCCTATTCTGTTTTGTGTATAAACAAAGCTGCCAGGGGATTCCCACAACAACATTCTATGTGTTGACTAAAAATAAAAACTGCATGCAGTTTTCCCAATCCCATAGTATATCCTTATCCTTGATAAGGATCTGGTCTGGATTTAACAGGATACCCCAAATAAACCCCCCCCCCCAAAAAAATGTGAGATCATTAAAAGATTCAAGACCAGACCCTTATCAAAGCATGCAGCCTTGCTGGCCAGGAAAGGGACATGTTCCCCCTTTCTTGAAGCATACAAAGCCAACATGGAGAGGTACCCCCAGAAAAGTACCTTATCCCTATGTTAATATATATATATGGTCAATGACGTGTACTGGGAAACCCCACTGGCCTGTTAACTATGTGAAAAAGCTGGTAAGTAGGAAGTCATTAAGTTAATGGTGGTAGTAATACTGCCACTAAATTAATGACTTTGTTGGCAAAACAGGCCAAATCTGGCCATTTAGTATGCCTGTTCAGTGGATAGCTAGAGCTCAGGTCAAACTATACCTGAACTCAAAGCTTATCCCTAGTGTGTAATTTTTAAATTACAAATAATGATAAAAGATACGTTTACTTTGATAGTCTCTGGTAAAACAATGATGTTATCAAGAGTAAATGCATTATTGATGTAATATCCTATGTACATGGGCCACTTTTGCCATTTCTGTACAGATGTTGTGTATGGCATGACCAGCTGCTCATAGTGGAATTCTCTAGAATCAAAACCATTTTTATACTAGGACAGGCTGAAAATGGGGCAATTTTTACGCTCTCTGTGATTTTTTTTCCCCACAGCATGTGTATTGTTTCTGAGTGAGATTTGCCCATTACAAACTTCTATCTAAATGTAATGATTTTTGAGATAAAAACAAAAATTTGCATATAATTTCTCAAAGGTTTAAAGCTGTCTAGTTATCAGCTTTCTACGTTTACATCACAGATCACAGATGCACAAAACTAGGGTCTTTGCTTAGGGGTCTATTTATAAATGTTTTCACACAAGATTTATACACCTTTCATTTACGACTCATACATTTTTCCAGTTGGGTTAATTTAGAAAAATGTGTGCGGGTCTATTCACATTTTCCATTTTTGACGTAGCAAAACTCTTGAATTTTTCAACATGAAAATGCATGTCAGTTAGAAATCCTATTCTTTCCTATGTGGCTACTTTACATCTATGTGCTGCTGTTAAGTGTGAACATCTCTGTACAGTTGTGTTTTACCATGTGCGCTGCATTTACACAGAACAGTGTAAATCCAGCCTAAAGCCTGGGTAAAAGTTGTTTGACTCCTGTGTGCGAAATTTTAAAAATAGCCCCCCTTAATGTACACAAAGGCATTATAAACATCAGCTAATATGACTGACGGTTATTCTTTTATGATTATTTAGACCTAAAGCTGCATAAGTTACCAGTGGTAACTCTTTATTATTTCCTTTACAGGAACAATTACTACAAATCTTGGCGTCATATACACATACATACAACCTATACCCTCCTTCCACATGACTAGGGTGGGCATGGGGTATTATTCTATTTACAATCTCTGACTATTATGTGGTTTGAGCTACACGATTCAAGAGCCAGCCATGATGTTTTATCAGTATGCACATTTGTATGATGATTCTAATGTGTCATTTCTAAACATACCTTTTTCCTAATAAATATTTTGTTAATTAGGGTATAAACAGTAGGCTATGGCATTTTTTTTGTTCACCAATAGGGATGGTTGAGCCTAAATAGGTCTTTTATTCTTGAGTTACATGTATAGTTCATACTGAGAGCTCTCATTCCATACCCCTTTTCTCCCTTTGTTTAGGTGAGTACATGTATAATTATTCATTTACAATTACAGTAGGCGGTACCTTGAGGGTCCCTTATATTTAGTGTTTCATTTGATCTTTTGAGGACTCCCGAACTCTCGGTACATTTTGCTGAGAGAGAGCAGAATTGATTACTTTTTAAATTAAAAGATCTTTATGAAAGGAAATCTAGGATTTGGTGGAATATATATTTTTTTGGCAAGTATATAAGGACTGAGAATCCAGATATTTCCCAAAATTAGAGAGATCAATGAGGATTTTAAAACAAAATGGGAAAATAATTTACAACAATGTACAAGGCATATGATTGTCTTATTGGTCGATTTCTATGAGCAACAACTCCTTCAGATCAACAAAGACATTCAAGACACCGTGGATTTACTCACTCCCTTCAGACAGAGGCCAACATGTACACAGAAGGAGAAGGAAATTTGTATTTCTATTGAGAAAATCAACAAGGAAATAGTGAACAGCAAGAGTCAGGAGTTGGAGAGAGACATATTTGTGTATACCACAAACAGGGCATACAAATGGAATCTAACCTAAAACACTAACAAACAGGGTAACTTTAGAAAGAATTATAACACCAATTATGAGAGTAGTCAGGCAGAATTGGAACCCGTACACGGTGGTGGACGTGGACTACCACAACGCAGGGGTAGAGGAAGAGGAAGGGGACACAATAGATCCAATAGGGATAATAACTCACAGAAAGGGAAGATCAAAGCTTTAGAAGATTTAGATAATGCCTTTACCTCACAGTCAGAAGATGGTATGGATAGAGGTGGATCAACAAGAGATGCACATACCCCAAAAACAGAGTGGGAGAACCCGTAGGCACCAAAGGGGGAGGTGCAGATGGGGGACTCCCTCTATCAACCATAATGGTAGATGTACACAATCCCCTGACCCCATACTCAGCGATGGCTTCCCACAATGTACGCCCCCCCCCCCCAATTCAACACCCCAGTGACAAAGAAGTTTAGGATGGACAGGGGGGGACAGGACTTATTGAAAGTCCTTAATCTCTCAACACATACATTGACAGATGCACAGGACACCCTTCTAGCAAGGGGCATTACCTTCTGTCCAACTATGAAGGGTCAGCTATTTAATATAGTGAAGGATGTTTACCTTTTTGCAAGGAAATAGATTTTCCGGGTATTACATGATAAAAAAAGACAGTTACTCTTTTGGGGCCTCTTGGAGATTGGTCCAGCCTGACTAGACATGAATACCACACTCTCAGGGATCTATTTGATCTGTGGGAGGAAGGACATGTAGATCAAATGGATGATGTTGAGGAAGACCCCGCCGAAGTCATGCTTGATCTTGCCTTAGAAATATGTGGTGACATTGATGAAGCTAAAACTAGCTCAGGAAAAGTAACCAAGTTGAAGGATGTGGGACTCTTTAAAAGATCCCAAATTTTTCCCCCTATATCTGCAGTTTCGGGAGTCACCTGTTTTGTGCGAGCAGTCACGAATGATGTCAGGAGACTCAGATGGGTGCATTCCCCACAAGATAATTTAACACAAGATGAAAGATCTGCATTACAGGCAATACACCTGAAAACAGATCTGATAATTAAAGCTGCGGATAAGGGGGAACATAGTTCTGATGGATCGAGTTAAATACTTGAAGATGTGCCAACGAATATTAAATAACAGACCATAGTATATCCCCATCCCTAATATTAATCAGGAAGGAGACCAATAAAGACTATTTTCCATTCTTGACCATGCTTTAGCAATCAATTTGATTGACAAAGACACTGTTGAATTTCTCAAGGTGGACTCTCCAAAGGTGCCAGTATTTTATGCACTGCTGAAATGTCACAAATCTATGGACGACCCTCCTCTCAATCAATCATCTCAGCAGTGTGATCACTCACTGACCGAATCAGTGAATATATACATAGAATTCTGTAACCGTTTGTGTGTAGTCAATTCTCTTATATACCTCCCATCTATTCACTTTATTGCATGACTTGACATTATCAGAGGATGTACTTTTATTGACTTTGGATTTAGAGACCTTGTATTCCTCCATACCCCATGATAAGGGCTTATGAACCATTAATAAAATCTTGGATAGCAAACCATTAGACAAGAGAAATCACAACAGACTGTTGGAGGTTTTGCTTAAAAACAGTATATTTCAGGTAATATTGCCAGGCCCAAGGCACAGTCATGGGCACCAAATGTGCCCCTGCTTATGCTAACATCTACTTGGGTGACTGGGAGAATTGACTCTTTGATGGAGAGGGGACGTCATCAGTGTTCCAGTCCAGGATTTTATCCTGGCACATGTACGTCGATGACGTCATCATGCTGTGGTCAGGCACCGAGGTAGAACAACAATCCTTTGTTAGGACCCTTGGTGATAATCCCTACAATTTGAGCTTTACTTGTGACTTTCATAAGGAGAGCGTTACTTTTATGTACCTGACAATTTTCCTGGACAAGGACAGACGTATTAATACTGAATTATTCAGGAAATTAACCACAGCGAACAGTTTACTACATGCGTAGAGCTTTCATCCTAAAATATTAATTAAGAACATACCAGTTGGCCAATACCTTAGGGTTTGCTGCAACTGTACAGACAAACAGGACTTTGAGCAGGAAGCAAATACTTTGAGGGAAAGGTTCCACTCAAGGGGCTACAGCGAGAAATGGCTTACTCAAGTCTACAATAGAATGAGAGATATTCATAGGGACTCTCTCATCTTCAAACATAGAGAGGGTCAAGAAAAGGAGTTGGGCCCTATTAGATTGAGTTTACAATATACTTAAAAGACGAATAAGATAATAAACAGCTGTTCAGAGCATTGGCATCTACTAAGGGAAGACACTGCAGTCAGCACATTTATATCCAGAGACCCACAATTAGTGCGCAGGGGGGCACGTTCACTTAATGACATTCTGGTGCACAGTGACATCTCTTGGAGACCCCCTAAATATTCTACATGCACGGACATGACCTGGTGTGGGAGCTGCGAGTTCTGACCCTATATGTTAGAGGGCAATTCTCTACAACTACCCACAGGGAGATTGTTAAAATGCAGACAAAAGGACAACTGTGAAACTATGGGGGTAGTCTATGTAATCCTCTTCTCCTGTAATTCATTTTATGTGGGCAAGATGATTAGACCCGTATGTAAACGGTTTCAGGAACACATCTATGAAATCAAGACCTATCATCTTAAAGCCCCATTGGCCAGGCATGTACAGTATCTCACAAAAGTGAGTACACCTCTCACATTTTTGTAAATATTTTATTATATCTTTTCATGTGACAACACTGAAGAAATGACACTTTGCTACAATGTAAAGTAGTGAGTGTACAGCTTGTATAAATTTGCTGTCCCCTCAAAATAACTCAACACGCCATTAATGTCTAAACCACTGGCAACAAAAGTGAGTACACCCCTAAGTGGAAATGTCCAAATTGGGCCCAAAGTGTCAATATTTTGTGTGACCACTAGACATGTGCACAATAGAAAAATTTGTTTAGTTTCGTTTCATTTCGGTTCGTTTCCGTTGATTCGTAACGATTCGTAAATTCATAAGTCGTCGATGTTCGTATTCGGACTCGTTCGTATTTTCGTAAGTCGTCGGTGTTCGTATTCGGACTCGTTCGTATTTTCGTAGAGTTATTTTTTCGTTAATTCGTTTTTCCGTTAGTCTAATTTTCGTTTATTCGAAATTCGTATTTTCGTATTTTCGTTGTATTTTGTATTCGGACGCATTCGTATTTTCGTAGATTTAGTTACATTCGTACTTTCGTAAGATTGATTTATTCGTACATTGTTTTCGTAGATTCGTAATCGTAGCATAATTCATAATTTTATGAAATGTGTATGCTATTATTACATTGTAAGAGACACGGAAAATTACGAATCACCCAAAAAAAAAAAAAAGTTACAAATGTACGTATTTTTTGCATTCATTCCATTCGAAGCACGTTAAGCAGTGCAGTGCCATTGTAAGAGACACGGAAAATTACGAATCACACAAAAAAAAAAGTTACGAATGTACGAATTTTTTCATTCAATCCATTTGAAGCACGTTAAGCAGCGCCATTGTAAGAGACACGGAAAATTACATTGTTTCTATTTTCGTTTTTCGGATTTTCATTCTTTCGTAGTTTCGTTGTTTCTAATTTAATTATTTCGTATTTTCGTTGTTTTTCATATTCATTCGATTCGATAATTTGTTATTCATTAAAATTTTTACTAAATCATTCGTTCATCCGTACGATAACGAATGAACGAATATAACGAATTTGAACGGAAAACGAATCGTAACTAAACAAATTGCACATGTCTAGTGACCACCATTATTTTCCAGCACTGCCTTAACAAGAGCATCATAGGTTGCCACTGGAGTCCTCCATGATGACATTACAGAGCTGGTGGAAGTTAGAGACCTAGCGCTCCTCCACCTTCCATTTGAGTATGCCCCACAGATGTTCAATAGGGTTTAGGTCTGGAAACATGCTTGGTCAGTCCATCACCTTTACCCTCAGCTTCTTTAGCAAGGCAGTGGTCGTCTCAGAGGTGTGTTTGGGCTCGTTATCATGTTGGAATACTGCCCAGTCTCTGAAGGGAGGGGACATCCAACACCGTGCTTGACTGTAGGCAAGACACACTTGTCTTTGTACTCCTCACCTGGTTGCCTCCACACACGCTTGACACCATCTGAACCAAATAAGTTTATCTTGGTCATCAGGCCACAGGAAATGGTTCCAGTAATCCATGTCCTTACTCTGCTTGTCTTCAGCAAACAGTTTGCAGGCTTTCTTGTGCATCATCTTTAGAGTAGGCTTCCTTCTGGGACGACAGCTATGCAGACCAATTTGATGCAGTGTGTGGCATATGGTCTGAGCCCTGACAGGCTGACCCCCCACCCCTTCAACCTCTATAGCAGTAATGGCAGCACTCATACGTCTATTTCCCAAAGACAACCTCTGGATATGACGCAGAGCACGTGCACTCAACTTCTTTGGTCGACCATGGCAAAGGCCTGTTCTTAGTGGAACCGGTCCTGTTAAACTGCTGTATGGTCTTGGCCACCATGCTGCAGCTCGGTTTCAGAGTCTTGGCAATCTTCTTTTAGCCTAGTCCATCTTTATGTAGAGCAACAATTTTTTTTCTCAGATCCTCAGAGAGTTTTTTGCCATGAGGTGCCATGTTGAACTTCCAGTGACCAGTTTGAGAGAGTGAGAGCGATAACACCAAATTTAACACACCTGCTCCCCATTCACACCTGAGAACTTAACACTAATGAGTCATATAACACCGGGGAGGGAAAAAGGCTAATTGAGCCCACTTTGGACCTTTTCACTTAGGGGTGTAATCACTTTTGTTGCCAGCGGTTTAGACATTAATTGCTGTGTATTGAGTTATTTTGAGGGGACAGCAAATTTACACTGTTATAAAAGCTGTACACTCACTAATTTACATTGTAGCAAAGTTTAATTTAATCAGTTTTGTCACATGAAAAGATATAATAAAATATTTATAATAATGTGATGGGTGTGCTCACTTTTGTGAGATACTGTATACTTACAGCATGATAGGGACCCCCCCCCCCCATGTTTGAAATGTTGGGTCCTTGAAGGTATTCCTCAGGATAAAAGGGGGAGTAGCTGCGACCAACGGGTTCTCCAGCATGAGGCCAGCATGATTTGGGAGCTGGAGGCCACAAAGGCCCCTGGGTTAAATGACAGCCTGAGTTTTGTTGTTCTTTTCCTCAAATAACTATGATTGGGGTTCTTTTTTTCTTTTTCCTTTCCTTTTTTTTTATAAACTTCCATAGCCGCTATATTTAGCTGATGTTTTGTTTTCAATTTGAGAAGAATTGTTTAGTGTTATCATTTACAGGAATTGGTCCTGGGGTTTTGACATTGCGGCTGGGAATGTTACATAGTATTACATAGTAGGTTAGGTTGAAAAAAGACACAAGTCCATCAAGTCCAACCTATGTGTGTGATTATATGTCAGTATTACATTGTATATCCCTGTATGTTGCTTATCTAATAGTTTTTTTTAAAACTAGTGATGCTCCCCGCTGAGACCAACACCTGTGGAAGGGAATTCCACATCTTTGCCGCTCTTACAGAAAAGAACCCTCTACGTTGTTTAAAGTTAAACCTATTTTCTTCTAATTTTAATGAGTGGCCACGTGTCTTGTTAAACTCCCTTTTTTTATCCCTATTGTGGGGTCTCCAGTAAGGTATTTATAAATTGAAATCATATCCCTCTCAAACATCTCTTCTCCAGAGAGAATAATTTCAGTGCTCGCAACCTTTCCTCATAACTAATATCCTCCAGACCCTTTATTAGCTTAGTTGCCCTTCTTTGTACTCGCTCCATTTCCAGTACATCCTTCCTGAGGACTGGTGCCCAGAACTGGACAGCATACTGTAGGTGCGCCCGGACCAGAGTCTTGTAGAGTGGGAGAATTATCATTTTATCTCTGGAGTTGATCCACTTTTTAATGCATGCCAATATTCTGTTTGCTTTGTTAGCAGCAGCTTAGCATTACAAGCCATTGCGGAGCCTATCATCTACTAGGACCCCCAGGTCCTTTTCCATCCTAGATTCCCCCAGAGGTTCTCCCCCAGTGTAGATTGCATTCATATTTTTTCCACCCAAATGCATTATTTTACATTTTTCTACATTAACCCCTTAAGAACCGAGTCTCTTTCTAAGATTTGTTGCTTACAAGTTAAAAACATTTTTTTTTTTTGCTAGAAAATTACTTAGAACCCCCAAACATTATACATTTTTTTCTAACACCCTAGAGAATAAAATGGCGGTCGTGCAATACTTTCTGTTACACTGTATTTGTGCAGCGGTCTTACAAGCGCACTTTTTTTGGAAAAAATACACTTTTTTGAATAAAAAAATAAGACAACAGTAAAGTTAGCCTAATTTTTTTTATATTGTGAAAGACAATGCTATGCTGAGTAAATTGATACCCAACATGTCACGCTTGAAAATTGCTCCCGCTCGTGGAATGGTGACAAACATTTACCCTTAAAAATCTGCATAGGCGATGTTTAAAAAATTCTACAGGTTGCATGTTTTAAGTTACATAGAAGGTCTAGGGCTAGAATTATTGATCTCGCTCTACTGATCGCGGTGATACCTCACATGTGTGGTTTGAACACCGTTTTCATATGAGGGCGCTACTCACGTATGCGTTCGCTTCTGCACGCAAGCTCGTCGGGACGGGGTGTGTTAAATTTTTATTTTTATTCTTATTTATTTCACCTTTTATTTTTTATTATCATTTAAAAAAATGAAGAAAAAAATTGCTCTTTAAGAGCTATGGGCGGAAGTGACGTTTTGATGTTGCTTCCGTCCTGCAATGATATGGAGGCGGGTGGGGGCCATCTTCCCCTCACTCATCTCCATGTCAGGCCACAAGAAATATCCGACTGCCTCCGCCGCTGCCGATGGCTCCGGTATGCAGCAGAGGGCACATGATCACGGTGGGGGGCCTCTCCCGCCACCAATAAATAAGTGTTCTTGCTGCGAATCTGCCACATAGACAACTTTTATCTTAAACCAGACCGCTCACTGAAGAAGAGGATACTGGGGTTATGGCAGCTAGCTGCTGCCATAACAACGATACTACTCTTCAAACAGCTGACGTATAACAACGATGGGAGGTCCAGAAGTGATAAACCTCATTTGCCATGTAGTTGCCCATCCCATTAATTTGTTCAGATCTTTTTGCAAGGTTTCCACATTCTGCAGAGAATTTATTGCCCTGCTTAGTTTATTATTGTTCGCAAATACAGAGATTGAGCTGTTTACCCCATCCTCCAGGTCGTTTATGAACAAAATAAATAGAATTGGTCCCCGCACAGAACCCTGGGGGACCCCACCTCTGACCATTCCGAGTACTCCCCATTTATCACCACTCTCTGAAATCACCCTTGTAACCAGTTTTAAATCCATGTACTCACCCTATGGTCCATGCCAACGGACCTTATTTTGTACAGTAAACGTTTATTGGGAACTGTGTCAAATGCTTTTGCAAAATGCAGATACACCTGCATTTTCAGGTCTACGGGCCTTCCTTTATCTAGATGGCAACTCAACTCCTCATAGAAGGTTAATAGATTGGTTTGGCAAGAATGATTCTTCATGAATCCATGCTGATTACTGCTAATGATACCGTTCCCATTACTAAAATCTTGTACATAGTCCCTTATCATCCCCTCCAAGAGCTTGCATACTATTGATGTTAGGCTAACTTGTCTGTAATTCCCAGGGATGTATTTTGGGCCCTTTTTAAATATTGGTGCTACATTGGCTTTTCTACAATCAACTGGTACCATTCCAGTCAGTAGACTATCAGTAAAAATGTAGGAACAATGGTCTGGCAATTACTTGACGGAGTTCCCCAAGTACCCTCGGATGCAAGCCATCTGGTCCCGGTGATTTATTAATGTTAAGTTTCCCATGTCTAATTTTAATTCTGTCCTCTGTTAACCATGGAGGTGCTTCCTGTGATGTGTCATAAGGATAAACACTGCTGTTTTGGTTACTGAAGCCCCCTGATTCCCTCGTGAAGACTGAGGAGAAGAATAAATTCAATACATTCGCCATTTTCCCATATTTTGTAACCAGATGTCCTTCCTTATTCTTTATGGTGCCAATATAGTCTGTCCTCCCTTTTTTACTGTTTACATACTTAAAGAATCTCTTGAGATTTTTTTGCTCTCCTCCGCTATGTGTCTTTCGTGTTCTATCTTAGCAGCCCTAATTGCACCCTTAGATTTCTTGTTGCATTCTTTATAAAGTCTGAATGCTGATGATGATCCCTCAACCTTGTGTTTTTTGATGGCCTTCTCCTTTGCTTTTATATGCATTTTTACATTGGAGTTAAGCCATCCAGGACTTTTGTTCACGCTTTTAAATTTATTACCCAATGGGATGCATTGGCCAATGCCCTTATTTAATATGCTCTTAACCGCTTGCCGACCAGCTGCCACAGTTGTACTGCGGCAACATGGCTCGGCTGCACGAAACGCCGCTACGTCGGTAACATAAACGGTCAGTAGGGGGCGCGTGCTGTGAGTGCCCGGGCGGTCTCGATCACCGCCAGGCTCCCGCGATCACTCGGGGCACATAGAGAACCCGGAACTGTGTGTGTAAACACACAGTTTCCGGTTCTCTGAGGAGTGAACTGACAGATCGTCTGTTCATACATTGAACAGCGATCTGTTAGTTTCCCTGCACAGTCCCATCCCCCCTTCAGTTAGAACACACACTAGGACACACATTAACCCCTTCACTGCCCCCTAGTGTTAACCCCTTCACTGCCAGTGACATTTTTACAGTAATCAATGCATTTTTAATCGCACTGATCGCTGTATTAATGCCAAAGGTCCCAAAAATGTGTCAAAATTGTCCGAAGTGTCCGCCATAATTTCACAGTCATGAAAAAAATCGCTGATCACCACCATTACTAGTAAAAAAAATAATTAATAAAAATGCCATAAAACTATCCCCTATATTGTAGACGCTATAACTTTTTTGCGCGAACCAATCAATATAGACTTATTGCGATTTTTTTTACCAAACATATGTAGAAGAATACATATCAGCCTAAACTGAGAAAAAATTTGTTTTTTTATATATTTTTTGGGGATATTTATTATAGCCCTAAGTAAAAAATAATGTGTTTTTTTCAAAATAATAATAATAATAAGCGGTTAAAGCAAACCCATCCCTCCTCCGTGTTCTTTGTTCCTAAGATTTTATCCCAATTCGTGCCTTCTAACAAGGCTCGTAGTTTAGGGAAGTTGGCTCTTTTGAAATTCAGTGTCTTTGTATTCCCCTTATGTTTCCTATTTGTGTGATTTATACTGAAGCCAATTGACCTGTGATCGCTGTTTCCTAAATTGCCCCGTATTTCCACATCCTTGATTAGGTCTGTATTGTTGGTAATCAGTAGATCCAGTAACGTTTTATTTCTAGTTGGTGCGTCTACCATCTGAACCATGAAATTGTCCTGCAAGACATGTAGGAACTGGCGAGCCTTAGATGAATGCGTGGTTTCCTTCACCCAGTCTATGTCTGGAAAATTTAAATCCCCCATTATGATAACACTTCCCATCCTTGCTGCTAATCCAACTTGTGATAGGAGATCTGGCTCCCCGTCCTCCCTCAGGTTAGGGGGCCTATAATATACTCCCAGTAATATTTTCCCCTTAGCTTCATTCCTTTGGCGCTCTACCCATAGGGATTCCACCTCCTCCCTAGCTCCCTATTCTTGATACATGGGCATACCCCTCACCCTTTTTTACTCTGTCTATCCCTGCGATAAAGGGTATACCCTTGAATGGTTGCCAGCCAATCATTAGAGCTGTTGAACCAGGTCTCTGAAATTCCCACAAAATCCAAATCCTCCTTGTACAACAGTATCTCTAGTTCACCCATCTTGTTCGCCAGCCTCCTGGCATTGGTGAACATGCAGCATAGTTTAGACCGGTCGCATACTATCCTCTTATTGTGTGTTCCCAGATTGCAACTAGGACTTATTGCTATACTTACCTTGGGTTTATGTGCTTTAGTCAACCTACCTATTTAGTTGCAGCCAGTCCCTTCTATAGTACTGGTGATCAACTGAGAAGTCGGCCCAGTCCTCCAGGAACCCAAACCCCTCCTTACTACACCAGCTCTTCAGCCACTTGTTTTTTTCCCTTATCTCCCTCTGCTTTTCTGGTGTGGCTCGGTGTACCAGTAGTATTCCTGAGAATACTACCTTGGAGGTCCTTTTCCTCAATTTAGCTCCCAAGTCCCTAAAATCATTCTTTAGGACACTCCATCTGCCTCTGACTTTGTCATTGGTGCCAACGTGCACCATGACAGCCAGGTCTTCCCCAGCCCCTCCCAGTAATATGTCCACCAGATCTGTGATGTGCCGAACCCGAGCGCCCGGTAGACAACATACAGTTTGGCGCTTCGGATCTTTTTTACAGATTGCCCTCTCTGTCCTTCTAAGAATTGAGTCCCCTACCACCAGAATCTGTCTTTCATTTCCCTTCACTTCCCCCCCACTCTCACTGGAGGAATTTTTTCCCCCAGCAGCTAGGAGAGTCCCTCAGCTCCAGCAGTGCTGGTCCCTGACTGGTTTTACCAATGTCACTCAATGGAGCGTACTTATTGGGATGCTCCAGCCCTGGATCGACCTCCCTGGCACTTCCCCCTCTACCCTTCCTGTTAATGGGATAATAATGAAGCTGCTTTGCTGGTGATACTGATGTAGTTATGCCCAAACGTATTTTAAAAGGCATTGGTTTAGTGATATAAATAATAATATTATGGTTGTTGTTTGATTTTTTGGGGAAGTTATCACAACACAATTATCCAATTAGTGGCTATGTTTGGAGCACATACATGAGTCTCAGAAGCAGGGCTGAAAGTACCCCATTGTTTTGAACCTGAGCCAGGGCATTAAATATAGAGATTCTATCCATCCCTTCATATGTGGCCCCAGCCCTATCAACTCCAGTGTGATATCTATAAATGACCAGTCCACCCTGTCAAAGGCTTTCTTTGCATCTGTGGAAAGGATAAAAGTAGGATCAGGACTTTGACAGGGTGGAGTGAATCATATTGAGCTCCAGAATTGTCCCTTCCCTCACCTCCCTGCTAGGAATGAAACCAAATTGATCCAAATGTATAATATCTGGGATGTGGGTTAGACCTGCTCCAGACCAATCCCAGCAACACCCTCCCTATCTAAATGTATAATATCTTGGAGACAGATCAGACGGGTTGCGAGAATCTTAGTAAACAATTTAAGATCTATGTTAAGTAAAGATATGGGGCAGTAATTAGGGCAGCATGTGGAAACCTTACCCTCTTTTAGAATCACTGTGTCATAGGCCGTGAAGTATTTGGGTGTATCCAATGCGGTTGGGTTAGGGCATTGAAAGAGGTAGCAAAGTAGGGTACCAGAATGTCCAGAAAACATTTGTAATAGACAAGGGTAAAGCCGTCAAGCCATCGGGCCTTGCCAGGTTTCATCTGTTTAATTGCTATAACAAATTTTTCAGCTGTATTAGATTTCTCCAGTTCCTCTATCACCTCAGGCTTGATGGAAGGGAGTGCAGATTGCCTGATATACTCCCTGATTTACTCTCTGTGAGTAAAAAGCTAATAATCCTGACCTTAGCTCTCGGATAAAGTGAACTTCTCAGCAATTTTAACAGTAAGGTCCTGCCTCAGAGCTTCCTAAAATGTATCGGAGCTAATTTTGAACTCCAACAAGAGTTGTCCCCTGGGTCAATTTTTCTTCTCTATCCTCACTGTCAGTGTGCCCATCATTGTTGGTTTCATGTGCAAACAAGTCATGCTTGCTCTGCCATTCAGGGAAAAGCACATTTGTGAGCCAACTATGAGTTTGTTAATCAAGATATATATTATATATGGTCCATTTAAGTACATTAAACCTTGTGCATATCTAATATCGATTTTTTGTAAAAACATAACAGCTTATGTCAGTGTTTTCTTAGTTAATTGCTCTGGATGCAGAGGGGTCAAAGCTGAACTTCAGATGGATAAAAACAAGTTACAAATCCAACAAAATGCAACGAATATAAGTTTTCAATGGGAAGGGGTGCTTTAGGAGCAGTAATTACACCGCTCCTACAGCCCTCCAAAGATGTGGCTTGCAGGACTTTTTTGACCGTCCTGCAAGCCCGAGGGCTTTCACACTGGAGACACAGCAGAGGCTGTTTCAGGGCGCTTTGCAGGCGCTATTTTTAGCCTAAAATAAAGTAAACACTAGAATATGACAGACAACAACACCCTCAACTGGACAGGGTCAACAGATACCCCAATACCAAACAAGGAGTCATGGATTGTTTAAAAAAAATATTATAGAACAGTCCATTATGGAAAGATTATTCCTGTATCAAGAAAGTAAGGTCCATGAACTCCTCCAAGCTGGTTGGTCAACATGTTTCGCATTAAATTGCTTCCTCAGGACAAAATTGGGTAGGTGCTGATAGACCCTGAACATCAGGTAATGGGTGTCACCACACAAGACAGACTAAAGGGCTAAACACATTCCTTCAACAGGCTGAAAATCCAGAGGCTATCACCGCCCTCCTTAATCAAGGTATAGTGGTGAAGAAAAATTAAAGCTCAAGGTTTGCGACTAGGGAGTAAATGACTTGAACACATCGGTTTAGATCTGAGTGCCATGTATAAGATCAGACTTCAAAAGAGCCATGGAGACAAAAATGGCCCTTTCACATGCACATTGGATATAGATTGCTAAATACCAGATATAGCTGAAAAAAGCCTTATCACTATTATATTTGGAATCCCTACTTGGAGGTTCACTAATGGAGCCAGCACAAAACCTGATAGGGTGGAGGCACCTGGAAGTCCCAGTAACACAGGTTTCCCCGTCAGCTGACTGAGAAACCTGGATTTTAAAGAAGCACAATGTATGTGTGAAACATTGTCGTCTGTTGTTTTAGTCCTGGTGGCAGTCTTTCAATAAACATGTTGGACGGATGTTGGTGTGCAGCTAAGTTTTTTCACTTGGTCTACATGTTCACAGTTGCGAGCCGGAGCTAGCACCCAGCCCTTCCTTTGTGGTGGATTATATTACTTACCTGGAGCAGCAATCTCTTTCATTTCTCCTAATGTTCAGTAGAGTTAAAGATTCACAAACAAAGTATTCAAGCACTATACAGTAGATACTCAAGTAATAAAAATTGTGGAGCAATACTAAATGAACCCCCTGCAGCTGAGAAGTAAACTTGAACACCATTTAATTTCTTTACTTAGGGTCTTTGTAATTGATTTCCATTGAAATCATGACTTTACCATCTATTCTGATGATTCTGTATATATATATATACAGTGCTTGTAAAAATGTCCACATTTTGTCATGTCACAACCAAAAACGTAAATGCATTTTATTGAGATTTTATGTGATAGACCAACACAAAGTGGCACATAATTGAAAGAAAAATGATAAATGGTTTTCAACATTTTGTACAAATAAATATGTAAAAAAGTGTGGCGTGCGTTTGTATTCAGCCTCCTGAATACAAAAGTCAATACTTTGTAGAACCACCTTTCACTGAAATTACAGCTGCAAGTCTTTTTTTGGTATATCTCTACCAGCTTTGCACATTTAGAGAATGACATTTTTGCCCATTCTTCTTTGCAAAATAGCTTAAACTTTGTCAGATTGGATAGAGTGTGTCTGTGAACAGCAATTTTCAAGTCTTGCCACAGATTCTCAATTAGATTTATGTCTGGAGTATGACTGGGCCATTCTAACACATGAATATGCTTTGATCTAAATCATTCGATTGTAGCTCTGGCTGTATGTTTAGGGCCGTTGTCCTGCTGGAAGGGGAACCTCTGTCCCAGTCTCAAGTCTTTTGCAGACTCTAACAGGTTTTCTTCTAAGGTTGCCTTGTATTTGGCTCCATCCATCTTCCCATCAACTCTGACCAGGCAAAAAGTTAAATTTTGGTCTCATCTGACCAAAGCACCTTCTTCCACATATTTGCTGTGTCTCCCACATGGCTTATCACAAACTGAAAACAGGACTTCTTATGGCTTTCTTTCAACAATGGCTTTCTTCTTGCCACTCTTCTATAAAGGCCAGATTTATGGAGTGTAGGACTAATAGTTGTCCTGTGGACAGATTCTCCCACCTGAGCTGTGAATCGCTGCAGCTCCTCCAGAGTTACCATGGCTTGGCTGTTTCTCTGATTAATGATCTCCTTGCCCGGCCTGTCAGTTTAGGTGGATGGTCATGTCTTGATAGGTTTGCAGTTGTACCATACTCCATACTCCATACTCGGAGCACTGCCATATGGATTTAACAGTGCTCCGTAAAACATGTTCAATGGAAGATTATGTTTATAACTTAACCTTGCTTTAACTTCTCCACAACTTTATCCCTGACCTGTTTGGTGTGTTCCTTGGTCTTTATGATGCTGTTTGTTCACTATGGTTCTCTAACAAACCTCTGAGGGCTTCACAGAACTGGCATATTTATAATGAGATTAAATTAGACACAGGTAGACTCTATTTACTAATTAGGTGACTTCTGAAGGCAATTGGTTCCACTAGATTTTAGTTAGGGTTATCAGAGGAAAGGGGGCTGAATAAAAATGCAGTTTTCAGATATTTGTTTGTAAAAAAAATTGAAAACCATTTATCATTTTCCTTCCACTTCACAATTATGTGCCACTTTGTGTTGGTTTATCACATACAAATACTAATAAAATACATTTATGTTTTTGGTTGTAACATGACAAAATGTAAAATATTTAATGGGGCATGCATACCTTTTCAAGGCAATGCGCGCGTGTGTGTGTATATATATATATATATATATATATATATATATATATATATATATATATATATATATTATACAGCATCTCACAAAAGTGAGTACGCCCCTCACATTTTTGTAAATATTTTATTATATGTTTTTATGTGACAACACTGAAGAAGTGACACTTGTATAACAGTGTAAATGTGCTGTCCCCTCAAAATAACACACACAGCCATTAATGTCTAAATTACTGGCAACAAAAGTAAATATAAGTGAAAATGTCCATTTCTGACAAAGTTTGCCATTTCCCCTCCCCGGTGTTATGTGACTCATTAGTGTTACATGGTCTCAGGCGTGAATGGGGAGCAGGTGTGTTAAATTTGGTCTATCGCTCTCAGTCTTTCACACTGGTCACTGAAAGTTCAACATGGCACCTCATGGTGAAGAACTCTCTGAGGATCTGAAAAAAAAAATTGTTGCTCTACATAAAGATGGCCTAGGCTATAAGAATATTACCAAGACCCTGAAACTGAGCTGCAGCACGGTGGCCAAGACCATACAGAGGTTAAACAGGACAGGTTCCACTCATAACAGGCCTCGTCATGGTTGACCAAAGAAGTTGAGTGCATGTGCTCAGCATCATATCCAGAGGTTATCTTTGGGAAATAGATATATGAGTGCTGCCAGCATTGCTGCAGAGGTTGAAGGGTGGGGAGTCAGCCTGTCAGTGCTCAGACCATACATTGCACACTTCATCAAATTGGTATGCATGGCGGCTGTCGTCCAGAAGGAAGCCTCTTCTAAAGATGTTGTACAAGAAAGCCTTCAAACAGTTTGCTGAAGACAAGAAGACGAAGGACATGGATTACTGGAACCATGTCCTGTGGTCTGATGATGCCAAGATAAACTTATTTAATTCAGATGGTGTCAAGGGGGCAGCAACTAGGTGAGGAGTACAAAGACGAGTGTGTCTTGCCTACAGTCAAGCATCAAGCTTAATCCCCTCCCTTCGGAGACTGGGCCGCAGGGCAGTATTCCAAAATGATAATGACCCTAAACACACCTGCAAGATGACCACTGCCTTGCTAGAGAAGCTGAGGATAAAGGGGATGGACTGGCCAAGCATGTCTCTAGACCTAAACCCTGCATCTGTGGGGCATCCTCAAACGAAAGGTGGAGGAGGGCAAGGTCTCTACCATCCACCAGCTCTGTGATGTCGTCATGGAGGAGTGGAAGAGGACTCCAGTGGCAATCTGTGAAGCTCCGGTGAACTCCATGCCCAAGAGGGTTAAGGCAGTGCTGGAAAATAATGGTGGCCACTCAAAAAATTGACACTTTGAGCCCAATTTGAATATTTTCACTTAGAGGTGTACTCACTTATGTTGCCAGCGGTTTAGACATTAATGGCTGTGTGTTGAGTTATTTTGAGGAGACAGCAAATTTACACTGTTATACAAGCTGTAAACTCACTACTTTACATTGTAGCAAAGTGTAATTTCTTCACATGAAAAGATATTTAAATTATCATGGGCTATCAATGTCACATGACCTGAGGATGGGCCATGCCCAAAATGCATTGTTATGATGACAGACTTATGGAAGATTGCCTAACGTAACAGCTGCCATCTCTTGGTTATACACACAACAGTGGATCTGTGCTTATCGCAGCCCCTGACGCCATATCCGGCGTGCCATCGGGTGACTCAGCCGTCTACACCTAGCCTGTGTCATCGGCCTCAGCACTGGGAGTACAAGTGGGCTCATGGCTCCCCAGTGTAGCTGACGTCATATAAGTTGCGGTGCCAGCATACCTAGCTGCTGACACAGGTACCCCTGCACTCCAGGATTGGTGCACAACAGGCATTTCAGCAGTATCTGGTTTAGTTCACCACCATGAGGACTGAGTGACTCTTCTCGGGCAGATTATCTCCCTTCTCCTCTCCAATATCTGTTCTCTATATGGTATGTGGATTCAGCCTTTTTGTTATACCACTTTGGGACAATGGCAATTTTTGTATTATTATTATTAGAGTTTACAGTTTTTTTTCTGCTAAACGACTGGTAGGGTGTCATATATAAAACAGCACAAATATATATTTTCCGGCTGGGTATGTAACTATCTAACTGCATTTTAGCTTTAAACATTTTGTATTAGGTATATCCATATATACAGTATGTATACTGTACATATTGTTTTAAAGGTCCTACTGATCTCATAAATTAAAAAAGAATTTACCATTTTTGAAATTGATATAGTTTATTCTACTAGACCCCCTTATCATGGGGCACATACAACCAGTCTCCTTTTTGTCCTTCCATTAAAGTTATCATCATCAAGCAAGCAACCTCCAATCATGCTAAACTGAAATTAAGTGTGTGTTCTGTTGATGTTTATCTGTCAGAACTGTGGAATTTGAGGAATTGGATGTTGCTACCACAGCTTTGGAGACCTTGATTGGGCCATTTATATAAATTATATGTGCTAACTCAGTCTGTAGCCAAATAGTTCCTAGTGACAGATAAAGGCAATGCTTTAAACAGATGTGCAGCTGGGTTCTGACTTGTTAAATGTCTGTATGCTCAGATTATTACATTAAATTATCTTAACTGCTTCGGCATCTTACTGATTCCATTCATCGAGCCTGAGATGCAAAGATTTCAAACACATTTTCATTAACTTGAAACTATTAACTAGGATCTGTAAATCATTCCCTGATTGTGGCTATAAACTGCATAGTAGACCACAAAAAACACCAAGTCATTTGATCTAATAAAGCTGTGTGAAGATATTCAGTGTTAAATTAACTAAAGCTCATATGCATTTGTAGTGGTAAAAGCTGTGCTTTGTTTGAACAGTGCAAAGAAACAGGTGCATTTAAATGTCACCCTCTCGGCACCCAAATGGAGAAGTGGGAGTTTGAAAAAAATGTGTTGCTAGGGAGGGGGTATTAAAGCAAATTGTTGCTTTGCCATAACGTTGCAATTAACAAACTTACATTATTATTATACATGTTTTATATAGCACCAACAGTTTGCGCAGTGCTTTACAACATGAGGGCAGACATTACAGTTACATTACAATTTGGTACACGAGGAATCAGAGGGCCCTGCTTGTTAGAGCTTACAATCTAAAAAGTCCATCTCTTCCCCTTATGTTCTGGGTGCCTGAGCAGCCAATTGCTGAAAACAAGCTCTGCCATACTGGAGGAAGGGGAGTGAGCCAAATGCTCTCCATATCTGAAAGTCATTTTTTGCTCCTGCTGGCTGGATGGAGCTTCAAGTGAGCAAAGCAAAGTTGAGCTCTAGTTAGGCAAACATGTTTTTTTTTTTTTTGTTTCAAAATCTTTATTGAATTAAAAAACATGCACAAAAACACAAATTAGTAGTGTTAACTGTCCACCTGTGACATTGTAGGATAAGTAACATATGCACACAAAGGTACGCTCAGCTCAGCCACGAAGAGAGCATTGCGTGATAAGAAGGGATCGTATCAGAGAATGGACAGTGTCCAGCCCACCCCGACACCCCATATGGGATCTAACTGTGTCAAAGGGAATAGAGAGTGCAGACAAAGGTGGTTTTACCACACATGGAGACTTTGTAACCTAAACAGGCACTCCCTGGCCAACTACCCTCAGTTGAAAAATCTGTCTTTTGGGTTGGATTTATCCAACTTTTTTACCTAGATAAGGACATCACTTTGGGTGTCTGCTAAGATTATAAACAAACACACTTTAAAAACATGTGCCTGTATGTTTATGTATTTGTTTCTTTAAAGAATCAATTAGTAGCTGGATTTTCCATCCAACATGTTTGCATCTAAGTGGCTACTTTAGGCTGGCCATAAAAAAGAAAATGTCTAATGTTTAATGTTGATACCTAGGGAAAGATCTGTATATCCTCCAGTGCATTGTCATGCTGCCAGAACCTGCTGCAAAACTAAGCTGACAAGATAATGCTCTGCAAGGGTTAAACACTTATTAGATTGTGGGAATAAGGTGTAATACTTACCTCATTCCCCACCCTGCTGGGGTCCCTTTATCAGCCTCCCAAAACCTCTTCTATAAGAGACTCTGGGCCACGGTTGCATGATGACTTCATCTAGTACAAAAAAGTGCCGCTATCCCTGCCTTGAACTGCAAGAGACTGCCCACAAGGTGGTATGGAGAAGAAAGCTAGAGTCTGATAGATTGAGGAGTAAGGTAAGTAAACATCTCCTAGACTCCTGAATATTTAACTTTTATAGTGCAGGGAGGCCGTGAAGTTAAATTTGGCACCTTTCAGGGGGAGGGGGGTGCAGATACCTGTCTAAGAGTGAGGGTCTCAGGTATTTACACCCACTTCCGGGCATAGACTCTCACTGAGCTTGTGCTTGGTGATTAATCCATTTCTTTTAGGGGAGGGTCCTCAGGGATCAATTCTGAACTTGCAGGCAGTAAAGCGGGGGGGGGGGGCAGCAAACGTTGGGAAACCCCCAGCTATATTACATGCTTTCTCTCAAAATATCATCCAAACAATTCTCCTCACTTTCCCAACACCTCCTGCTCTCTGGCTTCCTCATCCCCCCTCACATGTTTGTGACCAGGACTAGAATCTCTCCCATTCTACTGAGCTCTATTCTATAACCTGTTTGGTTATCTGTAAAGCCCCATACACACGCTCGGATTATCCGAGGACCAGGTCCGTCGGATCATGTCCGTCGTACTTTGTCCGATGTTGGTTTTGCGTACACACGGTCGGACAAAGTTGTCGGAAAATCCGATCATTCTGAACGTGGTGACGTTTGTTGCCTATGACGGGACTACGTAGAGGCTAGTAGCCAATAGCTTTGGTCTTGTAATGTGATCTGAGCATGCGTAGCACTTTGTCCGTCGGACAACGCTACACACGATCGGATTTGGTGTGATCGGACCTTGTTGTCAAAAAATCTATCCAGCAGGAGATAGGACTTTGTCCGTCGGACAATCCGACGTACACTGTCCGATGGTGAATACACACGGTCGGATTTTTCGACAACATTGTCCGATCGGACAGAATCCATGCGAAAATCCTACCGTGTGTATGGGGCTTTACTGTGTCTGCCTTTAGGTGATTCTTATTTTGTTTTGTAAATGTTGGCACTGTGAAAATTGTGTGTATTGAAAATAATAACAGGTTGCCTACTCTTTGTTAGCTAGTCTCCCTAGCATCCTCTGGAGGAACCCTGGTTGAGAAACCCTGCTCCAAGGAAATGACAAAGACATGTTGCTGAAGTGTAGGTGTAACTTTTACAAATATGGGAACCATGCAGTAGATCTTTAGCAAATGCCCTAAAGACCGAATCCCAATGGTGGAATTCATACTAGCTATAAAGCAGACTATGCCAAGCTACACATTGATTCATTACAAATAATGTAATAAATCACTCCAACGCTCCCCACCTTTACATCAATTGGCATTGACGGACAACATTTCTATTATACCAAAAGAGGGAAAAGACCCCTATTATAGCATAAATTATCAGCCGATTTCCCTACTCGACGTGGACCTGAAATTATTGATGAAAAATTCTTGCCACCCATTTGGTCCCCCAACTCAAGTGGGATTCATGTCCATGGTGGAGGCTAGGGATAGTACTATTAGAGCTATTAGCATGATCCATGCAGCCCTGTCAGACAAAGACCCTGCCTTCTTCCTATCCACAGATGCCGAGAAGGCATTTGACAGGGTTGACTGGACTTTTATATGCATCACCCTGAAAGCTTTAGTCCTAGGACCTTGTATGAATCAATGGAAAATGTCCTTATATTCCACACCATTGCCAATTAAGAGCCAACTGTGTCCTGTCATAAGCCTTTGGGATCAGGAATGGATCGCATCAGGGCTGTCTTCTTTCCCCTCTCATTTTCATTGTGACATTGGAGCCTTTTTGCACACTGTTCAAGTGAACCTGGAAATTGCAGGCATAAAGGAGGGGAGACAACAGCATAGGATTTCTGCAAACACAGATAACCTACTGTTTTTCCTCAGTAGCTCTGAATTGACTATTCCTAACCTAATGGCAGCCTTTACTAAATATGGAGAACTATCTAATTTTCATATTAACTATCAAAAGTCGGAGGCTATGAACCTAACTTTACCATTATCCTTTATGTGTAGATTACAAGTGAACTTCCCCTTCAAATGGGAGTCTTCCCACATCAAGTATCTTTGTATCTTACTACCTAGAGATTTATCCAAACTCTTCCCTCTTAACTTTGTGCCTCTCCTTTCTTCATTCAAAAGTAAACTAGCAGATTGGACTACCCAACGCTTTTCCTGGATAGGGAGATTAGACTTGTGCACAATGGAAAATTTTGTTTAGTTTCGGTTCGTTGTCATTCATAAAATACATCATTTTGTTCTGTTATATTCGTTATGTTACGTTAATACGTTTTCAGATAATTTGTTATTTCTGTAGAGTGTCGATATTCGTTATACTGAATCGAATGTCTAATTCATTCATTATGTGCTCTATAATTTTATTCGTATTCTTTGGAATTAGATATTTATGTATGTATATATATATATATATATATATATATATATATATATATATATATATATTCGTGATAATGATTCGTAGTTGGGAAAGTCGTTTGTTTATTGATTCTTTTAACACACACAATGACAATATTTCGTCTCCTCTGCTCAAATACAATGCAACACCCTTCTCACTCACTTCTCAGGAATGCACTTTACCAGTAATCCAACCTCCAGCACAAAATAAATCAGCTGATTAGACTGTAAGAATTACTTTGAGTTGACCTTTTGTTTCATTAGATCTTTAACAAATTACCAAATCATGTCGAATTCATTTGTTATATCCGCTATAATTTCTTTCGTATTAGTTGAGATTTGTTAGTTTTTTATGTAAAATTTGGCCAAATTTCGATTCGTTATGAAACAAATTGCACAAGCCTAAGGGAGATGCAACTTGATCAAGCAAAAGCAAATGCCCCACATTCTATACTTACTCCAAATTATCCCAATCCACTTCTTATTTCAAAAGTGTTCAGTTCACCTTTAATACTTTTGTCTGGGCACATTAAACACAATATATTACACAGATCTAAATATGATATGTCACTTTGAGATGTTAGTTTACACCAATTTGCAGTACACCTGGCCAAAGCTCTGGATTGGCATAGACATTTCACTATAAAACAATGGGTACATATGGAAAAAGCCGTATCCCTTAAACCTCTACATTAGTGACAACAAAATTACAAGGACACCTGACCATCTCTCTGATGTGGCATGCTGGCAACTGTTTGAGCTGTTTAATCTATCTCTACCCCAGCACTCTTATTTCCTCTTTCAGGGAACTTACAGTTTGAACCTGGTCGTACAATAAAATATTCCAACCTTTATACCTTGCAAACAAAACTTGTGAGCCCTTTTACATCAAAGCCACGTGGCTAACAACTGACTCTATGCTACACGACCCAGACTTTATGACAATAGGACCCCTGCAGATTCTCCAACTGTCTCATTTTTTTAGAAATCCACTGAATGCTTCCCTCAATTAACATCCCTTGACTCATTTTGAAAAAGACTGTCAGGATGAGGGCCCTCTACACCATGCACTCTCCGTGACATATACAATCATGTTAATACAAGCATCCCAAGCCTAATTTACATTCTTAGCCTGCTGGGAAATGGACTTACATGTAGCGATACCCCAAAGGAGCTGCTTAAGTATGTTCAGTCCGTTACTCTGCTTCTCAACACTAATAACAGCCTCAGCCCCCTGTGGCACAACTGGCAATAGTGTAAGTGCAATGAACAATGAGAAACACACACATTATAATAAAACACAGAAATTGTCTTTACTGCAATATTTCTGTGGAAGGATAACAGACAGTAACAATATATAATTAAGTAGTCAACTATAGATCAACAATTGAGATTTAAGAGCAATATAGCTCTAAATCCTATATTCAAGCTACTTTCAGGGGATTACAAACCTGAAAATGTCCCCAAGAGCAGAGGCACACTTTAATGGTAAATAAAGCACAATATGGCACTTCAAATTAGATTGGTTACCTTTACTGAGATTGGCTCTATGAGTCCAGGCAGGAGGAGAGCAGAGGAATGACCCCCTTTGTGACAGGCCTCTCTCCACTGTCCCCTGAACTTTACACACCTATTCAAGTCAACAAGTAATGGCTTAACTTTATAGATAAACTGCCCCACACACCCAATGCATATGCAGAGCCCTGAATATGTGTGTGTGGATCCGTATGGCCCTAGCAGCTTCAGTCCTTATGAAGAAAAGATAAGCTTTAGTGTCTTCAGCTAGCCACTTTCGTTGGTGCACTTTAACTCCTGTATAGCAGGGCCAAACAACACAACTGGCCCAGATTATCAAGTGAAACAGGCAGGGTTTTGTTCAACAAGGTGAGAGGACAATGATATCTGTATACATTGTCCCAGAAATGGGTAGCCATATCCTTTATCCCTGTGGTAGTACTAGTGTCAGCAAGATGACTACCAGCAACAATTTCTGTATACAGTGTTCAAATAACTCCTTCTGTAGTGCAGTGTCTCTGTTCCCTGCAGATGTGCAAAAATGTTCCCTCACCAAATCCTGGGAAATTTATATCTACTTCAGGGAAAAGGGTATTCCCCCTGAAGTAGATACAAATTCCCTGTGACGAATACGCATTGGGGAGGGGACAGGACGGCACGAGGAGCAGTCTACCTGCCATAGGAGGAAACGCACATCACCCAAATACCTTTCCTGTATCTGATCTTATTGGTTATTGCTTGCAATAGAGTGGTGTACTAGACACACTTTATAAATGTGAGTACCCAGTATTAGGGTTTGTTTGGTTGTGTTCATTAAATTGTTTAAACCTACTACACTATCAAGCGCTTTTATTTTTGCATAAATGGAGGTATTTCACCGAGGAGCCCTGGATACAGTTTTTCCCTTCTGAGCTCAGAGGAGGTTCAAAGCATGTTTAGACTTGGCTTAATCGCTAAGTCGCACGCTCTAAGGTAAGCGTTCACTACCTAGGGGATCACTGGAGGGAGGACACCTTGGCACATTTGAACACCTACCAAGCTGTTTTGTGATTTCATGGACTCCACCCGGTCTCCAGTGGACTCTCCTCACCACATCCGGATACCCTGCACCAGGCTCTCTTACCCTTCCTCACTCTCGTGCCTCCTGTACCCATCTCCAGGGGCCGATAGTGGGATCCGTACGGGAGACCTCCTCTCTGCCCAAGTAGACTCACCAGTCAGGTACGTACCAGCCTGATAGTATCAGGCAGCCATGACTGAGTCCGGGCAGGGGGTCTCTCCCATGGAGGATATGTGCAGGCATCTAGCGGGTCTATCCCAAGCTGTGAAGGGCCTACAGGAAGGCTATTCCCGATTGGAAGAACAAGTCCAAACCATGTCTGCATCTTCTGTCCCCCAGGTGGCGTCTTCTGTTGGGTACCCTCAAGCACCATCCGTGATCATGCTACCACCAGAACCCAAGGTACCAATACCGGAAAGATTCTCTGGGGAACGAAGTAAATACCGTGCGTTTCGCAATGCATGTGAACTTTATTTCGCTCTACAACCACGGACTTTTTCTTTGGAAGCTACAAAAGTGGGGTTTATCATCTCCCTTCTGACTGGTGAACCACAAACCTGGGCCCACCGCCTTCTGGAACAGAAGTCTGCGTCCTTGGACTCCCTGGACCGTTTCCTCACTGCAATGGCTCAGCTATATGAGGACCCTCAACCTGCTGCCACGGCTGAAACCGCATTGCAATCCTTACAGCAAGGTCGCAGAACGGCCGAGGATTACGCCGTGGAATTCAAACGCTGGAGCTCTGATACAGAGTGGAATGATGCGGCACTGCGACACCAATTTCGCAGAGGACTATCAGATTCTCTAAAAGATGAGTTGGCCCGTGTTGGTATCCCTCAGTCCTTGGATGAACTCATTAACCTCTCAGTTCAAATTGACCGCCGTCTTAGGGAAAGACGGGCCGAAAGATCCTCTGGTCCTTCTCGCCCCTTTTGGATGCTTCCCAAAGTGCCTGGTCCTTCTAACACAGTCCCTTCAGCTTCATCTACCCTGGCTTCTGGGGCTCCTGAACCAATGCAAATCGGACTAATTCGGCCTTCCCTGACCCCTGAGGAAAAGATGCGCAGACGGGCTCATAATCTATGTTTGTATTGTGGGGAATCTGGACACTATGCAAGAATGTGCCCCAACAAGACACGTAAGTGGTTGTCTGCCTCTTCTTTATGTGCACCCGTCTTACTCCCAACCGGTACTCACCTGGCTCTCAATATTGTTTTGCAGCTCTCCGGTCGGAGCATTCCAGTATCAGTCATCATTGACTCAGGAGCATGCAGCTGCTTCATTGACCAAGTTTTTGCAACCAACCATGGCATCCCTCTTCAACCCAAAGTACGGGGCCTTGCGGTCCACCTGGCGGATGGCTCCACACTTAGTTCCGGCCCAGTCACCCAGGAAACGGAACCCCTTCTGACCACCATAGGACCTCAACACCAGGAGCTCTTACGGTTGGATGTCATACCTTCACCTCTCTTCCCGATAATTTTAGGGATGCCTTGGTTACGTGCTCACAACCCCAGTATCAATTGGGCTACAGGTGAAGTTCAGTTTTCTTCCAGTTATTGCCATCAGAACTGTCACTACGGAAAACCCAACGAACCGGCTTCGCTCCTATGCCTGGGGACTGACTCAGAACTCTACCAGTCCATCCCTGAACCTTACCGGGACTTTGCAGATGTGTTCAGCAAAAAGGGGGCAGAGACACTTCCGCCACACAGGCCTTATGATTGTCCTATAGAACTTCTACCTGGAACAGAAGTTCCCTTCGGAAGAATCTACCCACTTACGGAACAGGAATTGGGCACTCTAAAGGATTACATAGACGAGAATCTGGCAAAAGGGTTCATTCGTCCCTCCACATCCCCGGCCGGTGCAGGTATCTTCTTCGTCGAAAAAAAAGATCATTCTCTTCGCCCCTGCATTGATTATCGTGAATTAAACAAGATTACCATCAAGAACAGATACCCCCTTCCATTGGTACCAGAACTTTTTCAAAGGCTGGGTACAGCCAAAATCTTCACAAAACTGGATCTTCGGGGGGCTTACAACCTGATCCGTATCCGAAAAGGGGACGAGTGGAAAACGGCTTTCCGTACTCGGTTTGGGCACTACGAGTACCTCGTCATGCCATTTGGATTATGTAATGCCCCAGCAACCTTCCAACACTTCGTTAATAACATCTTCCATGATTATCTGGATTTGTACGTTATTGTTTATTTGGACGATATTCTAATTTTCTCTCCCTCCTTGACCGACCACCGCAGACATGTCCGAAACGTCCTTACCCGTCTAAGACAACATGGACTGTATGCAAAATTTGAAAAATGTAACTTCGAGATCCAGAGCGTACAATTCCTGGGACTAATCATATCAGCAGAAGGAATCAAAATGGACCCCGAAAAGGTATCCGCCATTTTGGATTGGCCAGCACCCATAGACAGAAAGGGAGTACAACGCTTCATTGGCTTTGCCAATTTCTACAGAAAATTTATCAAAGGATTCTCCTCTATTATTTCACCCATCACCGAACTTACTCGACAGGGAATTCGATTTCATTGGAGTTCCAAAGCACAACGGGCCTTTGAAAAACTTAAAGAACTTTTTACTTCTGCCTCTATCCTCAAACATCCGAACCCAGCCTTGCCTTTTGTTTTAGAAGTCGATGCTTCGGAGATTGCAGTGGGGGCGGTGCTATCCCAACGACAGGGTACCAAAGCTCTTCTTTTCCCAGTAGGCTTCTTCTCCCGCAAACTAACCTCTTCAGAACGAAATTATGATGTGGGCGACAGGGAACTCCTCGCCATCAAAGTAGCATTGGAAGAATGGCGCTACCTATTGGAGGGGGCTGCGCATCCTGTTCTGGTGTACACCGACCACAAAAACTTTGAGTATCTGAGAACAGCTAAAAGATTAAGACCACGACAAGCCAGGTGGGCTCTATTCTTCTCACGTTTCCAACTCCACATAACCTATCGGCCAGGCTCCAAAAACAGTAAGCCAGATGCTCTTTCTCGGATGTTCTTGGATATCGAGCACGATATTCCTCCCGACACCATTCTACCCGCCGGGAATTTCCTACTCTTACAAGAGGATCTCATATCTCGGATCAAACAAGCCTCCATCGGGATGCCTCCCTTGGATGGAGTTTCCAGTAAAGATGGATTGTTTTGGCATGAAGGCAAGATTGTGGTTCCAGAAAAATTGAGGTTACATATATTAGAGTTATGTCATGACCACAAACTGGCTGGGCACTTTGGTATCTCCAAGACAACCGATCTACTACTACGTACCTTCTGGTGGCCCCATCTGACCAAGGATTGTAAGAGTTATGTCGAATCATGTTGTGTCTGTGCTCGGAATAAGACTAGCCGAACAAGAGCCTGGGGTCTATTAAAACCTTTACCAGTCCCAGAAAGACCATGGAGTATGGTTTCAATAGATTTTATTGTCGAACTCCCACCTTCAGAAGGTTTTTCTTCTATTTTTGTTATAGTGGACAGATTGTCAAAGATGGCACATTTTTTGCCCATGAAGGGTACCCCTTCAGCTTTGGAAACTGCACAAATGTTCATTAAAGAAGTGGTAAGGTTACATGGAGTCCCAACAAACATAGTTTCAGATCGTGGTGTCCAGTTCACCTCAAGGTTTTGGAAAGCTCTCTGTCGATCTCTGGAAATCGAGTTGGCTTTCTCATCTGCATATCATCCACAGACAAACGGCCAGACCGAGAGAACCAATCAGACATTAGAGCAATATCTACGCTGTTTTTCTACCTTTTCCCAAGATGATTGGGCCTCCTTGCTCCCCATGGCTGAGTTCTCATACAATAACTCTCTGCACTCAAGTATTAACCAAACCCCGTTCTTCGCCAATTATGGGTTTCACCCATCCTTTTTACCCAGGTCAATCCCGGAATGCTCCATACCCGCAGTTTCAGAAACACTTGACTTCTTCTCCACTAACAACAAGTTACTACAGGAGACCATGACTAAGGCACAAGAAAATTACAAGAGGATCTTTGATGGTAAGAAGCGCGGAGAACTCATCCTGGAACCTGGCGATCAGGTCTGGTTGTCCACCATCAATTTAAAGATGGCCTGCCCCTCCAGAAAATTAGGCCCTAAGTTCTTGGGTCCTTTTTCCGTGAAAAGAAAAATTAATAATGTCGCCTACGAATTGGATTTACCTACTTCTCTAAGGATACATCCAGTCTTCCATGTTACTCTTTTAAAACCAGTGACTCCTAATCCTTTTGCAGGCCGCAGGGTTGGTCCCCCCAAACCCATTATTGTCAATGACGAAGAAGAATTCGAGGTGGAAGCAATTCTGGATTGTAGGAAAAGGCGTAATCAGATCCAGTTTCTCATCAAATGGAAAGGATACGGGCCTGAAGATAATTCATGGGAACCTGAAGACAACCTGCATGTGGGTGAGTTATTACGGGCTTTCAAAGACTCACACGCCTCCAAGTTAACTCGTCTGGGCATCCGGAGGCTGCCCTTAAGGAGGGGGCACTGTCACAAAAACCGCTATTCCAGACAGCCGGGTGGTGCGCGCCGCCGCGCGCCAGCGCGCGCTAGTGCGCGCACTCCTGTGCGCGTTCCTGCGGGTGCGGGCTTGCGTGCGCGCGCGCGTGCACGTGTCCGGGCGCGCGCCCACAGTAATTGGAACACACCTGTGTGTGCTGTTGGCGCCAGTCAGCCTACTTAATCAGGCAGCACCTGTTGGCCAGTGCTGCCTGATCTTCAGCTTTCCAGAGACCTTGTTCCTGTGTTTGTAAACCTGCTAAAACCTTGTTTGATCCTGTGACCCGGCTTGCCCTTTTGGAATTCCTTGATCTCCGCCTGCCTGACGACCTCTGCCTGACTGACCATTCTTATGCTTGTCCCTTTTGTGCCTCGCCATCGGAACACCACCAGACCTTGAAGGTATCTAGATTATCTTGATCCCTATTGAGAGACTTGTGCCTGCTTCCTATTCCACGCCTCCCTTCATCTGTTGTACCCCGCATACCTACACCCATCTTGTCCCCAGTGGGGCTTATACCTGGACTTACCATATCTTCTGGATATCCTGCATACTTTCATTTGCATCACCCACCTGTGGAATCTCCTCCTGTGTATCACAGCAGGACACTCTGTCTGTACATGAGCACATGAGCACCTTTATTGCTATTATATACATATATATATATATATATATATATATATATATATATATATATATATATATATATATATTTATTTATTTATATATTTTTTTTTCTTCTCACATATATTTTATGGACTTCTACGAACTTTATGAATTTTACGAATCTATATGTTTTTTTTCACATGAGCACTATATACCGTATTTATCGGAGTATAACATGCACCGGCGTATAACACGCACCCCAAGTTTAGGAGGGCATTTTAAGGAAAAAAGTTTTAGGAGGGAAGTTTAGGGGAAAAAAAAACTTACATTTAAGTGTCATTTGCAGCCTTGCCCAGCATCATTTTCAGCTTGCCCAGCGTCATTTGCAGCTTGCCCAGTGCCATTTGCAGCCTTGCCCAGTGTAATTTGCAGTCTTGCCCAGTGTCATTTGCAGCCTTGCCCAGTGTCATTTGCAGCCTTGCCCAGTGTCATTTGCAGCCTTGCCCAGTGTGATTTGCAGCCTTGCCAGCGTCATTTGCAGCTTGTCAGTGTCTTTTGCAGCTTGCCAGCGTCATTTGCAGCTTGCCATGTTTAAATTTGCTGCCGGAAAAGAACGAGCGAGCACCGCCGTTAAAGCCCGAGCGCCGCCGGAAAAGACCGAGCCGTCTGTTCGGCTCCGCTCACAGTCCCGCCTCCCTGCTGTTTCGGAAGCGAGAGCAGGGAGGCGGGACTGCGAGCGGAGCCGAACAGTCAGATCTGTCTTTTTCGGCGGCGCTCGTTTTTTTTCGGCGGGGCTCGTTTTTTTTGGACGGTGGTCGCTATTTTTCGGCGCCGTTTGATTTTTTTTGTCACTTTTTTTTTGGGGGGGGATCGGCGTATAACACGCACCCACGACTTTCCCCCGATTTTAAGGGGGGAAAAGTGCGTGTTATACGCCGATAAATATGGTACTTACTGTGCATTTGAGTTTCCACTCCCTTATATTTTTTTATTTTATTTATTATTTACTGGCACTTCACCATTGGTCAATATTTGTGTGTTTCTATGTTATATATACATTTGGTATCCAATTATTGGGTGTATAGTGCATATTGCATAGCACAGCACTTTTTAATTCATTCATTTTACAATTTGTTCTGATTTTAGCTGCTGTTTCTTATATTGATCCTATTACCTTTTATATATTTTTATATTTTTGATGAGATCATATTTATAGCATGGCTTAGTATTTACTCATTTATGTTTGCACGAATTGTGAGACGTGTTTAGCGCCAGCAGCTTTTTATTCTCTATAAATTTAATGGGCATCTGGTCAGTGGTGGCTGGACGGATTCTTTGTGCTTTCTATATTCTATATGTATATATAGTAACTTGGCTTAAAAGCGTTTTGCAAGACAAGCAACGTTTTTTTTATAAATTTTGACTTGGTAAACAAGCGATGTCTTGATATACAAATAGGGTCATGTCACAACTGAGTATAATTGAGAAGAGAGGTGTCTCTAAGTGTAGCAATATGGTTACATTTAATGAAGGTACAACGTTTGGCAACTCACATGGTTGATGATTAAAACAGGCACATCTAAGTATGCAGACATCCAGGGGAAAACTGTCCACATAGACCATCCTCTGCACCACCATCAACTCCATCCCTTCTACGCTGTGCTCCACAAGTGCTTCAAGCCTCGCTTTCAGATCGCTCTATTGCAGGGTAGGATTCCCGGTCATGATTGCAGCGGACATGTGGACAGCTTTACTCCAGATGCCTGCATACTTAGATGTGCCTATTTTAATCATCAACCATGTGAGTTGCTAAATGTTGTACCTTTATTAAATGTAACCATATTGCTACACTTAGAGCCCTTTCAAACTGCCAGCTGGCCGCTTTAGCGGTAAACCGCTGCTAGTTTTAGTGGCGCTTTACTGTTGTATAGCAGCACTTTTCGGCCACTAGCGGGGCGCTTTTAATCCCCTCTAGCGACCAAAGAAAGGGTTAAATGTGCCCAAAAAGCACCACTGCCGAAGTGCTTTGCAGGCGCTCCAGCAGCGGTGCCCATTAATTTCAATGAAATGAACACCGCTCCTCCACTGCTCCAAAGATGCTGCTTGCAGGACTTTTTCTAACGTCCTGTAAGCGCACCGCAACCAGTGTGAAAGCATTTTGGCTGCAGGGGAGGAATTTTTCATGGCGATGGGAACAGTGCATTATTTCCATTTATTATTATGTGAATGAAAGATAACAGCATTAGCTCAAGTCAAAATGTTGTCATAATTAAGCCTAGTTTTTATTGTTCTTACATATCCTTCAAAACATTAAAGTAGTTACAGTATTTGAATGAATTTGAATCAACAAAAGGATTATTTCAGCATTGTGTTTGAGAGAGAGGTAAATGTTTAAGGTACACAGTATTACCCTGGCATTTTTTTTGGTGGGGGGGAGCTGTTTCCTTTAGAGTTTTTAAGCTCATGAGTTAAGGATTGCAATCTTAAGGTAACAATTTTAAAAATGAATATCATATTGTTGTTAATAAGCTAGATAGGCCTATAACTACCACGCAGGAAAAGAGCCTTCTTTGGTTTGTCCAGTACCATAATGTGGGACTCTAGGAACAGATTGGTATATGGGTAGTTAAACTTGAAATAAATGGTATCAAATGTTTAAAAATGAAATCTGCTTGCATTATAAAGTGCTTAATCTGACAGAAGAGCATCTTCAGGTGCATGTACTCCTTTCTAGATGTTTAGGACATTTGTAAGGGACCCCCAGTCCTTGCCTATAGTCTGCCTTTTGCCATGTTTCACTATTGTCCCATTATTGTAATTGGCATGATAAGTCACTAAGCAACAGTGTTCGTCATCTTACTTTAAAAAAGTAATTTAGTTAAGTTACAAATTACTTCTCCCAAAAAGTAATTGCATTAGTAACTCAGTTACTACATTGGAAAAGTAATTAGTTACTCAGCAAAGTAACTGACTTTTTTTTTTAAATATTCTATATGTGTAACTAAGGGGCGGGTCTAGTATTACTGTAACCAAGGGGCGCATTTATTATTATTGTTATATATCGTGTAACCAAGGGGCTGCTCTATTATTACTCTAACCAAGGGGCAGATCTGTTATAGCGTGTAAGCAAGGGGCGGGTCTATTATTATTATATCGTGTAAGGGGCGGATTTCTACAGAAGAGGGCGAATGTTAAATTAATGGGCAGAGCTCGATATATAACAATAATAATAAATGCGCCTCTTGGTTACAGTAATACTAGACCCGCCCCTTAGTTACACGATAGGCGCCCCTTGCAGAGTAGCACAAGCATCATGAGGGTGCGGCATCGCCTCGTACACTTACATGTTAACTGCGCCTGCCCTGTGTAGAGTTCACTCAGAGCTGTTTAGGTTCTGCAATTTTCGGAAGCCCTTCGTGCTGCGCAAGGGCTGCGCCTGCGCAGTACAGGGGGTCCTTATCCGGCGGGGGAACTTTTTTGGCAGGACACCGGATTTACACTACTGCCATCT
Source organism: Lithobates sylvaticus (assembly GCA_028564925.1). Classification (NCBI taxonomy): domain Eukaryota; kingdom Metazoa; phylum Chordata; class Amphibia; order Anura; family Ranidae; genus Lithobates; species Lithobates sylvaticus. The sequence goes on from CM053026.1 coordinate 559,025,138, forward strand.
AGTGACGGTAGATGTAATTGGGGTAACTAAGCCAAAGTAATGGGAACTGAGTTACCATGAGGGGAAAAGTAATCAGTTAGATTACTAGTTACCCTCTAAAGTAACTGAGTTACGTAACTCAGTTTATTTTAACTCAGTTACTTACATCACTGCTAAGCAAGCATGGAAGGTGGTAGACCAGAGATCCCAAAGTAAGGTTTGCTACTGTGAAGTATTCACAGGTTTATTTTATGGAGTTTTATAATACAGATACAGTTTTTAACATGTCTGAAGTATGAAATGTATGCAATTTAAAATAAAGAAAGTATTTCACTGTAACCTATCCTCTCTTTTTTTTTTTTAATATTTATTGGGTTTTTCAAACATAACAAAGATATTTGGTATACAAACTGTGCAATATACAGGAAAGAAGAGGAGAGACATGGTACGGTTGCAGCATAGATCACAAACAAAGCCTTCAGAAGTGGAGGCAACGTTATCAAATATGTATTAACATCTACATCTGTATAGCATCGGGGGTATGCAGGGGGTCTGGTGGGATGGGTAGTTTAAGTCTACCCAACGAGTTAGTAAGTTCTCTTTTGAGGTACCACTCGGTGTACCGAAACGGTTCCATAATGTCGGTCAGAATGTCCTCTGAAAAGTCAATATCCATAAATTTACGCCATCTAACAAAAAATTGTGAGCTAGTTTGGAAGTTTGACATTATGGTGTCCAGTCTTTCGAGGTAGAAGAGCGAAAGGAGGGCTTTCTTGGTCATCTGCAGGTTTGGTGGCGGCGTCTTGATCCACTGTAGCATAATCGATCTGCGTGCCACTAAGAGGCATAACTGGGCCCAGTGGGGAATGTGGTATGGGGCGTTTTCCGACTCAGAGGGTGGCAAAGTAGTATGGCTGAACAAGCAGATCAAATGACCCTTCGGGATGTGCACTTTAGTGATGTCATATATGTATTGGAGTATAGAGTCCCAGTATGTAGAGACGGGCTGGCATTCCCAAAGGCGATGAAGTAGAGTAGGTCGTGGTGTTGCGCACCATGGGCAGTTTTCTTGCGTTGGATCAGCTTTGTCAGTGCGGAAAGGGTAGTATGCTCTGTGCATGATTTTGAATTGCGTTTCACGCCAGTTTTCTGAGACTGTGAGTTTGCGTATCTGTTGATATCCTTCCAGGATTCTTTCCGCTAGGTCGTCTTCACCAAATACCTCAGCCCACTTCTGGACCAGTTGGAGATGGTATTTATCCGACTGGTGAGTAATGAGGTGAGAATAAAGGGTGGCGATAGAGTAGTCTCCGTTGGTCAGTACAGAGTCTATAAAAGACTTTTGAAGGGGGTCGGTACCATTTTTGTAGCTGTTCCTTAGGTAGCTAACCAGTTGATGATAATAGAAGACATGGGTTGCTGGGAGAGAAAACTCCCTAGCCAGGACTTGAAAAGGTTTGAATTTGCCCGGGCTTGTAAGGAAGAGTGAGGTGATGTTGTTGAGTCCTTTAGCATGCCACTGTGCAAAAACATCATGAAGAGTAGAGTGGTGAGTGTAGTTTCCAGTCAGACGTCGTTTTGGGTGTCAGTGACAGTATTTCGCTCTTGTCAAAGTTTATACGTAACCCTGAGCATTCTCGGAAGGTAAGGAAGATTTCCTTTTATTTCGGCAAAGTCGGTTAGGGGAGCTGTGGAGAATAGGAGTATGTCGTTGGCAAAGAGGGCTGAGTGTAGGATCTGGTCCCCTATGTTCATTCCACTGATGCCGTCTGGGGAGTTAAGCAGTCTTGAAAGGGGTTCTATCGCAATGTTGAATAGAAGTGGGGACAGTGGGCAACCCTGTCTTGTTCCTTTGGTCAGGGGGATCGTATTTGACATGAAGTCCAAGCTATAATTGTGTCTCTGACAATCACATTGGATTTGAGATGCATTGGCAGCTTGTTGGGGTTAGAGTGAAGGATGGCTGACAGGTTGTGCGGGAGCACTGCTGCTTCTTCTAGATCGGTGTTTGAGTACCTGGACTTGCCAGATAGCCAGTCAAGACCCTGTCTAAGTAAACATGCTAGATTATAAAAACGTATATTGGGCAAGCCCGCCCCCCCTTCAGCCCTAGGGAGAGACATCTTTTGCAGAGAGACTCGTGGTTTCTTGCGAGACCAAAGAAAACTAGATAGTGCTTTGTGAATTAAATTCACGTCCTTATGTTTGATCAAAAGTGGAATGGTCTGCATGGGGTAGAGCAGGCGTGCAAACGAAACCATTTTAAAGAGGTGACACCTCCCAAAGAGCGAGAGGGGGAGAGCTGCCCAAGCTTCCAACTCCTTTACAATCTTGGTTATCAATGGCGGAAAATTTTGAGTTTAAAGAGAAGAAGGTTCACGGCCAATACGTATTCCCAAGTAGGTTATATGATGTGTGGCGATAGTTAGTGGTGAGTGTAGTTTCCAGTCAGACGTCGTTTTGGGTGTCAGTGACAGTATTTCGCTCTTGTCAAAGTTTATACGTAACCCTGAGCATTCTCGGAAGGTAAGGAAGATTTCCTTGAGTTTGGCAAAGTCGGTTAGGGGAGCTGTGGAGAATAGGAGTATGTCGTCGGCAAAGAGGGCTGAGTGTAGGATCTGGTCCCCTATGTTAATTCCACTGATGCCGTCTGGGGAGTTAAGCAGTCTTGAAAGGGGTTCTATCGCAATGTTGAATAGAAGTGGGGACAGTGGGCAACCCTGTCTTGTTCCTTTGGTCAGGGGGATCGTATTTGACATGAAGTCGGGGGTGATGAGCTGTGCCGAGGGTGCTTCGTACATTCGTTGGAGAAAGGTTATAATTGGGCCCGAGAAAACGAAGTGTGACATTACCCTGAACAGCCAGGAGAGGCTAATGTTGTCAAAAGCCTTTTCGGCGTCTAACGACATTATGGCCACTTCCTGTTTTGGGTTTGATTTAGCGTACTCAAGTGCCATGAGGACTTTGCGTATGTTCAGGGTGGCAGAGCGGCCCTGAACGAACCCAGATTGGGCCGTGTGCAATAAAGACGGGAGTATTTGGGCTAAACGCGATGCTATTATTTTTGAGAGGATTTTAGCGTCGACATTGATTAGCGAGATTGGTCGATAGGACCCTGGGAGTGTGGGGTCTTTGTCTTTTTTTGCCTATCAGCCTGATATGAGCCTGAGTACCAGTGGGGAGATAAGGACCCCCTTTCCACATGGCTGAGAAGACCTGCGTAAGGGTTTCTGGAATACAGTTTTTAGTAGCCTTGTAAAATTCGGCAGTGTAGCCGTCAGGACCCGGCGCCTTGGAGGAGGCCAAGGACTTAATTGTCTCTTGGACGTCCTCCAAGGTGATGGGTGCATTGAGGGAGTCTAGGAGATCCCCTTGGATTCTGGGGAGTTTAACCTTTGCCAGAAGGGCTTCTGTTTCTACCGGGTGGTCAGGATCCGCCGAATATAGGTCGGTATAGTATTCTGCCAGTGTTCTACTTATGTCCAGGGGTGACATCAGTAGTGTCCCGTCTTTGTTTTTAAGTGCCGAGATGTATGTGGGGCGCTTCGTTCCCGAGCATAGTCTCGCCAGTAATTTGCCCGCTTTGTTCCCAAATTTGTGGAAGTGTAGCGTAGTGTAGGATGCTTTGGCTAGTTCTTGTTGTTCAGACCAGAAGTCAAACTCGCGTTTGGCTTCCCTCCAACTTTTAATGTTGTCAGGCGTGCGATTTAGGGTTAGTTGTTCGTGTGTTGCACGTAAGGTCTCGCTGGCCCTGGTGTAGCACTGTCTGGCCTGTCGTTTAAACTGTGTAGTATAGGAAATAATTTTCCCTCTAAAGCCCCATACACACGCTCGGATTATCCGAGGACCAGGTCCGTCGGATCATGTCCGCCGTACTTTGTCCGATGTTGGTTTTGCGTACACACGGTCGGACAAAGTTGTCGGAAAATCCGATCATTCTGAACGTGGTGACGTTTGTTGCCTACGACGGGACTATGTAGAGGCTAGTAGCCAATAGCTTTGGTCTTGTAATGTGATCTGAGCATGCGTAGCACTTTGTCCGTTGGACAACGCTGCACACGATCGGATTTGGTGTGATCAGACCTTGTTGTCAAAAAATCTATCCAGCAGGAGATAGGACTTTGTCCGTCGGACAATCCGACGTACACTGTCCGATGGTGCATACACACAGTCGGATTTTTCGACAACATTGTCCGATCGGACAGAATCCATGCGAAAATCCTACCGTGTGTATGGGGCTTAAGAAAGGCTTTCCCGGCTTCCCAGAACAAATTCGGGTCCGAGAGGTGAATTGCATTGGTGGAAGTATAGTCTGACCAGGCTGTATTTAGCATGTTACGGAAATCTTCTTTTTCTGCCAAATATGAAGGGAAACGCCACATTCTGGCAGGGGATGTAGGTCGTGTATCAATCAGGCCTACTGTAACGGGTCCGTGGTCGGAGATCCTAGCGTCCAGGATTGTCGGGTTACGAAGCAGCTGCATGAGAGCAGGTGTCGCGAAAAAGTAGTCAATTCGTGAGAACGAATTGTGGGGGGGGAGTAAAAGGAGTATTCTCGGTCAGTAGGGTGTGTCAGCCGCCATATGTCAGTTAATTGTAGCGAGCTCATCGTCTGAGGTGGGTATAGTGTCTCCCTACTTGGGTCTCTACTGGTTGGGTTGCTCGAGCGATCCAGCGTATTGGAGATTACTGCGTTAAAGTCACCACCTACCAGATGTAGGGTCTCTGGTGCTGTCTGGATCCAGTTTGTCATGTCTCTATAGAAGGTAGTATCAGGTGCGTTGGGGGCGTATATGTTGGTGACCGCTATGTCTCTGCCAGTCACAGTCAAATGAACCGTTATTTTACGGCCCAACTGGTCAACATTGATGTCTTTCACCGTGTGCTTCAGGTTCCTATGTAGTAAGATAGCCACTCCGGCCTTACGTCCCACTGCAGGTGAACCATAAACCGTCTTCTGCGGAGAGATGTGTCTCCTGTAGTAGAGCCACATCTGTCGGCAGTCTTTTTAAATGTCTTAGAATCATCATGCGCTTACTTGGAGAACGAAGTCCCTTAACGTTCCAGGATACAATCTTTAGGTGATTCCCGTCAACTGCAGAAGCCATGTCCGGCGTTCAGTGATGATCCGTGTCGGATACAGGATACCTAGGGAGTGTACGGGCATTGCCTCGTCAGTCAAGGGGTCACCCAAACATTGTACGTTTCCTATAATTGAAGGCATGTAGAGCATAGTTAAACATTGTGCAACCAATACCAAATAAAAGAGAGCATATAAAATATTACGAATTTGGGGTAATAACTTAACATAAACCATCCAAAACTTCACTTTTTTCCACATTTGGCTAAGTCAGACAAGGAGTCTTCCCGCCATTCGCCAGCACCTATTACCGGTGCGTAATTGAGCCCTGGGTGGGGGTGGGGGCAGAGGAAGGGGGGGTAGGGGAGGTGGGGGGGGGGGAGGGGTGGTAGGGAGGGAGGGTAGGGGGGGAGAGGTGGGGAGCAGAAACATGTACTCAGTACCCACATAAAACAACATTGTCAAAAGTACAGAGAAAAAACTGGGTATTGGAACAAAAATATTGCTGTAAAGGAACGTCTTGTATTGCTTGCCATTATGTAACTGACGTAGGCAGTCATTAAACTTATAGGTCTGTTTCAGTGCCATAGGGCCCTGGTGGGTCAAGCTGCAATTTTAGACCACGTGTCATGGCTAAGAATGAGAGGGTCAAGCTTTTTTGGCCCAGAGGAGACTTTCTCATGGCTGGGATGGGAGAAAAAATAAAGTGTCTCATGTCTGCCTCATAAGAAATCCCAAACTGGGGGGTCAAAAGGTGCATACAAATAAAGTGATACTACCCGTATTGTGCCTGGGACCGGCCTGGTGGTGGCAGTGCATTTCAGCGATTTCCTGAGCGATCCAGATGTTGGGTGAAGCGAATCCGCTTGTAAGGAGGCTTGTTAGGGCTAGGTTGCTGCTTGCGCGGAGTAGAGAGAGGGGTGGTGGGCTGTGATGGATGTTCCCCGGTGGAGCCGGTATGCTCCATTTCAGTGCCTGTGGAATCAAGATACCACTCAGCTTCCTCGGGTGAGGTGAATGTTAGTTGTTCTCCTGAGCGTGTTTGAATGCGCAGTACAGCCGGGTATGTCAGGGAGAATTTCACTTGGTTGTGATACAGTGTGGAGCATATTGGGGAGAAGGCCTTTCGTTGTCTCATCACCTCGATGGAGTAGTCAGCAAAGAGTAGCAATTTAGCCCCATCCACTGTCAGGGAGCGCGTGCGGCGAAATGTTTGCATGATGGCTTCCTTGTCTGCGTAGTTCAGGTACCTGACAATAACTTGCCTGGGTTTGGACCTGTTGTCTGCTTGTTGGCCAATGCGATGTGCTCTCTCTACTATGCATGGTATGCGTAGGCCTAGCTGCTCTGGGATAAGTTTAGCACATATATTGGCCAATTTGTTATTGGGTACAGTCTCAGGGAGGCCTACTATGCGGAGGTTATTTCTCCTGGAGCGATTTTCTAAACTGTCCAGTTTCTCCCATAGCTCCCTATTTTCTGCTGTTATACGTGCCAGTACTGCAGATTGGGCCGTTGTGTCATCCTCCAGGAGGGATATTCTCTCCTCCGTCTGGGTTATTCTGTGCCCCTGGGCCTGGAGCTCTATGTGCAGCTGTTCCAGCCCTCTGTGTACTGCTGCCTCCACAGTGGCCGCCAGAGTGGGTCCCAGGAGGGCTACTACCTCCTGTGCTATGCCTGCAGGCACTGCGGGATTGTGTGTCTGGGCGTCTGGGGCCTGTGGCAGAGGAGAAGCCGCTGTGGGGACGGCGGCCGCCATGTTGGCTGAGGCCGGAGTTGTGTCTCCCGCGGGGGGTGTCGGCGAGGCGACCGCCCGGGCATAAGAGCGTTCCACGAACCTGTCCATAGGGTCTGCGGAGGTAGCGGAGGTGGGTGGGGGTCCTCCCCGGTGCTGCTAGCAGGCTTTTTAGCTGGATTCTTGTGGCGGATGGCGGGAGCGCTGCCTAACTGCCTGTGGCGCCGGAACCGGAAGTCACCTATCCTCTCTTTATATACACCTCCCATATATATTTGAACAAATATCAATCTCATATATTTGTTGAACATGAGTGCATTCATAACAGTCCTATGCTTGATCTGTAATTCTCTTAAATCCAGAGAGAATATGGATTTGAGATGTCTAACTACAGGCGGTCCCTGGGTTAAAAACAAGATCCGGTCTGTAGGTTTGTTCTTAAGTTGAATCCGTTTGTAAATCGGAACAGGTACACCCCTGTAATGTTTGTTTTGCTGTCTCTGCCCCTGTTTCATCTGACTTTCTGTTCAAATGACAATTGGATTTTGAAAATTTTGGGTTGTTGAGTTAACAAGCCTTGGTGATAAACCATCAGTGGAGGTATCTTTTTCCCATAATAACTCTTACATGAGTGAATTTCCTTTCCTAGGGGTAGATTTCCTCTCACTCCCTGTTGTCTCCCTCTGTTTGTAAGTATGAGTCGTTTGTAAGTCGGATGTTTGTAACCAGGGGACCACCTGTATTTAAATTAATATAGTGTGAACATAGGTAAAACTAGGATTTGTTAGTGGTTCCTGTATGTGTATGGTGATCCATGACATATTCTGATTTTAGGAAATGGGTCATTCATCTCTCATGTCCATTGCATAATAATATATGATTATATCCTTTTTAACAGCATTTCTGTAATTCATTTACTTTATTTTCTTTCAGGCATTACTAAACACACAAAAATTATTGCGTACTCAGGTTGCAAATTTCACCTTCAATCTTGGATTTTCAGGGAAGTTCTATCACACAGGTAAGAATATAAAAATGTAACACTTTAACAGTTTATATTAATTTTATTCATTTAAAATAACACAGTTTGTAGAAAAAGTTATTTGTAAACCACTGAATTATGATTTGGGCAGAAAAGGAGCGTAAATTTGCTCTTCTGCTTACTGTGTATGATTTATATGTAAAATGTAGCATCTGCAATATCAAATAATGTCTATTAAACTACTTCCCAGAAACTAACATTATCTGGTTACTATGTTGCTCTGGTGAAGTTTAGACATGTGCGATTAGTTTTGTACGAATCAAAAATTCGTATGAATTTCCAGAAATTCGTACACTCGTACGGATCCGAAATACAAATTTTTATGCATACGAATTCTGTACGGAATACAAAATTTTGTTTATGAATTTCGGATCCAAATTAACAGAAATGTGACTGGTGTTTTGTTCACCAATCACCCAGAGGAAGTCAGCACAGCACAGGGATAAATTTATAATGATAAATTCATCATAACAAACTTTCGTTATTTTAACGAAAATATAACAAAACTAAAGTTTAAGAACACAGGAAGTCAGCACAGCACAGGGGTGGTGGGAACCACTCATAATGATAAATTCATCATAACAAACTTTCGTTATTTTAACGAAAAGTTTACGAATCTAACGAAAATTCGTATTTCATACGAATCCGAATTGAATTCCGGACACAAATTACGAAATCCAAATTTTATTTTATACGAAGCGGAACGGAACAAAACTAATTTTTAGATGGCGTCCATGTCTAGTGAAGTTACAGATCAGCAATAGTAAAAAATAAAATAAACTGAATATTTTTTGTAGTCAGTTAAATGTGAAGTATTAAATATTAATATTATATATTCTTTTCAGTCAGCGAATACAGCTATAGGGCCCTTTTCACATGGTCCTAATTTCTCCTTATGACCTCCTGAATACGTTTGTTTACAAAGCTCAAAAGCTGAAGCTGAATGAGTCAGCTTGGCCTTGGCATTCAGCTTCTGCTCTTTTTTGGGTATTAATAATTCATGGTGTTCTGGTACTCTGATACTTTTGATATGTAATAATAATATAGCAAAGTTTATGTACTGTATATACAGTACGTATAATACAAAAATATATAAACATGCTCTTTAGTTTTCCTTTGGTGTTTTAGGCTGGTCACAAGTCATATGTACTTTGTAGTGCACATCTTTAAAGAAGGCTTTACAATATTGAACCATGCTAATGAACCTATACTTACCTCAATAGCTACTTATACCATTAACTAAATCATTTATATGACTGGCTGTTCTATCAAAATCTTAAAAGATAATAAAATGTTACTTTGGGTTTTAATCACAAAATAATGCTTGTATGTAGTTGCTGAATACAGTACTATCTTACTATAAAAACAGTTTTTTATGATATTCTTCAAGTACTCGGGTTCTGGGAATTAAAAGAATCTGGTATTTGGTGTTGAATATAGGTTGAAAATTGCATCCTCATGTGCACCTGTGCCCAATCTATACCAAGCCATCCCTGACCTCTCTAGTTGCTTGTACTGGACAGTAATTGATTTAAAGTGCTTTTACTGCATGCTTAGAAGATGTAATATTTTAGCATAAAAAGCCTGTGGCAATGACCTATAAAAATACAAATATAAGCATCCTTCCAGGTTGAGGGTTGGAAATAAAGCCAATAAGCCCATCTGGAAAAAAAAAAAAAACACCTGTCCCATAGCGTACTGCTTCTGCCTACGCCTATGCAGTTTTGTGTGTATTAACTATAGGTAGAAGAATGTAACCAAAAAGGAGTGATATAACACATTATGATTAGGGTTGAGCGAACCCGAACTGTAAAGTTCGGGTCCGTACCGGACTTTTGGGTGTTCGGGACCCGAACCCGAACTATTGGCTGTAAGTTCGGGTTCGGGTCCGGTGTTCGGCGCTGTATTGGCGCCTTTTTAACAGCTGCAGAGCAGCCAATCGACGATTGTTTCACTAGTGTGCCCTTAGAAGCCATCACAGCCATGCCTACTAATGGCATGGCTGTGATTGGGCAGTGCAGCATGTGACCCAGCCTCTATATATAGTCCAGACACACAGCACACAGCGTCATTCTGCTATAGACAGGTTCCTGTGCTGCTGAGAGGATTTTAGGAGTTAGTGTGATTCAGTCAGTCAGGCAGTCAGCATTCCTTAACTATGCTTCTAATTAGTTAGATCAGTGAGCGATCTACATAGCTAGAGTAGAGTAGGGAGTTTCTTTATTAAGCAAAAGAAAAAGGCAGAGAGAATTATTGAAGAGATTCCTAAATCAATTGTACCCTGGCTGGGCTGCAGTGCACAGTCTTTTAACAGTGCCATGAGGCCAGTGCCAGACAAAATATAAAAGTTTTACCTGCAAGCTCAGTGCACCATTAGGACCAACACTGCATATACTAAGAGATACACCATAGTCTGTGTGTATTCTGCTATTGGAAAAACATTGCATAAAAATTTAATTTTGCTTTTTTTTTTTCCCTGGCCCTGAATGCCAGCATTTCAAAATGCCTCGCCTTTGAAATGCTGTCATTCCGTCTGGTGGAGACGCAGAGTTTTAAAAGGCTGATGTCATTGGCTGTCCCACAGTACGTCGTGCCCAGCTGCCACTACTTTTCCAGACGAGCTATCCCTTCCCTGCACAACCAAGTGGGGGACAAAATCAGGTGTGCACTGCGCAACGCCATCTGTGGCAAGGTCCACCTAACTATGGATGCGTGGACCAGTAAGCACGGTCAGGGACGTTATATCTCCCTAACAGCACACTGGGTAAATGTAGTGGCGGCTGGGCCTGAGGCGGATAGCAGTTTGGCGCATGTCCTTCCACCACCGAGGATTGCAGGGCACTTCAGTTTGCCTCCTGTTGCTAACTATTCCTACTCCGCCTCCTCATCCTCTACCGCCTCCTCATCCGGTCAGCGTAACACCTTCACCACCAACTTCAGCACAGCCAGGGCTAAACGACAGCAGGCAGTTTTAAAACTTTCCTGTTTGGGGGAGAAAAAAAACACACCGCGCAGGAGTTGTGGAGGGACATGGAACAACAGACCGATGAGTGGTTGGTGGCAGTGAGCCTCAAGCCAGGCCTGGTGGTGTGCGATAATGGGCGAAATCTCGTAGCAGCTCTGGGCCTTGCCGGTTTGACGCACATCCCTTGCCTGGCGCATGTGCTGAACTTGGTGGTCCAGAGGTTCCTTAAGAATTACCCCGATATGCCAGAGCTGCTGCAGAAAGTGCGGGCCGTCTGTGCGCACTTTCGGTGTTCTCATCCTGCTGCTGCTCGCCTGTCAGCGCTGCAGTGTAACTTCGGCCTTCCCGCTCACCGTCTCATATGTGACGTGCCCACAAGGTGGAACTCCACCTTGCACATGCTTGCCAGACTGTGCGAGCAGCAGCAGGCGATAGTGGAGTTTCAGCTGCAGCACGCACGCGTGAGTCGCTCTGCGGAACAGCACCACTTCACCGCCAATAACTGGGCCTCCATGCGAGACCTGTGTGCCTTGCTGCGCTGTTTCAAGTACTCCACCAACATGGCCAGTGCCGATGACGCCGTTCTCAGCATTACTATCCCAGTTCTATGCCTCCTTGAAAAAACTCTTTAGGCGATGATGGAAGAGGATGTGGCACAGGATGAGGAGGAGGAGGAGGAGGAAGAGGGTTCATTTCTAAGGCTTTCAGGGCAGTCATTTACAAGTGGCTACGAGGGTGGGTTCCTGCACCAACAAGCGCCAGGTACACAATTGTCTGGCAGCAAGGGCACAGTTCTGGAGGATGACGAGGTGGAGGATGAGATGGAGGAGGAGGAACCATGTTCACAGCAGGGTGGCACCCAGACCAGCTCATGTCCATCACTGGTGCGTGGCTGGGGGGATACAGAGGACACAGACGATACACCTCCCACAGAGGACAGCTTTTCCTTGCCTCTGGGCAGCCTGGCACACATGAGCGATTACATGCTGCAACGTCTCCGCAACGACCGCAGAGTTGCCCACATTTTAACTGGTGCTGGTTATTGGGTGGTCACCCTGCTGGATCCCTGTTACAAGGACAACGTGCCGTCCATAATTACCTCACTGGAGCGTGATCGTAAGATGCGCGAGTACAAGCGCACGCTGGTAGACGCGCTGCTGGTGGCATTCCCACTTGGTGCGTGGAAGCACAAGGTGAAGGCAGAGGAGGAGGAAGAGGTCGCCAATGCAGCCGGGGCACCGCCAGCACCTCGCAAGGCAGGGTTAGCATAGCCGGAATGTGGAAAAGCTTTGTCAGCACGCCACAACAACCAGCACCACCAGCTGAGATGGAACGTCTTAGCAGGAGGCAGCATTTCACCAACATGGTGGAGCAGTATGTGTGCACACGCGTACACGTACTGCATGACGGGTCTGCCCCCTTCAACTTCTGGGTCTCCAAATTGGGCACATGGCCTGAGCTTGCCCTTTACGCCTTGGAGGTGCTGGCCTGCCCTGCCGCCAGTGTATTATCTGAACGTGTATTTAGCACGGCAGGGGGCGTTATCACAGACAAGCGCAGCCACCTGTCCAGAGCCAATGTGGACAAGCTCACGTTCATTAAAATGAACCAGGCATGGATCCCACAGGACTTGGTCGTACCTTGTGCAGAATAGACACATATACCGGACGAATAGACGAAAACTGTCTTGCTATCGGATAGTGTCCGGCCACTTACTGCGCAGGTGCAGTGCTTGCGCAGTACGGAGGACAAGGAGATACACAAAATCTCCAAAGATGAACGTCGCCTGCGCAGTGAGTGCAGGTTCAAGCCCGACCATCCAAGTGGACATACGGTAGCACATAGTAACAGGGCCCCTCATGGGCTCGCTTGGCTAGGCTTCAACCTTGGATGATGTGGCTTGAACCTGGAGTCACCGCGCATCGTCTTCGGAGAGTTTCAAAATCCCCTTGTCCTACATACTGAGCAAGCGCAGTACAGGGCGGACACTATGCGCCAGGGGACAGAATTCGACACATCATTCACCACTAGCCTTACCCAGCCATTGTTGTATTTTTGAACCAGTGTTGGCTAACTCGTCCTCCTCCACCGCCGCTTCCACCTACACCGCCACATCCACCGCCACCTCACCCTTCTACTCCATTTGAATTTCGTCCTCCTAGGTCAAGATTATAATTTTTTCATTTTTTTGAATTTCCAAGTATTTTATTTTCCCACTATCTTATCCATTAAATTGAATAAGTTTTTCCAGAAAGTGTGTATTCTGGGGTATTCCCACCATATGTGCGGCATCGTGCCGTTGAGTTTCTGAGGTTCGTAATGACTTCCTGTACCTCTTCTGCTGAGAAGGGGGCCTCCAGCGTTTTTTTTTTATTTTTTTATTTTTTTTGTGTTATTTTAAGTTATTTCCCTATCCACATTTTTGCAGATCACTTGCCATGCTCTTAACAACATTTTGTTGCCATTTGCAGCCCTCTAGCCCTTTCCATGACCTTTTTACAGCCATTTTAGTGTTCAAAAGTCCGGGTCCCATTGACTTCAATGGAGTACGGAGTTCGGGGTCAAGTTCGGGTCAAGTTCGGTCCCGAACCCGGACTTTTTTCCGAAATTCGGCCGAACCCGCCAAACCCGAACATCCAGGTGTCCGCTCAACTCTAAAGCCCCATACACACACGGTCGGATTTTCCGATGGATTCTGTCCTATCAGACAATGTTGTCGGAAATTCCGACCGTGTGTAGGCACCATCGGACAGTTTCCATCGGATTGTCTGACGGACAAAGTCCTATCTCCTGCTGGATAGATTTTTTACGATCACACCAAATCCGATCGTGTGTAGCGTGTAGCGTGTGTAGCGTGTGTAGCTACGCATGCTCAGATCACATTACAAGACCAAAGCTATTGGCTACTAGCCTCTACGTAGTCCCGTCGTAGGCAACAAACGTCACCACGTTCAGAATGATCGGATTTTCCGACAACTTTGTCCGACCGTGTGTACGCAAAACCAACATCGGACAAAGTACGACGGACATGATCCGACGGACCTGGTCCTTGGATAATCCGAGCGTGTGTATGGGGCTTTATTATGATGCCTGCTAGATATCAGTTTAGTAAATGTTTAATCAGCTCCTAAATATTGTAAATGTCATATATACCTACAATGTTTTGGCAGTTATTTGATTGCTTGATTAATATCAATACAAATATTGCTTGTGTAAGTGTATAAATTCCCAAAAAAGAGTAAAAAAAACAGATTGCAATGCTGTAGCATCAATATTAACAAAACTTTATAAATATACACAAATAAATTCAGTTTTTCCCTTTTTTCCATTTAAGATTAACCACTTTCTATTTTATTTTTCCCTAGTAATTCATATACCCCGAACTCAGTAGTGCAAATTATCTCTTTAAACAAACAGATTAGTATTGGGTAATTTTTTACCAAATGGTAAAACTATTAACGACATAGTTTAAAATATAAGAACCAAAAGTAATTTTGTCTTTGCTTTATACAACACATTTTGTAACGGCCTTTTACTATGCTCCTTTTTAATCATTTTTTATGCAGTGATTTCAGCATATGGTATCGGTTAGGTGTGTTCTCTTTTAGTCTGAACCATAAAAACCGCATCAATTTCTGTAAATCTTCTTAAAAGACATATAACACGGACTGTGGCATAATTTTTCTGTTCAGGGAACTGGATAGGACAGCCAAGGATGTGACACTAGTTTACTGTGAACATAAGCATGCTACAGAAGGAGGATAGCTCAGGAAGACAAATTAACTGTGCCTTTCTTTTTATAAATGAATTGTCTAGAGCTGTGAGGGAACAATAAATGAACCAGTACTAGCATGGCTCCCATGCTGTTCAGCCAAATACTAGTTATAAAATGGCTGTGATAAGGAATGATTTATCACTTTTGTACTTCAGTATTAACATCCAACTGAGCAGGATTTACAAATTAAATATGCTGGACAAATGTATTTATTAACATAAAACAGGTTTCTATGATTTTGATTATTACTGATGATGTTTTATCATTATAGCATTATTATTCAGCGTGTTAGTTCTTGAAGTATCAATATCAATATCAAGTTTCCAAATCCAGCATTATATGATAAATAAAGCAAACTCTCTGTCTTTAAATCTGCAAACAATATTTATTTGCCTATTTTAAAGCACAATGATTCTGCCCTCATCGTGCTATCAATGAGAGCACTTTTCGATACATAATGACAACAACAAACATAACAAACATAATGAGGAAGTTGGTGTGATTGGATAGAATCTGGAACCCCACGGATTTATATATTGTACCGATGTGAACAATCCTAGAGGTCGGCCAATTTTGATTGTAACCTGGTAATGACCTCCTGTTGTGAAGTAAGAGAATCCACCAGTGTGTTTAAAGAAGATGTGTATTCACTCATTTTGGTCTCCACTTGGTGAACCTTGTCTTCTAGTTCCTGCAACTCTGCCCTGCACTGTTGTATACATGTGACTGTCAGACTGTATGGATGATCTCAGAGACATCAATATCTCCTTTAAAGTCACATCAGAAATAGGCTGACATGTGGTTGGGAACTGGGCTATGGTATCATGGTAAGTTGCCAAGTGTGAATAACTCTTAGGGGGATTGCTCACCTCCATACTTGGTGAAGTGTTTCCAGTGTCTCCAGAGTCCCTGTGTTGGCTGGATTTTGCTGGTCTTCTAGTTGAGAGAGAGGCAGATCTGGAGTCTGAGAAAATGGACTCAAGTTGAGCTGCAGCAGTGCCCGCACTCCCCCCAGATGTGTGAAATCCGACGGAACAGACACTATAGGTCTGGCAATCATTTTGTTGAAGCCTGAGGGACATGGTCAGGGAAAAAGTCTGAAAGTTTTTGTACCTGTGGCGGGTCTTGGTGGCACCACTGGTTGCAGCAGATTTTAGGGATGTCAGGTAGCAGGTTGGCGCAGGATCAGGCAATGGCCCTGGGCAGTGGTAGCGATGATGGTTCCCTCGTGCAGAACCTAAAACCTAAAATGTATCTAACCAAATCTCCAAACTAATTTCTAATGTTAAAGTCTTCTATATTTTCATTCTGTCCTACATCAGCAGCTCCTAAAATGAATCATCCACAGTGCAAGCTTAGTATGCTTTTCAGAATAACATGTTAATGTGGAATTTTCTGTTGAAAGATAGTTACATAGTTACATAGTTACATAGTTAGCTAGGCCGAAAAAAGACACAAGTCCATCCAGTTCAACCATAAAAAAAAAAAAAAAAAATAATAAATAAAAATAAAATATACATCGTACAATCCAATAAACCCCATATTATACCCACAGTTGATCCAGAGGAAGGCAAAAAAAAACCAAAAGAGCATGCTCCAATCTGCTACAGCAGGGGAAAAAAAATCCCTTCCTGATCCCCCTAGAGGCAATCGGATTTTCCCTGGATCAACTTTACCTATAAATGTCAGTACCCAGTTATATTATGTACATTTAGGAAAGTATCCAGGCCTTTCTTAAAGCAATCTACTGAGTTAGCCAGAACCACCTCTGGAGGGAGTCTATTCCATATTTTCACAGCTCTTACTGTGAAGAAACCTTTCCGTATTTGGAGATGAAATCTATTTTCCTCTAGACGTAAAGAGTGCCCCCTTGTCCTATGTGTTGACCGTAAAGTGAATAACTCAACACCAAGTTCACTATATGGACCCCTTTATATATTTGTACATGATGATCATATCCCCCCTTATTCTCCTCTTCTCAAGGGTGAATAAATTCAGTTCCTCTAATCTTTCCTCATAGCTGAGCTCCTCCATGCCTCTTATCAGTTTGGTTGCCCTTCTCTGCACTTTCTCCAGTTCCCCGATATCCTTTTTTGAGCACTGGTGCCCAAAACTGAACTGCATATTCCAGATGAGGTCTTACTAATGATTTGAACAGGGGCAAAATGATATCTCTCTCTCTGGAGTCCATACCTCTCTTAATACAAGAAAGGACTTTGCTTGCTTTGGAAACCGCAGCTTGACATTGCATGTTATTATTGAGCTTATGATCTACCAAAACCCCCAGATCCTTCTCCACTACGGATTCCCCCAGTTGTACTCCCCCTAGCATGTATGATGCATGCATATTCTTAGCCCCCAAGTGCATAACTTTACATTTATCAACATTAAACCTCATCTGCCACATAGTCGCCCAATTAGACAGAGCATTGATGTCGGCTTGTAAATTGGAGACCTCCTGTAAGGACGTTATTCCACTGCATAGCTTGGTGTCATCTGCAAAGACAGAAATGTTACTTTTGATCCCAGGCCCAATATCATTTATAAAGATATTAAAAAGTAAGGGTCCCAGCACTGAACCTTGGGGTACACCAATGATAACCTTAGACCATTCAGAGTAAGAATCATTAACCACGACTCTCTGAATTCTGTCTTTTAGCCAGTTTTCTATCCATTTACAAACCGATATTTCCAAGCCTGTAGACCTTACCTTACACATGAGCCGTGTGTGGGGAACTGTATCGAATGCTTTTGCAAAATCCAAGTATACCACGTCCATCGCCACGCCTCTGTCCAAGGTTTTACTTACCTCTTCATAAAAAGAAATCAGGTTTGTCTGACAACTTCTGTCTTTCATGAACCCGTGCTGTCTGTTGCTTAAAATATTTTTTTCCAGCAAGAACTCGTCTATGTGGTCTTTTATTAATCTCTCCAGTATCTTCCCAACTATAGAAGTTAAACTAACAGGTCTATAGTTACATGGTAAAGACTGTGTTCCCTTTTTAAATATAGGCACCACGTTTGCCCTGCGCCAATCCAGTGGTACTATTCCCGTCATTAATGAGTCCCTAAAAATTAAATACAATGGCTTTGAAATTGCAGAGCTCAATTCTTTTAAGATCCGTGGGTGGATGCCATCTGGTCCAGGTGCTTTATCCTACTTTATTCTGTCTAAATATTTCTGGACCATATCACTTTTGAGCCATTGTGGATCACTCGGGGCTGTGTAAATACCACCCCCATTATGGACATGAGCTCCCCCATGCTCCTTTGTATACACAGAGCTGAAGAAAGTATTTAATAAATTAGCCTTCTCTTTGTCCCCAGTCACCCACTCTGGATTATTTTGTAAAGGGCCTACATGCTCAGACCTTGCCTTTTTACTATTAATATATTTGAAGAATTTTTTGGGGTTTGTCCTACTATCTTTTGCAATCTGTCGTTCGTTTTGAATTTTTGCATCCTTGATTTCCTTTTTACATATTCTGTTAAATTCTTTGTAACATTTAAACAACACTAGTGTTCCTTCACTTTTATATTTTTTAAAAGCTCTTTTCTTATTGTGATGGTGTACTTCTTTCAGTGGCATTAGGAGTAATGATCTTTTTCGGAGTTAATCATGGAAAGTCTCTGTAGGGGTGACAACCAAAAAAGTGATGGCTAGCAAAATAAGCTAATTGATTTGTTAATCAAGCCAGTCAATAAATTGCAAATTTGTTGATTCATCTGAATAATTGCAGTCAGATGTGTCCAGTCTGCAATTCATGTGTCATGATTACCTGGATTCCTATACTGTGTCATTCTTCACTGACAAATGTACATAACACAACCAGGTGCATCAATAATGTATAAGTTGTTGAGTCTACTGATTAAATCATCCCTTTTAGCAAATTAGGTGTTTCACATAAACTGTATCCATATGATTTAATGCCATTTTGACTAATGCTTAATAGTGCTGTCAATGCACTCATTCTGCTGATAGGCTTTATTGAACTCAGCAAAGTGTAGGGCAGTAATATAGATGAACCACTATCAATGAATTGTGTTATAACTCTCCTTCTTATAGAATTTTCAAGGGCTAGAAGGTGTGACCTTCCAACAAGATTCTAGCTCTTTATTTCAGCTCATTTAGTTTCACTCTTGTGTGTCTACCCCTTGGCAATCTTTTGTGTGGAGGCTTGGCTAGGTTGTAGTACTGCATAATACTGTTTTGTAGGTCTTTCATGATAATGTTTTAATAAACATAAGCTGTGACTTTTTGTATGGGGTCACAAACTGCAAGTATTTTCAGGACACATATTTGCAAAAAAAAACCTTGCTGTTCTAGTCTAGAAAGTAGCAACAAAGTATATATAAAATAAAATAGTATAGTTATGACATTGGCATTGGCATGATACAAATCACAAAACACAGATAATGGTCTATTGTGATAGTTTTATCATAGTATTTTAATGCACAAGGCAATTACATTTTGCCATTATTTTTCTAAACTAAACTTAATTATATCCTGCAAAATATCATGTTTGAAAGGTACTGAGAAATTATATACCCAAGATTTATTGCTTCATAAAATAATGGCTGTGATAATGAACTCGCATCCTTCTGAATGCAGATACTAAATGGAAGCAATTTATTTTATTTAGAAGAAATTCTTCCCAGTTGTACTATATTTTAAGGCATTTTATTTCAGCTGCTTGGAACATACTGAAAGAGCATGAAACAGAAAGTGATAACTCAACTCTGAACTGAGCAAAAATCATTGTGTGTACAGCAGTAATAAACAAGTGGCTTGGAAAAGAGACTACAGAAAAAATGAGATAATTTCTTTAGAACATAGTGCGCCTATCAGCTTTATACTGTAGAGGATGCCCTTTTGCGAGCTAAATGATTATGACTTTCTAATCGTTTTAACCATACCTATTCTGAAAGTTGGGAAATGGGAATAAATGGCATAATAAATTAGCAGTGCAGTGAGAAACTGTGGCTAGATGTGGCTAAATAATGGTTTACAACCCATATCCCCAACTTGTAGCTTGAGAGCCGCATGTGTCCTTTGTTACCTACTTTTGTAGCTGTTGAGCTCCAGTGGATAAAAGTCAGTGCTTTTCCTGCACAGGTACTTACCCACAACTGATCAGCACCTGGAACAGTGTGAGGAGAAGTATTGCTGGATCACTGTGTCATGAGACTCACGACATAGGGTATAGCTATCAATGCCTTCCTCCTACGTAGCTTTGAGATCTGTGAAATGTGTGTTTGTTTCAAACAAGGTGTTCTTTATTGCACCATGTGTACTTTGAAAACTACTGTATGATACTATAGTATCTGCACTACCAGAAACAGGGCCAGGATACTAAAGGAAGAATAAAAATTACATTGTTGGCCACAGAAATTTTTTTTTTATTATTTTTTCTGTGCTATCCATTCCCTTTCTCCTATTGTTTATATCTTTTTTTTTTATCTTTTGTAATGTACCTTGCTGTGGGGATCATTAAATGTGGTGACATTTATTTTTAAGGGGACTGCAGGGATAAAAAAAAAGCAGGAGTATTAGTTTGTAAAGGAGTTGTAACGCTAGTGATCTCGAGCAGCTTCTTGTAACATATTCTAGTCTCTGACAGTTTTCTTTAAGCATTTCCCTAGTCTCCAACCACTCCTCTGGCATTTCTACAGTTTATAACCATCTTCTGTAATAGGTTGTCAGTCTTTGACAGTTTTCTACAGAATTACAAATGCTAAATGTGCAGCATAACCCCATTAATTCTGCTTCCCAGTGGCCCTTTAAGTGGTCTTGAATGCCTCATTCCTCTGTGGATGAATATGTGCAACTGCTGGGGGTTAAAGGCCACCTTTCTTACCACTGCATATGCATTTTGCAGTTGACAAGAGGCTAAAGGTTTGTTTCTAAATCATAACGGCAAAGTGGCTTTGTGACTGGCACTTCTCCCTTGCTGCACTGGGGTCATCAGCTTGTATCGTTACTAGCACATTGTCTGCAAAGTGTTTTCAAGTTCCTCCTGGACTTGTGTGATTTTCTGAACTTTGATTTTCTCCCACACTCCAAAGACATGTTGGTTAATTGGCTCCTGTCTAAATTGTGTATAGGTGTATGCATACATGTGTAATATGGACATTAGATATTAAGCTCCCTGAGGGCAGGGGCTGATGTGAATGTACAGTATTTAAAAGCACTGTGTAAATTGTCGGTGCTATAAAAATAACTGGCATAAAACAGGTGTGTGTACACTGAACTCTGCAGCAA
The DNA here is from genome assembly GCA_028564925.1 of Lithobates sylvaticus. Lineage (NCBI taxonomy): Eukaryota > Metazoa > Chordata > Amphibia > Anura > Ranidae > Lithobates > Lithobates sylvaticus. The sequence continues at coordinate 559,045,976 of CM053026.1, forward strand.
GTATTTTAGCAATACTGCAGAATCAGCATTTTCTTACAGAGTTTCAATGTCTATGTTGTCTATGTAGGGTTAATAATATGAAATAAAGAAAAAAAGAGCTGCGCTACAAAAAAGAAAGGTATACACAGTGAGGGGAGCAAACATGTGCCAATCAAATAAACACATATGGTAATAATAATTAGAATTGACCTGCAAAGAAAACAGCATAAATAGGATATGATCCAATGAGCACACAAAATATATTGAAAAATATTAAGTAAAAAATAGTCCAGTTTAGCAAGTGATAAATGGTGAACAAATATTCAATAGCAATAAACCTGTGAAAAAATATTTAACATAAAAGTCCTTGAAGCCTCTTTAAAAAAATAAAGTCTTTGCATGAAAAGTTATTTTCAAACGAAGAATCTGAGTTTAAAGACACCCTGTGATATAGCCTCCATATTAAGAAGCGCTGTGAATCCACCACTATAGGCTGGAGGCTTACCAGCTTAACAAGCTGTGGAAGCTTGTGGCCTATACCCGGCCTGAGCCTTTGGGTCCTCCTCACACCTTCGATGGTAGCTGAGCAGGCTGTAAAGGCTTGTGGCTTGTACCTGAACCAGGCCTTTAAGTCCTCCCAACACCTCCAGTAACCGATCTGCCCAGGCACTCCTGCAGGCTCTATGGAAGTCGGGAACTTTAATGGTGCTTCCAGTGCACCAAACTATACAAAGCATAAAGTAGCAAAAATCTTCTTCCAGGTAGCTTCAAAGCCTATGTGTGCCCGTAGTCTGCTCAAACAAGCATGAAACTGTCTCCTCCACCATCCTGGCCCCTCCCCTACATGTGACAACACAGGGCTAATCACGTGTCTTCCTCAGAGGAAACTGATAATAATATGAAAGACTAGAGCAAGACTGTATTGTAAGCACAATGCATTTATTTTTCCGATTGCATTTCCCTTTAATGTTATATATTCAGTGGAAAACTTGCTATAGCAAAATCTCACTTTTTCACATTACTCCGTGAATATTATATATTATTATTAATCATCCTCTGCACATTGACTTGTATTACCATAGCTCTCCTAACAAGCTTTATTGCTTTATCATTTTTCCCTCTGCCTTTCCCTCTAAATTATTTTGTTTTAACGTATTCTCAGTAGGGTAATCACAAATGCCAAAGAACAATATAAGGACTAAAAGACAGTTAACTTGTTCAGGCTGTAACTGAAATCACTGGCTACTTAAAGCTAAACTCCAGTCACAAGAAAATATTTATTTGTGCTATTTAGTTGTGTTATTGCATCCTTGTAACAGAACAGCTCTTAATTTTTTATCCTTAGATGCTCCTTTGGGACACAATATTGTAGAATAGGTTGCCTTTCCTCACTGAGTGGGCGCTTATTTCCCATGAACACCACAAACCATGGGAGCCTGCTCTTCACCCCACCATGTAGATGATGCCAATGTCACCAAGATGCCCTGATGCTTCAAGACACCCCACTATGATGCCCTGAGGGAGTGTGCAGTGCCCTGTAAATGGTTGCTACCTAGTAAAACAGGACCTCTTTCACCCTCTTCACAGAAATGCCTCGTTGTATTTCTATGCCTACTCAGGCTGTGGCCCGTTGGGTCGACTTCTATGAGCTGCCCGTCACGGCTCCTGTTTGGAGGTGCTTACGGACGGCATGCGGCACCCACCTACCATACCATCATTGCACTTATCTGAGTGAGTAAGCATGCACTAGGTGTGGGTTCTTTATTTACCCCAACCCGTTCATGCGTTTCATTATTTTAATTTATTCTACATTATTTCTGATTACTTTAATACTCCTTTATCATAGATTTAACACGTGCTTTGCTCCTGACGAGTGGTATAAAGGCCACGAAACGTGCATAGAGCTATCATATGCCGTGCTTCTATCAAATCCATCAGATTCTAAAAGTCACTATATATTACCCTTATCGGTGCATGAAGGCCTTGGTCCTGCAGGCATTATGTTGTATATGCTTTTATCCAATCTTGCTGTGGTGAACTCTGGATTTTTATTGCGACATTTTGTGATATTCGTGTTGTTACCATGTTTTTTGTAATTTTAACTGCAACGATCAATAAAAATCCTTATCAGTTCACACTTTATTCTTTTGCTACCACGTACTTCATGTAAAGTCCCAAAGTCCCCTTTTTCCCCCTGCTCTCTTGCTTTGAAGGTAGCATTATCAGCGTTGCTAAAAACAAAGTCTGCCTCTCTTGACTTTGCCCCAGCATGTTACAACTTTCCACCTGCCATTCTGCATGAGAGCTCTAGAGTGAATAACAGAGTCTGTACTGAATGTAGGTGTAGACTCTCCAGCAAATCTTACCCTGTCTCTTCCCAGCGTTCACTGAACCTGTGTCAGAACTTGTCAATGTACCCAGTGATATTCAGCTCCACGCAGCACAGGTGGCACAGACTGCACTGGATCAGCTCTTGGCTAGATATTAATGACAAGTTGCTCTCTGTTATAGGGAAATGAGTGTGCCTTATTGTAGCAGGAGGAGACCCTGACAAGACATTATAAGAAGTAGGGAACTCCGAGAGGAGGGTATAGATGAGAGAAATCAAATGTCTTTGTGGAACCTTGCGGTGACACAGGGATTCAAAGGGGGTAAGTTGTCTTGTGCAATGTGACTGATGAGCCTGGGTCGTAAGGAAGTGTCGAATTTGTCTATAAGTCCAGAAGGAGAGTGAGGGTGTCCTAGTGGTTGATTTTAGCTTATCGAAGGGTATGGGCTTCTCATTAGAGTAGAACTGGAGGGCAAATACATCCTCAAATGGCCAGTCTCTATGCAAAAAAGTGTAATGCCAGACTATCCGGCCGACTTAGTCCGGCGGACAATCCACCGGACTTTCCAGCGGAGGTCCGCCGGACTTTCCGAACGAGCGGACTTGCCCACACATGCCCAGACATGACCGGACTTTTCCAGAAAAACCCGCCGGAATTTAGGCGGAGGTCCGCCAGACTTTTGAAATGAACGGACTTGCCCACACACGCAGTAAAGTCCGTTCATTTTGAACATGACTCCAGGTAGATGGGACTAGCAAAGGAAGCCAATGTCGCCGCCTCCATTGGCGAGATTGACACCTTGCTAGACCCGTCGCCTGGTATGGATTTAAAGGGGAACCCCTACGCCAGAAAAAAATGGCGTGGGGGTCCCCCCCAAAGTCCATAGCAGACCCTTATCCGAGCACGCAGCCCGGCCGATCAGGAAAGGGGGTGGGGAAGAGTGAGCACCACTGCGCCCCCCTACCCCAAAGCACCTTGTCCCCATGTTGATGAGGACAAGGGCCTCTTCCGAACAACCCTGGCCGTTGGTTGTCGGGGTCTGCGGACAGGGGGCTTATCAGAATAATAAGGGGGCCCCAAGATGCTGGCCCCCCACCCTATGTGAATAAGTATGGGGCCTCCTCCGCTATCTTCTGCTCTTTTACCGCTCTTTTACTAGCGGAGGAGCACGGCTTTCTTCTGACTTTGGGGGTCTTGTCCCGCTCTTCGTTTCTTCTGCCGGGCCTCCGCTATCCTCTTGCAGCTCTTTTACTAGCGTTGGCCCGGTCTTCTGGTTCGTCGCTGTCGCTGTGGCCACCTTTTTCTTCTTATCTTCTTCTTCTTCCTTCCAATGTTGACACGACACTCTCTCTAGTCGCAATGCCAGGGACGCGTTGCGCGGTCACTTATATAGGGATAAGGGGCGGGGTCACCGGGTGATGTCACATGGTGACCCCGTCCCTTATGATGTCACAGTCCTGAGGGATGCTGGGACTGTGACATCTGAAGTAGAATAGTAAAGTATCGAACCAGGCAGAACTTAAGCAATACAGGTTTATTAGCAGCTGATAACATACAGGTTTATGTTCAAAGGATTACAAGATACAGGTATAATTTATACAGTTTCTTACAATGCAAGCATATTAGATATAGATATTCTTATTCCCTAACCAAATTGAAACAATTGTGAAATGTTCTTACCTTGAACCAGAATGGGTCTTTTCTGTCAATTCTTGGGAACCCGTCACCTTATAGGGACCAGCTGATCTGGTCCCCTCACAGAGTTTTGGGTTCCTGCTCGACTAAGTTCTTGAGGGAAATTCACCTGAGACCACACTCTGGAACAAGTTAAGAAGTCTTCTCTGACTCGTACGAGGAGACAAGTTATGGACAGATATTTGCCTATTGGTTCTGACCGTCTGCCACCCTTGCAATAGGGCTGCATAGACAAACAGTCAGCCTGATAGACGCCTATCTGACTTGTCTGAAAAACAATTGTAGAGCTTGCATTTATATACCCTTTTACAAGTCTATCTCAGCCTTCTTTCCTACATGCGATTGGTCGCTAAGATCTACGTCAATGTAACCAACCATAAATCTGACACCTGTTCTATAACCAGACAAACTTATTACTCCCAGAATTCCTATATGTTCATTAAAAATATTTATAACTGTGTTTGTCCAATTAAAAACACCTGTGTAGAGACAGTCTAGCACCCAGCTTATTAAACTCTCCTTATCTTTAAAAGATTTAACTTAACTTCAAGGGTGACAGATTTACGATGTTTTGGGAGAAAGAACTTTCAATAACCCCACCAGATGTGTTATGTCTCACTATATGTATGTATGTTAATAGTTTTAATGAGGGCACAAACAGACCTTTCTTTGACCTTGTCAAACTTAATTTAATGTTCTTTACATAACTTTCCCGTATTCCACCTAATTATTTTAACCACCTGTATTCTTATCTTTGACAGTGCTTATCTTATCTTCTTATTATTTATGTCCTGTCAAGTGGCTTCTTTTCTAATTAGCGCTTACTTAAAAACTAAAACACTGAACTTTCACCCAGTAAACTATAAAAGTATGAGAAAGAAGTAGGTCATCTAAAGTTCAACATATGAAAAATGAAATCGTTCTATCTCTATGGAAAACACAGTATACATTATTAAAGATTAATAATTGTTGCTTTACTTATTGAATAATAGTATTGATAAGACCACTACTAAATAATAATATTAATAATAATAATAATAACAACAATAATAATAATTATATTATCAATAAAATATATGCAAATCAATATGAATAATATGAAATACATTGGCTAATATGAGATTCTACAACACATCATAAGGGGCGGGGTCAACATGTGACATCACCCGGTGACCCCTCTTAATGGGGTTAAGGGGCAAAAGTCCCGCAGTTAGAGGCCTTTCTGAATGCCAAAAGTGAGGGGTTGATGAGCGGGTGTGTCGTGAGAGGTTGCGGCCAGTTCTTTGGTGGTAACCATGGGAGAAGGTGCAAGGGGCCAGATGAAAAGGCTTTTTCAAGGAATACCCATGTCTTCTTAAAGGCATGAATATTCCAGTCTGTGATCCTTGTAAGGTGGCAGGCAGTGTAATACTTCTGGAGGTCTGGTAACCCAATACCACCTCTAGATTTAGGTAATGTGAGGCGGGAAAACTTAATGAGGAGAATCTGTCTATAGGAAGGCGGAACAAGCATTCCAATAGGTTACGAAGAAACCTGTTGGTAAAAAGATAGGGACTGATTGTAGAAGATAAAGTAGATGTGGCAAAATTATAATTTTAATGAGGGCTGAGCGTCCAAACCATGAAACATTCAGGCCCATCCAGTTTTTGTACCTTAAGCAGGGCAGGGTGGTAGCTTTTCAGGTACAAATCTGTTAGGCGGGCAGGTATTTGAATGCCCAGGTATGTGATTGCGTCTTGTTTCCAACGGAATTGGAAGGACTCTTGGCAGTGCGTCACTTCCAGGGAAGGGAGGGTGACGTTTAGAGCATGTGATTTTGTGTGGTTAATTTTGAGGTTCGATAGGGTCCCAAAGGTTTCTATGTCTTTGAGAAGGCTAGGCAGGGAGATTTGGGGCACTTTCAAAGAGAGCAAAATGTCGTCGGCAATGGCTGCAACCTTAAATTCTCTCACCTTCACAGTAATCCCCTGAATGTCTGGGTTATCTCTCAGCCTGTTAAGAAAGGGTTCTAGGGTTAGGATGTATATCAGGGGTGAGAGCGGGCATCCCTGGCGTGTACCATTGCTGATGGGGAAGGTGTCCGATAGGTGACCATTGGCTTTCACTGCTGCTGAGGGGCCAGAGTACAAGGCCATGATGTGTGTCAGCATGCAGGTCCCCAGACCAATGACCAGGAGCACCTCACGCATGTAGGCCCAGGCCACCCTGTCGAATGCCTTCTCAGCATCGAGCGAAAGGAAGAACCCCTATGATTTAGAAGTTGTGAGCCAATGATGTAGGTTTAATGTTATTTGAATATGTTTATTCATGTATACCTATTCCAACTTTTCATGTTTCTCATGTACACTATTTTATTTATTATGATATTATTTGCATTAAGTGCATAATTGTATTCTCAAAATTCTTTCAATAAAAATGTATATTGTGAAAAAAAAAGAAACAGCCTATTTTTTTTAACACTATAGGGGTTAGTTACTAGGGGGAATAGGCTATTCACTATGCAAGGGAAGTTGCACTTTGTAAGAGAATTTGCCCCAGAGCATAGTAAATGCTAGGATACCTAATCAAGTACAAGGAAAATGAAAATAAAAAAACAGTATTTTTGCTTGCACAATGCACAATGAAGATCTGGGAAAAAATACATACTTGCAAAGGGTAACTTTCCTTGCAAAGTGAACAGTCTATTTGCTTTTAGTAAATCAACCCTTATATGTATAAAGAATGCAGTATGTGCTATTTTACACTGCACATTAAAGCATGTATGTCCTGCTAGTGTACATAAGGCCCTACAAACAATCAGTACAACAGTTTATTAACATACACTTGAGCCACCATTGAAGAATACTTGATGATTGGAGGTGTCGCTTTCAGTCACAATCAGCTTGTTTATTTGGCATTTGGTATGTAAAGTTTTCATTAAAACAGTGCATGGATCAACAACCAATTTAATAAGTATATACAGTAAATATATATATATATATATATATATATATATATATATATATATATTTATATAAAATCACGTTTGCCATCATTAAAAGAGAACCAGCGAGAGCAATGCTTATAATAGAGTTCTAGTTTATACATTATTGTGCAGGTTTGCTATAGTGTACCCATGTTAAGCCAAAAACAGAAATTGGAAGCAGGCACTTCAGAGACATATTCAGAAACCTTGAACTTTGTGCTTTGTTATGCAAACTTTTGTTATCGCTTGTTGCATAGAATTTAAGCCCACCCAGATCCTACAGCTCTCAGCTGGCCAATAAACCTGTTTATCAGAAGTATAGGCCAGTAGTGAGCACTTAGCTTTTATCTAAAGAATCTAAAATGTACTCAAAGTGGTTATAGAGGCTGAATGTTTTTTACCTTCATGTACTCTATGCATGAAGGTAAAAAACATTCTGTGTGCTCCTCCCCCCCCCACAGCCCCCCCCCCCCAATACTCATCTGAGCCCTCTCTCGATCCAGCCAAGTGCACTAGAGCCTTGGCTGTCCCGGGACTCCAACTTCTCATTGGCTGAGACAGCAGCAGAAGCCATTGACTCCCACTGCTGTCAATCACAGCCAGTGAACCAATGAGGAGAGTGGGGGTGTGGGGCTGAGCCATAGCTCTATGTACCTTATGGACACATAGAGCAGGGCCCGGGGTGAGCATGCACCAGTGCCCTAGCAAGTGGCTTGTTATTGGGGGCTCTGGTCAAGGGGGAGGAGCCAGGAGCTCCGGCAGAGGAGGAAGGAAGAAGAGGATAAAGGCTGCTCTGTACAAAATCATTGCACAGAGCAGTAAAGTTATGTGAGTAAGCACAGAGCAGGTAAGCATAATATGTTTGTTATTAAAAAAAAAAAAAGAAAAGCAGAACCTTTAATGCCATTTTAAAAAAATTGATCCCAGGGTTTAAGAGCTTCTGGTGAGGGTTGTCTACAAGATATGTTAGCATGCATATAAGCACTTCTATGTTTGTGAAAAATATAAATGAAGGGCGCAATGGACAAATATAAATGAATATACAGTGTAAATCAATTAATAAAGTGCACAATTGAATGATACATCAAAAATGTCCATAATAAACATATGTGATCAAATCTTCTTGTGTATACTCCAACACCAAGGATTAAAGTGCAATGTGCTTCAAAATCTTGCATATGAAAGTGCTTCACCCAAAGTGATAATAAAATGCACTCCTCGGCCACAAACTTATATCTAACTTTAATATAAATCTTAATAAGAAAAAAAAGGTATTCTTTTTAAAAACAATAAAAACATTCTACTACTACAGTATATACTCTATTTGTGCAGTGCTTAATACCAAGCACCATATTAAAAATATACTATATATAATATACATCATAATTAGCTAAAGTTCGTTTTAGTACTTATGATGTATATTATATATATAGTATATTTTTTTTAATATGGTGCTTGGTATTTAGCACTGCACAAATAGAGTATATACTATAGTAGTAGAATGTTTTTATTGTTTTTAAAAAGAATACCTTTTTTTTCTTATTAAGATTTATATTAAAGTTAGACGTTGGTTAAAATGCTGCTACTAACACCCCATACTTGTAATATATATGTCTTTTCCTATTAACTCCCTGCTCCTGTTCTGTTGGATGCCATAGGCTCATGGTGAGGGAGGGTGGGGGGGTTTTACAGCATATAATGACACAATATGTGATGTGGGCGTTACCTGAAGAAGGAGGCCAAGCCTCCGAAACATGTTGTCTATGGCAGTAGTTTGAACGAGAGGAGTCTGCTGCACCACTGCGCTCCCCCTCCCTCGATCTTGAGTAACGTCATACAAGCGCCGGCTGGTCCGTGCGAGCGTCCAGAGTGGAGAGAGGTTGAGGCATATGCAGACTAAACAACTCATCCTATGCAGGAAGTTCCAGTGAGCCAGCCAATTTAAACGGAGCAGGAGAGGAGGTCACTGTGGAGCTATACATGCGCTATATCATTGGATGGCAATGAGTGGCAATGAGTGCAACCATTTTATGTTATACATTTGATCTTTTAATTAAACAATAATACACTAGGGTTAGCGTGCGCTGTCTCTTGTGTTTTTCATGTATTTCTACTCCTCGGCCACAAAGTGACCATAAAGCATAATTTTATAAGGAAATTCACGATCAATAATATATCCCCTTCAGGTGTCTTATCCGTCATTCATGTGTAGAAGAAACTGGATCCCAATCCAATATCCCAATTCATGCGTTATTAGTTGCTACTAATTTTAGGTGCAGCATTAGAACTATTTGTTATTTATATTGTGGCGCCATTACCCATCACTTTCTTTTTTCACACATCTGTGTCTGTATTTTCATTAACTTCTCACCACAGTGTCATTTTATGAAAGATGGATATTTCCCCCATCTTTTTGCAATGTTTATTTTATCCGAAGATGGGTATTCAAAAGATTTTGGAAAAACTGTCCACATTTTGAAATACCTCTCCAATTCTTTTGAATTACCCTCTCAATATGTAAATAAAGGTCTGAAATAACTCTTTAGCCACTTGGAGTATCTTGGCACAGTAGGAGTATCAGGGTGTGCAATGAAAGTGGTGGGTAGTAGTGGGGGGGGGGGGTGGGGTGCTGCAGGTCAACCTTTGCACCAGGGCTCACAAGCTTCAAACTACAAATGGACTTATTTATTTAGTATGTGCTAATTCTATGGTTCTTTGTTTAAAAAGTGCACTAGTTCACTCTCTCAGGCCCTTCTAACATGTCTAAAACATGGAAACATGGTGACAAGAAAAATAGAACATTGTGCAGAAGCTTTGATATTTGAGATACTAACCCTGTAGCTATATTATTTTGAACAGAAAAATGTATTTAGATAGTTTAAACATGATAACAATAAATGAATCTGTTTTTTTTTTTTTTTTTTTTTTATTGAAGGTACTGTTGAGGAAGATAAAGGAGATGATCTTTTATTGGCATCAGTGAATGAGTTTTGGTGGTTTCCTCATATGTGGAGTCACATGCAGCCTCATCTTTTTCATAATGAGTCCTCTTTGGCAGAACAAATGATCCTAAACAAAGAATTTGCACAGGTACATGGCAATGTCATTTCTCATGCTTGCTGTTAAGTGTTTATGCTGTTAAAGACCTCACAGGTTACCTATGTATTCATACAGACATCCTACAACATTTGGTGTCTTCAAAAAAATCTGAAATCTATCACATGCAAGTTAAAGTGTTACTAAACCCACAAAAGTTAAATCAGTCTGTATATGCAGTAAAGCATGCTTGTTTAATACTTGTGTTAAAATACATTTGCGCCACCTCTGTAAATAAAGGTAGCTGCTGTCCCGAACCAAATTTGGTTGCAATAATTAAAAATATATAACCCATAAGAGTGAATTGCTCTGTGTGTAAACTTGACCATGGTATATCCTCTGAGCGGTCTCTAATATCCTCTCCTCCCTAAATTCTGCCACTGGAACCATCGGGTACTTCATCGCGAGGAGAAGATATTGGAGAGCGGTAGGAGGATATACCTTGATCACGGGAACCACACAAGCAATATTTGACTCCTTTTGTTATACAACAAAAGGGTCAACTCTATCTGGTGAGTGGGGATCTTCACTTCACTTCACACGTGGTGACTTGGGTTCACATAAAGTGATTGCCATATGCTGCAGACACAACACTGCATTAGTCTGCATGCTGAAGGAACTTTCCAGATTGGATGTTACCCAAACTTCACTGGGATTAAGCACTTTTATTACCACTATTTGGATTTTAATTTTGTTACATAATTTTCTTCACCATTTTCTTTATATGTAAGTCACAATATAAAATGTTTACATAGACAAGCGCTGTTTACACACAGAGCACTTCACTCTTGTGGGTTATGTATTTTAATTTATGCTTGTTATGATCACTGTGGGACCTAAGGGGTTAATCTTGCATATTGTGTAAAAAGGCTGTTTGATCCTGTCTTCTCTGACCATTCCCTTCTTCTACAGTCCCCAATCCATCTCCTGATAGTACAGAGCCTTGGGGGCACTCTGCACATGCTCAGTTTAGTGTGTATTGCAAGAGAGTTTTTTTTTTTTTCTTGGGAGGGTGCATGTGATCAGCATAGGCCAATCAGCCCTGTCCAGAGTTCTGTGTACTGTGGGAGACCAGATATAGTGAATGCAGGGTCCTGGGTTTAGTAACACTTGAATGGGTTTGATTTACTAAAAGCAAATAGGCTGTTCACTTTGCAAGAGAAGTTGAACTTTGCGAGGAAAAATTTCCCAGAGCTTAGTGAATGTGGTAAATTACACTTTACAAAAAATACCCAATCATGTTCAAGGCAATTTTTTTTTCTATTATTGCTTGAACATGATTGGAGGATTGAAGTCGTTAGAGCTTCAGCTTATTCACTAAGCTTTGGGGGAAATGCCCTTGCAAAGAGTACAGTCCTGTTACCTTTAGTAAATAAAGCCCAATATCTCAAAGTTCTGTAACATAGCACATTTCTAGTAGCTATTAGAGATGGGCCAAACACCCCTCAGTTTGGGCCTTGAGAAGAAAGGAAGTCCTCCTCTTCCTCCTGCTGCTCTGCCTCGAGTGCCCTGTCCATAATTGCTCACAGAGTCTGCTCCAGCAGGAACACAAGAGGGATTGTGTCACTAATGCATGATTATCACAGCTCACAATCCTTGTTGCCTCCTCAAATGGAGATAGTATAATGCATGCATTCTTCATCAGCAGTCATTGGCATGATAAAAAAAAGCCCTGAGCCTGTCCTTGTGCCATACTCACACAGATACTCGTTGACGGCCCTCTGCTGCATGTGCAACCACTGCAGCATTGCCAAAGTTGAGGTCAACCTGGTGGGCATGTCACAAATCAGGCGGTTTACGAGCAGGTGGAATTCTCGCTAAATTTCAGTGAACCGAACACTGGCTGTGTATGACCACCTGAAATGGCTACAGACTCTTCTGGCCTGCTTCAGAAGATCTTGCAAACCTGGGTACCTGTTTAAGAAATGTTGCACCACCAAATTGAGGATATGTGCCAGGCATTGCACATGTGTCAAATTTCCCTGTCGAAGGGCAAACAGAAGGTTAGTGCCATTATCGCACACCACCATTCCTGGCTCAAGCTTCCGTGGCGTGAACTACCTCTGGGCCTGCCCCTGCAGAGCTAAAAAAGCTCTGCTCCAGTAAGGCTCTTGTACCCTAGACAGGGGAATAGAGAAACCCCCATAGATGGGGCTTTGTAGGTACTACCATATCAAAATTTGTAGAAAAATATAAAATGTATTGTACATTAAAATAATACATGAAAATAAGCAAATAATCAAGGATGCATAATGATGTACAAACGATAGCGAGTAGATACAGTGCAATATCCCAAACCCAACAACGTTTCAGAGATGAGTTGTATTCTCCTTCATCAGGGATTTTCACAGGAAGTACAGTGTAGGCCAATGACGGAACAGGGAGAGACGCCTGGGGACTCTGGGAACCCAATTGATGCAGACCCACTGTCAGGTGGAGATACTAGACAGCAAATAGGTGTCCTTCTCCTGGCCCTGAAGAGGATGAGGATGGTTTAGTAAGCCAGTCCATCACCTCCTCTACATGCTGTGGCTGGATAGCATGGCCAACATCACTAAACATAGACAAAGGTGTCCTGCCTGAGGACAGTCCAAGTCCACCTTTGCCTGTGGACACAGATGCTGCTGGCCACCTCATAGTGGCATGGGGACATCTGCCTCACCTTTTTGGCCTCCCAGACATGATAGGGGGGCTTATTACCCAAATTTTATAGATACTGGGAAATGTGTAATTGGATGCACTTTATTCAATGAAAAGTGGAGTTCTGTGCACTTTAAAGTGCACTGAGGACTGACCCTGACAGAAATGTAAAAACTATAAAAAAATAAAAAAGGGGAAACACCACGTCGCAGTCAAGCGTGAAGCATGCAGTGCATTGTGGGGTGCTCGGCAGGCAAACATCGCACCAAGCTACCCACAAATTTGGATGTTCGTCAAATGGGCTAAACAGACAAAGTTTGGGCCGACCTTATGCTCGGTTCTAACTGTTTGCCCATCTCTAGTAGCTATGTGGAATGTATCTGAAAACTAGATAATAAAAAGACCACTAGTAGCTGCTTGCTCTTGTGGCATGACTACTTGTGTAACCACTTCACTACTAGTTGTTTGCTCCATATGATCAACCATAGTTGACTGCATTTGCCACACATCATTAGAAGCTAAGCTACAATAGAGGTTGAGAATGCACTGATATTTTCCCTAGTAGCTGAGCACGTTGGTTGCAGGGCATTTGGGGAATGATTGTCTGGCTATTTGTATGAACTGTTGAAATTATCAGTGATGTCCCACTCTGTATTACAACTGGACACAATTTATATGAGTTGAGATATAGAGTAGGTGCACTTGGTGCATTTGGTGCATATTTGACCTATTCATTAATTCCTCAGAATTAGTTCAATTTGCTTTTTATTTATATTACTGTTGTCTTTTTTTTAATAAAGAATTTACATATACATCTTTACATAAATGTAGTTTGACAAGAGTGCCAAAAATGAAAATTGTCAGGGCAAGTATGTTGGATGGTTTATTATTATAGCTGGAGACAGCTAGGTCAGTAAGGGGGTTAGAAAGAGTAGACATGGTGGAAACAAGAGAGTCTGTTAAAAGACCGTGGTCTGCCTTGTGTAAATCTCTGCAAAAACAAGCAGGTTACAAAATAGGAATGAAAGGGTGTGTGGTAGAAATGTTACAAGTAAAAAGGTTGTGATTGCAAAGTCAGAAGGTTTGATTGGTTAGATAGGTAAAAATAAAACATTTAGAAGACAAGGTCAAGACTATGCACATCAAGTTGTGTGGGGATGTATATGTTTTGGACCTTAGCAGAGAATTCATTGATTTTGGTTTGGACAAGCTCGCTGTTAGTTACTTAAAAATAACAGATTTTCTATTGTGATTATTGCAGTTTATACTACCTTTCTGAGCTTACACTAAAACACAAGCAGATGATGCACAAGTTAAAACTAAACTCTAAGAAATAGCTAAATGCACAAAACATTTATCATTTCCCTTAGCTATTTTTTGATCCAGGCATGTTGCCAGACTGCATAGCTAAATTTGTGACTTCCATTTTGTCCACTGCAGTTAAGTAAATATAACCAACCCTTTCCAAGCTGGCTGATTTTATAGTGGTGTCGTGACCACAGTGATGAGATTATCACACTGCCCCCTGTTTTCTTACCATCAGCAGGTTGGTTAGCTTTCCAGAATTATGAAGTCCAAGAAATACCAATTAACCTATACTCCTAGCACCTGCTGTCAGTGGATCACTGGCAACTAATAAACATGATACCCATAAAATCACAATAGTATCAGTATGTTTACACTGCAGTATGAATTTTTAGAAGTATGAGACACTTGTCAGGGAAATTTGGCTGTACGCTATGCGCACACCATATCTCCGGTGCTCCTAAGCACATTTCGTCTAATGATATAATGCATCTCACCTATAGCTCTAAGTCCCATACATCCCCAAGTAAACAGACATCAACACCATAACTTACGTTCTCAGCTCCATTAGCATGACTGCCTTTCCGAGCAGTGCACTTGCTTTTATTTACACATAAACAGACTGGAGGACAGCCAATCTCCTCCTACACAGTTTGTGACCTCACAGCAAATGACCAAATAAGGATGAAACACAGGATGTGAATGGCAACACAGGAAATTACCAAATAAGGATGTAACACAGGATAAATTAATTTATACAATAACCAATGAACGATGACTACAATTCCGCTGATAGGAATCCTTATACTACCGTTCCTTGTGGATGGGAGGCTATCTGCAGGTGCATGCTGCGAATCTCGACATCTGCTGATCAGACACAGCAGAGACAAGAGCGTACATCCGCCCATAACTGATAATGTCCTTGCTGAGCAAACAAATCCCCTCAGACGATCGTCTGTGCAATGCACAGGAGTCCTTTCACTGGTGGACATACCCCCACTCTGCAAACATGTCTCTCCAATCCCAGGAAGTTTTCCACTACCTAACGGATCTCAACCAGCATCCAAATACATCTTCGTAAAATTTACACAACACACTGCATGTAATGACATCTTTGAGATACTAAAAAAACAAAGGCTGAAAAATCTAATTTAAAATAAAACAAAGCACCTTTTTTGTGCAAACTGGAAATCAATAGCTATAAAAATATCCTTACGCGCTGAACAAAAATCCCCTAAAAAATTGTAAATAAAAAATATTTCTCAACTGCTATAAATATACAACATCCTTTATAAACAGATAATAACACAAATTACAGTGCTGGATATCCTTATGAATCACAAAGTGTATACAAAAATACAGGTATACCAATAATCTAAGTGAAAAAAAATATATATATATATATATATATATATATATATATATATATATATACTATATGCTTGGTGTACAATAACAGTACAGTACACTGACAAACTCCTCTTAAACGAAGTCCAACAGTGTAAAAAGTAGTTCAAAAGTAAAAAATCTCTCACAGGGCTCTGCTCATTAGCGCCTACAATCTAAGAGGGAAGGTTAAGAGATACAAGAGGTAATAACTTTGGGGGAAGTGCTGATGGAGAAAATAAATGTACAGTTGTTAGATGGGAATCAGATAGGCTTCTCTGAATAGATGAGTTTTCAGGGATCATCTGAAAGTAGACAAAGTAGGCGATAGTCAGACAGATTGAGCTAGAGCATTTCAGAGGATGGCAGAGGCTTATAAGAAGTCCTGGAGGAGAGCATGGGATGAGGTGACAAGGGAGCTAGAGAGCAGGAGGTCTTGGGAGGAGAGAAGAGGACGATTTGGTTGGTATTTTGAGACCAGGTTAGAGATGTAGCTATGGGGTCAGGTTGTGGATGACTTTGTAAGTTATTGTTATCACAAATTTGATTTGTTGGTTGAGTGGCAGCCAATGGAGGGATTGGCAGAGAGGGGAAGCAGGCGCCGAGCGGTTTGTAAGGTGGATGAGCCTGGCAGCAGCGTTTATGATGGACTGAAGGGGGGATAGCCTATTTAGAGGTAAGCCAATGAAGAGGGAGATGCAATAGTCGAGGCGAGAGATGACCAGGGAGTGGATTAGAAGCTTTGTGGTGACATTGGTTATGATGTTGCATAGGTTGAGGCAGCACGATTTAGACAGCGATTGGATGTGGGGCCAAAAGGATAGTTCAGATTCTAGGATTATACCTAGGACCTTGGCATGGGAGGACGGGTTGATAGTTGAGCCGTTGATTTTTACAGAGAAATCAGGAGAAGTGGAACGTGGGGGAGGAAATATCATGAGCTCAGTTTTGGATAGGTTGAGTTTGAGGAAGTGTGTTACATCCAGGCTGATATATCTGTTAGTAAGTTGGTGATGTGTGAGAAAACAGATGGAGTGAGTTGGGGGGTGGAGAGGTAGATTTGGGTGTCGTCCGCGTAGAGATGACATTGAAAGCCATAGGAGGCAATCAACTGACACAGGGAGGATGTGTAGATTGAGAAAAGGAGAGGTCCTTGGAGGACCCCAACAGAGAAAGGAAGAGGAGAGGAGGAAGTAGAGTTGTAAGTGACACTGAAGGAGCGGTGGGATAGGTAGGATGAGAACCAGTGAAGAGTACAGTCACAAAGACCAAAGGAGTTGAGTTTTTTTAGGAGGAGGGGGTGGTCCACTGTATCAAATGCAGCAAAGAGGCCCAAAAGAAGTGGTACAGAATAGTGTCTGTTGGTTTTAGTGGTTAGTAGGTCGTTGGTGAGTTTAAGATCAATTTCCGTGGAGTGTTGAGGGCGAAATCTGGACTAAAGGGGATCAAGAAATTTGTTCATAGTCAGATGGTCGCTCAGTTGGTTGTAGATTAGTCTTTCAAGGAGTTTGGAGGAGAAGGAGAGTATGTAGATGGGGTGTAGGTTGTTAAGATTGGTGGGGTCTAGTGAGGGCTTTTTAAGGATAGGGGTGACTAGCGCATGCTTTAAAGAGTTGGAGAAGATGCTAGAAGAGAGGGAGAGATTGAAAATGTGAGTTAGAGAGTGTAGAATCGAGTCAGAGGGTGAGCCTAGCATTTGCGAGGGAGCAGGATCCAGAGGGCAGGTTGTTAGGTGGCCATTAGAAAAAAGTTTAGCAACCTTGTTAATACTAGCAGGGTTGAATGAGGGAAGCAATGATTGTACCTGTGGACATGGGGTGTTGAGTGGGGGAGGTTTATGTGCATTGGGGATCTCCTCACAAATTGTATCAATCTTATTTTTGAAGTGATTGGCGATCTCCTGGGCAGTTGGTGAGTTAGAGGGTGTGGAGGACAGAGTAGAGTGTTAAAGGTAGAGAAGAGTTGATGGGGACTGGATGATAATGTGTTAATGAGTGTTATAAAATAGGTCTATTTGGCAGTGTGGAGGCAGGAGTAGTATTTTAGGAGGGCAGATTTATATTGGTTGAAGTCTTCCTGGGACTTATGCCGCGTACACACGATCGGACTATGCGGCGGACTTGGTCCGGCGGACCAGAGTCCACCAGACAATCCCAAAAGTCCAGCGGACTTAGAAAGAAGTCTTGACTCAAAATTATCCGGCGGACTCGGCAGTCCGGCGGACAATCCGGCCGTCTGTGTGCTAGTCTGCCAGACTTTTGAAATTAACGGACTTGCCCACACAAGGAGTAAAGTCCGTTAATTTTGAATGTGACTCCAGGTAGACGGGACTAGTGAAAGTAGTCAATGTCACTCCCTTGATCGGCGAGATTGACACCTTGCTAGCCTGGTATGGATTTAAAGGGGAATCCCTACACCGGAAAAAACGGCGTGGGGGTCCCCACCACAGTTCATAGCAGACCCTTATCCGAGCACGCAGCCCGGCTGGTCAGGAAAGGGTGGGGGGGGTGGGGACAAGCGAGCGCCCCACCCCTCCTGAGCCGTACCAGGCCGTGTGCCCTCAACATGGGGGGCTTTGGGGAAGGGGGCCCTGCGGCCTCCACACCCCAAAATACTTTGTCCCCATATTGATGAGGACAAGGGCCCCTTCCCGACAACCCTGGCCGTTGGTTGTCGGGGTCTGCGGGCTGGGGGCTTATCAGATTCCGGGAGCCCCCTTCAATAAGGGGGCCCCCAAATCCCGGCCCTCCCACCCTATGTGAATGAGTATGGGGTACATGGTACCCCCTACCCATTCACCTGAGGGAAAAAGTGTTAAAAAAAACACAACACAGTTTTTTAAAGTACTTTTCTAGACAGCTTCTTCTGACTTCGGGGGTCTTCTCGCCATGCACCTCTGCTATCTTCTGCTCTTTTACCGCTCTTTTATTAGCGGAGGAGCACGGCTTTCTCCTTCGTCGCTGCCACCATCCGGGGGTCTTCTTCCAACTTCGGGGGTCTTGTCTCGCTTTTCGTTTCTTCTGGTTTGTCGCTTTTGTCGCCGCCGCCTTCGCTGCCTTGTTCTTCTTCCTTCTTCTTCTCTTCTTCTGATGATGACAGAACGCTCTCTCCACCTGTAATGCCGGGGATGCGTTGCACTGCGACTTATATAGGGACAAGGGGAGGGGTCACCGCCTGATGTTACATGATGACCCCGCCCCTTATGATGTCACATTCCCAGCATCCACCGGGGCTGTGACATCATAAGGGATGGGTCACCATGTGACATCAGCTGGTGACCCCGCCCCTTGTCCCTATATAAGTCGCCGCGCAACGCGTCCCTGCCATTACAAGCAGAGAGAGCGTTGTGTCAACATCAGAAGAAGAGAAGAAGAAGGAAGAAGAACAAGGTGGTGGCGGCAACAACAGCGACAAACCAGAAGACCGGGCCAACGCTAGTAAAAGAGCTGCAAGAAGATAGCGTAGGGCCGGCACAAGAAACGAAGAGTGGGACAAGACCCCCAAAGTCGGAAGAAGACCCCCGAAGTCGGAAGAAGACCCCCGGACGGCGGCAGCGAAAAAGGAGAGTGCCGGGCTCCTTTGCTAGTAAAAGAGCGGTAAAAAAACAGAAGCTAGGAGGCTGGCGAGAAGACCCCCATAGTCAGAAGAAGACCCCCGGAGCTGTCTAATAAACTACTTTGACAACTTGCTAGCCCTGTCACCTGGTATGGATTTAAAGGCCCTCAACATGGGGGGGGTGCTTTGTCCTCGTGTTGATGAGGACAAGGGCCTCTTCCCGACAACCCTGGCCGTTGCTTGTCGGGGTCTGCGGGCGGGGGGCTTATTGGAATCTGGGAGCCCCCTTCAATAAAGGGGCCCCCAGATCCCGGCCCCCCACCCTATCTGAATGAGTATGGGGTACCATGTACCCCTACCCATTCACCTGGGGAAAAAACGTGTACCTAAAAAAACACAACACAGGTTTTTAAAATACTTTATTAGTCAGCTCCGGGGGTTTTCTCTTCTTCCGTCTTTGGGGGTCTTCTCGCCGGACTCCTCGCTATATTCTGCTAGCTCTTTTACTAGCAGAGGAGCCCGGCTTTCTCCTTTCGTTTCCGCCGCCATCTGGGGGTCTTGTTCCGACTTTGGGGGTCTTGTCCCGCTCTGGTTCTGTTCTTCATGCCGGGCCTCCGCTTTCTTCTTGCAGCTCTTTTACTAGCGTTGGTCCGGTCTTCTGACACCGTCGCCGCTGCCTTCTGCTTCTTCTGCTTCTTCTTTCTTTACCGATGTTGACATGACACTGTCTCTGCTTGTAATGGCCGAGACGTGTTGCGTGGCCACTTATATAGGGACAAGGGGCGGGGTCACCAAATCATGTCACATGGTGACCACGCCCCCTTATGATGTCACAGTCTCAGCATCCTCCGGGACTGTGGCATCATGCGGGGGCGGGGTCACCATGTGACATGAGTCAGTGACCCCACCCCTTGTCCCTATATAAGTGGCCGCGCAACATGTCTCGGCCATTACAAACGGAGACAGCGTTGTGTCAACATCGGGAGAAGAAAGAAGAAGAAGCAGAAGAAGCAGAAGGCGGCGGTGGCGGCGGCAACAGCGATGGCGACACAAGACCGGGTCAACGCTAGTAAAAGAGCTGCAAGAAGAAATCGGAGGCCCGCCAAGAAGAACAGAACAGCGGGACAAGACCCCCGAAGTCGGAACAAGACCCCCAGATGGCGGCGGCAATGAGGGAGAAATCCGGACTCCTCCACTAGTAAAAGAGCTAGCAGAAGATAGCGGAGGAGTCCGGCGAGAAGACCCCCGGAGACGGTAGAAGAGAAGATTCCTGGAGCTGTGTAATAAAGTATTTTAAAAACCTGTGTTTTTTTATGTACTTTTCCCCAGGTGAATGGGAGGGGGTACATGGTACCCCATACTCATACACATAGGGTGGGGGGCCGGAATCTGGGGGCCCCCTTATTAAAAGGGGGTCCCGGATTTCTATAAGCCCCCCGCCTGCAGACCCCGACAAACAACGGCCAGGGTTGTCGGGAAGAGGCCCTTGTCCTCATCAACATGGGGACAAGGTACTTTGGGGTGGGGAGGCCGCAGGGCCCCCCTTCCCCAAAGCACCCCCCATGTCGAGGGCACGCGGCCTGGTACGGCTCAGGAGACGGGGGGCGCTCGCTCGCCCCCCCCTCTTTCCTGACCGGCCGGGCTGCGTGCTCGGATAAGGGTCTGATATGGATTTGGGGGGGACCCTCACGCCGTTTTTTCGAGGGAGGGATTCCCCTTTAAATCCATACCAGGCGACGGGGCTAGCAAGGTGTCAGCATTGACTTCCTTCGCTAGTCCCGTCTACCTGGAGTCACGTTCTAAAAGTCCGGCAGACCTCCGCCAAAACTCCGGCGGATTGTCGGACCTCCGCTGGAAAGTCCGGACGAAAAGTCTGATCGTGTGTACATGGCATTAGAGAAACAAGCCTTAAGGGAAGAAGCCCAGCAAAGTTCTCCCCAGCAACGCATTGACCCCTTATGGGTGCTCTAAATTTATACTGTTACAAGGGTGGGGGGTGGAAGTTAGTTAATTAATCATGAGTGAATATAAGGATGCCTAACAATCAAAGCGGACCTTTCACTTCTAAAGTCAGAATAGTAAGAGGCCAGAGGTAATGATAAGATTGCCACATAAAACTTAGGTAATATAGTCAAGAGCAACAAAAAACAGCATCATGGTAATGCACACAGGGCAACAGATAGAGAAGGCAAAATCAAATACATAGAAATAATAAGCAGATCCCGGTTTCATTTAAAGGTGGAAGATGTGGTTCAACTGACACATACCAAATCACATACTCAGAAATAGCAAGCGGATCCCAGTTTTGTTTAAAGGTGGAACATGTGGATCAGCTAACACATACACAGAAATAGCAAGCAGATTCCAGTTTCAATTAAAGGTGTAAGATGTGGTTCAGATGACATATACCTGTGGAGAGACAGCGAAGAAATGTTCAGATGAGTAAGAGTATGAAGTGCCACTTACCAGACGTGTGTGCCCATCATTACACAAAAATAGGCAAACACTGCTTTACCAGTTGCAGACTCTGGACATGCTAGATACTCCCCAAAAAATGTCATCATTGTACACAGGGCATGTCTAGTGTATCTGGTCCTTCTTCCCTACTGGAGGGATCCCCCCGTCACAGCACACCGCAATTCAGCTCTGATAAATCATAGCTGCATTGCTGAGTACACAGAGAAGGTCCAGGAGATGTAAAAAAAGTAATCTGCCAATGTTTATCATCAACATTGCTCAGCCATGAATACAGAAAGATACAAAGAAACATTGGGGCTGATTTACTAAGAAGAATGCATTGCGCCAGTTCATACCTTATTTGGTGCCCTGGAAAAGTCATTAACCGAACGTGCGAACCAGCGCACTTTGAAGCACAAAACGATAATAAATATGTAAACTGCAACTGGTGCTAGGGTAACTGTGGTCTTCTCATTGATAATAGCGCACGCCCAATACAATTGGTTAATTTCATCTCATTGGATGTGTCTTGTTAGGCAATTACTAGGTGTTCTCAGTTAATTAACCCTTTTGATGCTAATCTCATTCCTATTACTCCTAATATATCTTTTAAATGTGTTTTTTATCAATTTTTACCCAAATCTTTCAATACATTACAAAGAACAGAGAAGTGTTTCTAAACCCAATAAATTAATATTTTTAGATCTTAATCTTTAAAGGTGACCATACACTGCAATCAGTTAGATCTTCCAGGAACCAGGGAAAAAACAGGGAAATTAAAAGTAAAGCAGATGCAGATTTCCAGGACTTGACTAACAAATGTTTCTAGTGAAAGGCAACTGGTGTTTTCTATTAACCACTTGCCGACCAGCTGCCACAATTGTACTGCGGCAGAATGGCACGGCTGGGCGAAACAGCGTTATGTAATGTCGCTTTGCCCTGTGGCCACTAGGGGCGTGCGCGTGGCCACTAGGGGTGCACGCGCGCCCCCTGCTTGTCCACAGAGCCGATGCAAGTTACCGGCAGTCGCGATCACCGATGGGCTCCCACAATCGCTCGGGGCACATGGAGAATCAAGATCTGTGTGTGTAAACACACAGTTTCCGGTTCTCTGAGGGGAGATCTGACAGATCGTGTAGAAAATGATATACTACTACAATCTAGATATTATCTCATCTCTATGCATTAACTTTGTTTAGTCTCTGTAGATTAGTCAGTCTGTAAAACTATGAGCGCATGCTACTATTAATATCAGAATAATACCAGTTAATTATGCAATCACACACGGCTAGGAATAATCAAATCTCATTTATTTCCCAAGGAAATAAGAACGCTAACGTGTATTAAAAGGGGGTTACACAATTACATACTATACAGCAAGGCTACAGCACAATGATATAATATACAGTTAAAATACAATATAATGATCTACTTATCGTGGTGACCCTCGCAGCTGACCTCCCAGGTGGAATAAGAGAATCAGGTGTGTGTGCAAACCCTTTTTGTCAATCACACCTCAATCACAGCACCTCCCACTGCCCGCCCACCTGCCCAATTGGTAGTCGCATCCATGTATTCTGATTGTACTGCCAGAAGTGGTCTCTGGGGGGCAGCGTCTGTCCAGAATTGCACTTAATCCGACTGCTGTCTAATCTTGGAACTGCGATCTCCGACAGCCCATAATTAGTCTTTGTGTAGCCCAGCCAGATCGGAGCCGCCATTCATCACATACAATAGCCTTAGACTCATGACAATATGAGGTGTAACTGGTTACATTCCAGTAAAAGCGGGGGGGTGTATCTTGTATTGAATTCAACATATGCCGCTTTGCGCCTCAACAGGCGCATAACACCCTTCTTCCGACCCAGCTCCTATTGAACAGTCCATAACTGTTTCCTCCCTGACATGCGTTTCCAAATCAGTACCCATAGAACAGTCCTTGACTTTCTTAACGCGCTGTGGTTTTCAACCTGTGCAGCAACAGCTCCTATGGAACAGTCCATAATGGTCTTATCGTGTCATGCTTTCCAACACTCTCCGCTTTGCCACTTAGTGATACACCACCATCCTTCTTCAGTGACAGCTTCCATGTCACCCTTCTGTGTCTTTGGTATCTTCAGGACGAGATGCAGTACAGGCAAGGGGTGCTCATTCACTCACCATTCACCATCATACATTCAGGGTAACACATCACCCAGCTTTCCAACACAGAGTCTCGAGGAGGGCCTTTCGCCCATGTTACTAGCCTAAAATACACCTTTATCACACTACACCATAACATAAATCAACCCACTACCATAATATATACATATATACATTTGACCCCTCAACTCGCGTATCCCGCTCCCAACCTCCTATAATTCTTTGCTGAAAATACGGGTCGGGATTAGGCAGGTTTGTTCACAATGGCCCTCCCTACCGCAATTCCGGCACGTCAGTGGTATTTCAGGGCTCAGAGCTGGCAGCAAAGCCTCTACCGTATATGAAGAGACCTTACCGTCAATTCGTCCCTCCACTTGCATAGATAGATGCGAGACCTTCTTATATAAATGTCTAGTCCAACAACACATACCAATTTGAACCAATGACGAAACTGCAGCAATAATGAGTAACACCACAACGGGATGTATCAAATAATTCAAAATGCTGTTGGCCTTACTGGAATGTCCAAATATTACCTCCCACCAAGACCCTCCCACATCATTTTCTAATTGATGCACTACCTCCTTTATTTCATTTTGATTATGGTATATGGCTATAGTAGCATTAGCTCTCTCTTGCTGCAGCATCTTCATAAGGCTCTCATCTCTATCCCAATCTGCTAACCACTCCTGTATCTTCCTTCCCATACCAAGGTTCAGGGCTCTCAGATTAACAGGGAGGTTCTGGTTGACATCCACAGACAGATTGGCAATATGCGGTATCACATACTTCCATTCCTGTGTCTGGATTTCAGAGACATCGCCAAAGGTACACCACGCTCCTCTTGCTATTGTCAGGTTCACAGAACATCCTATCTCCATGACTAATGTTATATTAGTATCCTTTAGGACAAAGAAACAAACTCTCCCATGCCAGGCCAATACACGGTAGTAAAGGAGAAATGTTGGGAGGATGCGTCACTCTGTGTACTGGATGGGGAGAACATTGCCGGGAAGGGAACACCGGGGTATTATTTGGGACATGGGAGAGTTTGTTTCTTTGTCCTAAAGGATACTAATATAACATTAGTCATGGAGATAGGATGTTCTGTGAACCTGACAATAGCAAGAGGAGCGTGGTGTACCTTTGGCGATGTCTCTGAAATCCAGACACAGGAATGGAAGTATGTGATACCGCATATTGCCAATCTGTCTGTGGATGTCAACCAGAACCTCCCTGTTAATCTGAGAGCCCTGAACCTTGGTATGGGAAGGAAGATACAGGAGTGGTTAGCAGATTGGGATAGAGATGAGAGCCTTATGAAGATGCTGCAGCAAGAGAGAGCTAATGCTACTATAGCCATATACCATAATCAAAATGAAATAAAGGAGGTAGTGCATCAATTAGAAAATGATGTGGGAGGGTCTTGGTGGGAGGTAATATTTGGACATTCCAGTAAGGCCAACAGCATTTTGAATTATTTGATACATCCCGTTGTGGTGTTACTCATTATTGCTGCAGTTTCGTCATTGGTTCAAATTGGTATGTGTTGTTGGACTAGACATTTATATAAGAAGGTCTCGCATCTATCTATGCAAGTGGAGGGACGAATTGACGGTAAGGTCTCTTCATATACGGTAGAGGCTTTGCTGCCAGCTCTGAGCCCTGAAATACCACTGACGTGCCGGAATTGCGGTAGGGAGGGCCATTGTGAACAAACCTGCCTAATCCCGACCCGTATTTTCAGCAAAGAATTATAGGAGGTTGGGAGCGGGATACGCGAGTTGAGGGGTCAAATGTATATATGTATATATTATGGTAGTGGGTTGATTTATGTTATGGTGTAGTGTGATAAAGGTGTATTTTAGGCTAGTAACATGGGCGAAAGGCCCTCCTCGAGACTCTGTGTTGGAAAGCTGGGTGATGTGTTACCCTGAATGTATGATGGTGAATGGTGAGTGAATGAGCACCCCTTGCCTGTACTGCATCTCGTCCTGAAGATACCAAAGACACAGAAGGGTGACATGGAAGCTGTCACTGAAGAAGGATGGTGGTGTATCACTAAGTGGCAAAGCGGAGAGTGTTGGAAAGCATGACACGATAAGACCATTATGGACTGTTCCATAGGAGCTGTTGCTGCACAGGTTGAAAACCACAGCGCGTTGAGAAAGTCAAGGACTGTTCTATGGGTACTGATTTGGAAACGCATGTCAGGGAGGAAACAGTTATGGACTGTTCAATAGGAGCTGGGTCGGAAGAAGGGTGTTATGCGCCTGTTGAGGCGCAAAGCGGCATATGTTGGATTCAATACAAGATACACCCCCCCCCTTTTACTGGAATGTAACCAGTTACACCTCATATTGTCATGAGTCTAAGGCTATTGTATGTGATGAATGGCGGCTCCGATCTGGCTGGGCTACACAAAGACTAATTATGGGCTGTCGGAGATCGCAGTTCCAAGATTAGACAGCAGTCGGATTAAGTGCAATTCTGGACAGACGCTGCCCCCCAGAGACCACTTCTGGCAGTACAATCAGAATACATGGAGGCGACTACCAATTGGGCAGGTGGGCGGGCAGTGGGAGGTGCTGTGATTGAGGTGTGATTGACAAAAAGGGTTTGCACACACACCTGATTCTCTTATTCCACCTGGGAGGTCAGCTGCGAGGGTCACCACGATAAGTAGATCATTATATTGTATTTTAACTGTATATTATATCATTGTGCTGTAGCCTTGCTGTATAGTATGTAATTGTGTAACCCCCTTTTAATACACGTTAGCGTTCTTATTTCCTTGGGAAATAAATGAGATTTGATTATTCCTAGCCGTGTGTGATTGCATAATTAACTGGTATTATTCTGATATTAATAGTAGCATGCGCTCATAGTTTTACAGACTGACTAATCTACAGAGACTAAACAAAGTTAATGCATAGAGATGAGATAATATCTAGATTGTAGTAGTATATCATTTTCTACAAGTATTATCAAATCCCACAGATCGTCTGCGATCTATCTCTTCCCCTACACAGTCCACTCCCCCCTTCAGTTAGAACACACACTAGGGAACACATTAACCCCTTGATCGCCCCCTAGTGTTAACCCTTTGCCTGCCAGTGACATTTTTACAGTAATCAATGCATTTTTATAGCACTGATCACTGTAAAAATGCCAATGGTCTCAAAAATGTGTCAAAATTGTCTGACGTGTCCGCCATAATGTAACAGTCCCGATTAAAAATCGCAGATCGCTGCCATTACTAGTAAAAAATTAATTATGTATTGTCTGGTTGAGTACCTGTGGATTGTCTTGTTTAAGTGTATTAGTTTCAGGAAGCTAGTTGTTAGGTAATTTGGACAGGGTATAATCCCCAATCCTCATTAAATTTAATAGGTACGATGCTCGGCGGGTGTGGAGAGGCGACTCGTTGTACATCTTGTGGCATGTATGCGTTCCTTGATCATACGATCGAGGTAGAATACTGCTGTGCAAAATATAAGTGCATTGTTTCCCTGGAAGCCCAGGTTCTGAATCTGGGGAAGCAACTGTCAGCACTGAGAAGTCCCTCCATACTAAAGGAGAGCCAGGAACGTACAAGGCAGGTGCCGTCAGGGGCCAGCACAGGAGTGGGTGGAGATAAAGAGGTGCAGGCACTAGGAAAGAGTAGATGGTTGACAGTCAGGAAGGGTAGAGGGGGAAGTGCCAGGGAGGCCGATCCAGAGCTGGAACATCCCAATAAGTACGCTCCATTGAGTGACATTGGTGAAACCAGTAAGGGACCAGCACTGCTGGAGCTGAGGGACTCTCCTAGCTGCCGGGGGGAAGAACTCCTCCAGCGAGAGTGGGGGGGAAGTGAAGGGAAAGGAAAGACAGATTCTGGTGGTAGGGGACTCAATTCTTAGAAGGACAGAGAGGCCAATCTGTAACAAAGACCTGAAGCGCCGAACAGTATGTTGTCTACCGAGCGCTCGGGTTCGGCACATCACGGATCTGGTGGACAGATTACTGGGAGGGGCTGGGGAAGACCCAGCTGTCATGGTGCACATTGGCACCAATGACAAAGTCGGAGGCAGATGGAGGGTCTTAAAGAACGATTTTATGGACCTGGGAGCTAAATTGAGGAAAAGGACATCCAAGGTAGTATTCTCAGGAATACTACCGGTACATCGACCCACACCAGAAAGGCAGAGGGAGATTAGGGAAATAAACAAGTGGCTGAAGAGCTGGTGTAGTAAGGAGGGGTTTGGATTCCTGGAGGACTGGGCTGACTTCTCAGTCTATAACCAGTACTATAAAAGGGACAGACTGCACCTAAATGAGGAGAGTGCAGATCAGCTGGGAATGAAGATGGCCAAAAAGTTAGAGGGGTTTTTAAACTAGGCAATGGGGGGAGGGTCCAGAGGTAGAGATAGTCAGCGTGGAACATATTTCAGAGGGTAGTATTAGGGGCATTAGTGGTAGGTTGACTAAAGCACAAAAACCCAAGGTAAGTATAGTAGCAAGTCCTAGTTGCAATCTCAGAACACCCGATAATATGCAACTGGTCTAAATTACGTGGCATGTTCACCAATGCCAGGAGCCTGGCGGACAAGATGGGTGAACTTGAGATACTGTTGTACGAGGAGGATTTGGATTTTGTGGGAATTTCAGAGACCTGGTTCAACAGCTCTCATGATTGGCTGGCAAACTTTCAAGGGTATACCCTTTATTGCAAGGATAGAGAGGGTAAGAAAGGGGGAAGGGTATGCCTATATATCAAGAATAATGTACAAGTGAATGTGAGAGATGACATCACTAAGGGAGCTAGGAAGGAGGTGGAATCCTTATGGGAAAAGCTCTAAAGGGATGAAGCTAAGGGGAAAATAATACTGGGAGTATGCTATAGGCCCCCTAACCTGAGGGAGGAAGGGGAGACAGATCTGGATTAGCAGCAAGAATGGGAAGTGTTATAATAATGGGGGATTTTAACTATCCAGACATAGACTGGGCGGAGGGAACCACACATTCATCTAAGGCTCGCCAGTTCCTAAATGTCTTGCAGGGCAATTTTATGGGTCAGATGGTAGATGCACCGACTAGAAATAAAGCGTTACTGAATCTACTGATTACCAACAATACAGACCTGATCACGGATGTGGAAATATGGGGCAATTTAGGTAACAGCGATCACAGGTCAATTGGCTTCAGTATAAATCACACAAATAGGAAACATAAAGGGAATACAAAGACACTGAATTTCATAAGAGCCAACTTCCCTAAACTATGAACCTTGCTAGAAGGCATAAATTGGGATAAAATCTTAGGAACAAAGAATACAGAGGAGAGATGGGTTTGCTTTAAGACCATATTAAATAAGGGCATTAGCCAATGCATCCCATTAGGTAATAATTTAAAAGAGCGAACAAAAGTCCTGGATGGCTTAACTCCAATGTAAAAATGCATTTAAAAGCTAAGGAGAAGGCCTTCAAAAAATACAAGTTTGAGGGATCATCATCAGCATTCAGACTTTATAGAGAATGCAACAAGAAATGTAAGGGTGCAATAAGGACGGCTAAGATAGAACATGAAAGACACATAGCGGAGGAGAGCAAAAAAAAATCCCCAAAAATGATTTAACTACTTCCGGACCGCCCACCGTCATTATACGTCGGTACTTTGAACGAGGATATCGTTGTTATAGCAGCAGCAAGCTGCCATAACCCTGGTATCCTTTTCTTCAGCGGGCTGTCCTCTACAAGATAAAATTTGTCTCTGTGGCAGATTCGCCACACAAGATCACTTTTATCGGCGGCGGGAGAGGGGTGCCCCCATTCCCGTCGCTATCCGGTGTCCTCTGCAGCTTACCGAAGCCATCGGCAGTGCTGGAGGTGATCGCGTCTGTCCCCTGCCTGGGTATGGAGACAAGTGAGGGGAAGATGCCCACCTATCTCCATATCACTGCAGGGTGGAAGCGACGCCAAAGTGTCACTTTCGCCCATAGCTCTTAAAGAGCCATTTTATTTAATTTTTTTAAATGCCAATTTTTTGTTTTGTTTTGTTTATTGCATTTCAATGTAAATATGAGATCTGAGGTCTTTTTGACACCAGATCTCACATTTAAGAGGTCCTGACATGCTTTTTTCTATTACAAGAGATGTAATAGGAATAAAATGACACATTTAAAAAAAAAAAACAACTGTGTAAAAATTTTTAAAAAAAGGTAAAATAAATGAGAAAGAAAAACATTTTTAAATGCACCCTGTCTCGACAAGCTTGCTTGCAGAAGCAAACTCATACGTGACTAGCGCCCGCATATGAAAATGGTGTTCAAACCACACATGTGAGGTATCACTGCGATCGGTAGAGTGAGAGCAATAATTCTAGCCATAGACCTCCTCTGTAGCTTAAAACATGCAACCTGTAGAATTTTTTAAACTTCGCCTATGGAGATTTTTATGGGTAAAAGTTTGTCCCCATTCCACGAGCGGGCTCAATGTTGAAGCGTGACATGTTTTGGTATCAATTTACTCGGCGTAACATTATCTTTCACAATATTTAACTTTACTGTTGTCTTTTACAAAAAAGAGCGCTTTTAAGACCGCTGCGCAAATACGATGTGACAGAAAGTATT
The DNA here is from genome assembly GCA_028564925.1 of Lithobates sylvaticus. Classification (NCBI taxonomy): domain Eukaryota; kingdom Metazoa; phylum Chordata; class Amphibia; order Anura; family Ranidae; genus Lithobates; species Lithobates sylvaticus. The sequence continues at coordinate 559,076,136 of CM053026.1, forward strand.
GCAATGACCGCCATTTATTCTCTAGGGTGTTAGAAAAAAATATATAATTTTTGTAGGTTCTTAGTAATTTTCTAGCAAAAAAAACTGTTTTAAACTTGTAAACAACAAATCTCAGAAAGAGACTCGGTCCTTAAGTGGTTAAGTATGTTAATAGTTAAAAGGGGGGACAGACCATATTGGGACCATAAAGAATGAGGAAGGGCACAAAGGATGGGGAGATGGCAAAGGTATTGAATTTATTCTTCTCCTCAGTCTTCACGAGGGAATCGGGGGGCTTCAGTAACCAAAACTGCAGTGTTTATCCTCATGACACATCACAGGAAGCACCTTCATTATTAACAGAGGATAGAATTAAAACTAGACTTGGGAAACTTAACATTAATAAATCACAGGGACCAGATGGCTTGCACCGGAGGGTACTAAGGGAAACTCAGTCAAGTAATTGCCAGACCATTGCTCCTAATTGTTAATGAAAGTCTACCAACTGGAATGGTACCAGCTGATTGGAGAAAAGCCAATGTGGCACCAATATTTAAAAATGGCCCAAAATACATCCCTGGGAATTACAGACCAGTTAGCCTAACATCAATAGTATGTAAACTCTTGGAGGGGATGATAAGGGACTATATACAAGATTTTAGTAATGAGAATGGTATCATTAGAAGTAATAAGCATGGATTCATGAAGAATCGTTCTTGCCAAACCAATCTATTAACTTTCTATGAGGAGGTGAGTTGCCATATAGATAAAGGAAGGCACGTAGACGCGGTGTATCTGGATTTTTGCAAAAGCATTTGACAGAGTTCCCCATAAACGTTTACTGTACAAAATAAGGTCCGTTGGCATGGACCATAGGACCATAGGGTGAGTACATGGATTGAAAACTGGCTACAAGGGCAATATAAGAGGGTGGTGATAAATGGGGAGTACTCAGAATGGTCAGGGGTGGGTAGTGGGGTCCCCCTGGGTTCTGTGCTGGGACCAATTCTGTTTAATTGGTTCCTAAACAACCTGGAGGATGGGGTAAACAGTTCAATCTCTGTATTTGCAGACAATATTAAGCTAAGCAGGGCAATAACTTCTCTGCAGAATGTGGAAACCTTGCAAAAAGATCTGAACAAACGAATGGGGTGGGTGACTACATGGCAAATGTAAAATAATGCATTTGGGTGTCAAAAATATAAATGAAATCTGGTGGGAGAACCTCTGGGGGAATCTAGGATGTAAAAGGACCCGGGGGTCCTAGTAGATAATAGGCTCAGCAGTGGCATGCAATGCCAAGCGGCTGCTAACAAAGCAAGCAGAATATTGGCATGCATTAAAGAAGGGGATTAATTCCAGAGATAAAACAATAATTCTCCCGCTCTACAAGACTCTGGTCCGGCCACACCTAGAGTATGCTGTCCAGTTCTGGGCACCAGTCCTCAGAAAGGATGTACTGGAAATGGAGCGAGTACAAAGAAGGGCAACAAAGCTAATAAAGGGTCTGGAGGATATTAGTTATGAGGAAAGATTGCGAGCACTGAACTTATTCTCTCTGGAGAAGAGACGCTTGAGAGGGGATATGATTTTTTATATACAATAGGGATAAAACTTTTTTGCAGAAGGGAGTTTAACAAGACTCGTGGCCACTCATTAAAATTAGAAGAAAAGAGATTTAACCTTAAACTACGTAGAGGGTTCTTTACTGTAAGAATGGCAAGGATCTGGAATTTCCTTCCACAGGCGGTGGTCTCAGCGTGGTTGTCAGACTCACGTACCTGACTGATGAGCCCAATATAGCAGAGGAAGGCCTCCCTTACGTGCCTGGTTCGCGGCCCCTGGTAGTATAGACAGGAGGCATGGGAGCGCAGGCTGGTATGAGAGCCTGTCGGGTAAGTGCAGATGGAGAGGCCCAACGGTTCCGGTGCTGATGAAGTGGCTCCCACTGGGCAGCTGGTTACTGGCAGTGGACGCAGGGCAGAAGCTGAGCAACAAGTCCACACACAGGCACAATACTGAGGAGCAGGCAAGTTCACAGTCTGAGTCACTAGCAGGGTTGGCAGCAGGCGGGAAACATGGTACAAAGGAGCAGGCAGATGCAGAGTCCGGGTCAAAAGCAGGGTTGGCAGCAGGCGGGCAACGTGGTACAAAGGAGTAGGCGGGTTCACGGTCAAAGACAAGCCGAGGTCGGGTGCAGGCAGAAGACAGGGTGATCCAAAGACAAGCCGGGTAGTCAGGGGGTAGTCAGGAGTCTCAGATAAGGCAGCGGGTGCAGGGGTACTGGGAGCTGAAGATCGGACAGCACTGAGTACAGTGCATGAGGATGCTAAGTAGGCCGGTTGGCGCCAAGCGCCGTGCGCGCGCGCCGATACGCACAGTCGCACTCGCGCCGATGCGCACAGGCGCACGCGCACCCGCGTGCCCCGGCACAGGCGCGTGCACATGCGCACCAATGCGAGCCCGCACACCAGTGCGCACAGGCACGCGCCCGCGCGCACAAGCGCACGCCGGCGCACCCCGGCGTACACCAGGGCGCCCATCACTGGGTCCATTCCGGGAATTTCCCTGACAGGGGGGCATTGATAGTTTGAATAAACTATTAGATAAGCACCTGAACGACTGCAAGATACAGGGATATACAATGTAACTGACATATAATCACACACTGGAACCAGCTGGACAATCTATGAATTGCTGGTGGCATTCCACCGGGTTATCACATAGAAAAGGAAGGAGTGCCCATAGCTTGATACCCCTTACAAATTGTTTATTTATGGAGAAAGTATAAAAATATACTCACAATTTGATTACAGATCACATGCTCAAAGATTAAAATGAAGCAGGCACCTAGTAAACTTTCACGGCCCTGACCGGAAGTGACGTGCAGCGTACTATAACACCGCCCTACGTGTTTCGTCACTCAAGGCTCCAGATGACGTCTTGAGTGACTTTGAGGGGATTTGCCTTTAATAAACCCCAAAATATCAAATAATTTGGGGTGTACACAGCGAAGTGCTAGAGTGCAATTTGCCTGAAGGGGACACTAGTTGGCCTGTGTGTCCCCAAGGAAGGACATTTGTAGGGTTTTACCCTCATTCTGTTTTTTTCTGACAGGAAGGGAATAAATTTGAAGGAGAAAGTGTCACAATTTGGGAGGTGTCTTCACCCTATCAGGGGTGCAGACATCCCCAAAAACTGACAAGACTTCTAATCACTTCGCACTCTATCCCCAAGCAAAAATAAGAAAGGATTTAATTTAGTTTAACTTTGCAAAGACACATTCATAAGTTCAATTTTCAGAAAAGGGACACAAAGCCCAACCTAAAAAAGACAAGCAGGGGTTCTAACACTCACTTGGTTTCCCTCAAATGCCCATAATTAGAATAGGATTGTCTTGAGATAGATTTTAGCTCAGTGTTCTAAATCAGTGCTTCTCAACCCTAACCTCCAGTACCCCCAACAGGCCATATTTGCAGGTTTTCCTTCATCTTGCACAGGTGCTTTAAATCATATGGCTTGGTATTTTGGACAGCTGTTTTAGCTAAGGTAAATTCCCAATACATGTCCTGTCGGGGGTACTTGAGGACTGAGGCTGAGAACCACTGCACAAAAATGTAATACTTACTTCTCTTCTTTTCTGGTGCCTATCCATGGCAGCATACGCACAATCCATGCATATGCTACCATGAAGGCACCAGGAAAGTAGCCTTTAGACAAATCACACCTTTTTTTTGTTTTGCCATGCCAATCAGCCTAGTTAAGCTGCCGCTGGGAAATCTGTTGCATGAAAATTAACAAAACACAAAAAACATTAAAATTTGCTACAAATTTTATTGGTCAACAAAACAGGACTTGAAAAAGAGCAAGGAAAGTGCAAGGAAAGCAAAAAACACATGTATGTTAATTTGAGACACTAACATAATATGGTTTTGAGGTTTGACCATTTTGCAGAGGAAATTAACAGGAGTTAAAAGGACTGCGCCCACAAACGGATTTAAACATTAATTAGTCACAACATCTTGAGGAAGATTTTGCAAAATAATGCAGCACAGACAATTAAATCAAAGTGAAACAACCTACAAATGACACACATTGACAACATCAAAAATATTTCAGAGGAAAATATCCCCCCCACGCCCAAAAAAATACAATAAACCAAAGTAAAAAAAAACTTGCTCTAAAACACATCTGTTTTGCAAAGACATTACAAACAAAATACAAAGAGAAAATACATGTGTTACAAAATCTATAAGGACACCCAAATGTACTCTCTTGCCGGCCACACACATACACACACAAAAAAACTTGCCTCTTCTCAGGGCAAGGTAAAGAATGCTATCTGCAAGCTTTATATAACATAGGTTTGTGTGCTAATGAGGCAATTGAAAACACGTGCACAGTCCATGAAACACACAAAATGCAAGTTAACCCAGTGTAGAGACAGAACTTGAAAGTCGGTACACCTGTTAAGGATGTCCTTAAATTACTAACCCAAAAACCACACTCTCTGAGCATGCCCAGAAACATCCAAGTGCTGTACACACACAAAAAGCTGAGAAAAAATCAAAGTGCCTGAGCATGCCCAGACCAACCCAAATGCAGCTAGCACAAAATAAGCCACCCCTTGTCCAAAATTAAGCACATCATCAAGCATGCTACAAAATTACAGATGGGACAAACATCCCCGATTCAGAGGGGCAAACAAAGAGCCTAACATGGGCAAAAGTTATACAACAAATACCATTGCAGTCTATGGGAACTGACTTGTTAATTGTGTTAGTCCCCACTTGGCTGGCTTATCTTCTAGTTATTGGCCTTAAAATGGCTATGGGGGCCCAGGTCCCACCCTAAGGGACATATATAAATTTCACCAATTTGGACAACCCCAAAAACGAAACAAGGAAAAGTGCCTTTAAAAATGCAAAATTGCTTAAAAGCTAGTAACTTGGGGGGGGGGGGGGCTTACTCTGCCTGTAAAGTGGTGCATCTGTAGCATGCATCCAAAATGCTGCTTCAAAGATGTACAGCTTTAGAGAAAACTTACAAATCTACATTGCAGCTGCAAGATTTTAACCTAAAACAAAAAATAGCCTGCCCTCCCAATACATACAAGGCCATTTGGGTATGTTAAGGCTTAAAATGAGAACCGCAATGTTAAAAATATTACCCCAAACACCCCAAACTAAAAAAAAAAAATGTTTGCCCCTCCCACACACAAACAAACCCCTAGCAAAACACACAGCAAGCCAGCCCATGAAAGGGGGGGGTGGATACTTGGGGCGCAGGAGAGGCTCGAGCACCCCAAAAGTCAACCACCTTGTTCCCATATTCAGGGGGACAAGGACCTCTTCCACACAACCCTTGTCTGGGGTTGTGGGGGGCTGCAGACAGGAGGCTTTACAGAATGTGCAAAGACCCTTTAAACTAGTGGGTAAAGGGTGCTTTGTGGTTGGTATTGGGCTGAGCCCAACATGCCCCAAAGGCAGCCAGCTATGTTGAGTTGTTGTGGCTTGTAGATGTGGCATTGTATGGTTCTGGAGGGGGTTGGGCGATCGCATTTCTCACCCCTTTCTTGTCTGGCCCTGTTGTATGCTCAGAAAAAGGATGTGGTTTGGATTGGTGAAGGCAGCTCACAGCCTTTTGAGAATGGAGTGGAGTGTGGAGTTCCCCTTTAAAAGCAAAAGTTAGCCCATGTAAATCCAAGGGGTTTAGAGGGGGAGACAAGAGCATTGGAGAATGGAGTGTGGAGTTTCCCTTTAAAATCAAAAGCTAGCCCAAAGAAATCATATGCTTTAGAAGGGGGAGACAAGAGCATTGGAGAATGGAGTGTGGAGTTCACCTTTAAAAGCAAAAGTTAGCACATGAAAATCAAAGGGGTTAGAGGGGGGAGACAAGAGCATTGGAGAATGGAGTGTGGAGTTCCCTTTAAAAGCAAAAGCTAGCCCAAGGAAATCATATGCATTAGAAGGGGTAAGGTTAAATGCCCTTTTAGGAGGAGCTAGAGGAGCGAGAGTCTTTTTACATGATTTTAACAAGGTGCATGTCACATGTTGGCAACGTAACATGCTAACATGACCTGTGTGCAAATTTCCTTAAAAAAATACATAAACGTGAACCAGCGTAAAAAAAAAAAATTCAAATTTAGAGGTGTGCACGTTCAACTCACGCAATTACATTTGCGTTGCTTGACAGTTACTAAGATTTTGGCCATGCAGTGAACAAATGCATTTGAATTAGCGCAAGAGCCGCTTGCACATGCGCAGTGCTTACATTAATCTCACGCAGTTCTAAACGTACATGCAGGCACAACAGCCTTTCTCTGAAAAAGTTACTTTCTCATTCTATTTTGGGCATATTTGTTACTTGGGCAGTTGTTACTAAACTTTCTCACATCACCCCACATCACCCAATAATATTGGCACCTCCATCTTCTGTTAATATTGAATTGAAGATGCTGTGCGCCATGTCCATAGTGGCGCACAGATTGCATTTTTCTGTGTGCCGAGATCACTATAGTAAATTGGGGATTCGCGCTCTGTTCCCAGCGCAGCATTTCGTAAATATGAAAATGTGCGTTTCGCCTCGCCGTGCGCCTCTACTGATGGCGCACGGCTTTCGTAAATCAGCCCCATTGTCTCATTTTGTATCTTTTTGTTTATTCATCTACAGATCAAAGGGATGAATTTCTATCTGCAGATGTAGTCAGTTAAATGTTGAACCCCTTATTAACCCATAGTTTACTCTAATCAGCCCTAGGTAACTCATTTTTCTATTTCTCCATTCAATTATAATTTTCCTGGTGAATTGTTTTTTGTTTTTTTTTTATATATATATATATATTTTATTAACTAATATTTTAACTTTTTTTCTGTTTTTGTTGGTTTTGTTCATTAATATTTTTATTCCTTTTAGGCATATTTACACGTATCATACTGAAAAAAGTGCAAAATTAAAAAAAAAACTACTTTACTTATTTTGTAAATAACTTTGCAATGTTTTATACCAAAGTCATAATTTTAGTGTTGTTTTAAACAGGACAAATTATAGAATAAAATGCACACTATTTATGTTCAGTAACACTATTTATTCTTAAATTAACACTGCTCAAATAAGAAAAAGTGCTTTATTACGTTTAATTGTCTAAAGATTGCAGGAAAAGAAAACATTGTTTGCCCTTAAAAAAACAATATATGTATTTCATTGTTATCCTAAGTAATGACAAAATTATAGCCAATGAAATAGACTCAGAAATTTGAAAATTACTCTGGTCCATAAGGGGTGCACAGGTGTGAGTGACAAAGTGGTTTAGATGTTTTTAACACAAGTGGTATCAGTTCACCTTAAGGCTCCCTCCCCAGTGCAGCACTCCCAGTTTGAGCATGTGGACATACAGAAAAAAAGACTGCTATAGTGTAATACCATTAAGCTTTATTAAATAAAGATGCCAATATACTCAAAAAAGTGAAAGATAACAGGTTTCAATAGAACAGATGTATAGTACATTTGTACAGAACAGTGGTATCAGCAAGATGGAAGCATTAAAGCAGAGAAAACCAACAGGCCAGGCCACCAATCTGTCCTAATCACAGCACACTCAGGAACAGATGGATGGCAGTCCACAGAAACTCTCAGTATTAGCAGTGTAGGGCTCCAGCCCCTACATGTTTTGTCCACATGGACTTTCTCAAGGGAGATGCCCAGTGCTGGAAACACACTCAGATTTACCCTGCGTGGATCCCTGCCTGAAAACAAACAAGTTTAACCCCTTATGTACTGATTTATCGAATACACTATATGCTGACTTTACATAACACAATAAGAAGGGGCTGCAAACCACAATCAATAAAAAATACTTTACGGTATAGAAATGATTATAAATATGGAAATCAACTATAAAATCACCCACAAAACAATCAATTATGCATGACTTGATAAAACCAGCATCAGATATCAGATTCCATATAAAAATAAATATCAAAAGACAATTAATTTCAAAAATGTTTCTGTACTTCAGCTCCTCTCCTGAATGTGCCTCTGGTGAGCTTATTTTCAGTCTGTTTAAACACTCCTCTTAAATACACCTGTAAATGTGTGCATGGACATCTTGGTTTACATGAAGGTGCTTTTACAGGCTGAAAAACAAATCTGTAATTGTGTTTAAGCCCAGTGTACATGAGCCCTTATACCTTATTTATCAAAATAAGAGAAGTAGGATTCCATATATAAAGCAGTGGTATTGCCCATAAAGCATTATAAAAAAAAAGTGCTCATTTAGCTTCTGAATCCTGAATAAGCGGAGTGCTAATAAAATGAAAAAAAAAAAAAGGTGGTAGGAAGAGTTATATTATTGACCTGCGCTTCAATCAGAAAGTTCATTCTGCAGTATTATGCAGAGAAAATTTCATCGGACAGTACAGGCTGTACCCCCATGGCCTGCATTTAATGAATAGGACTGAGTGGAGAGATATGTTGAGCAAAAAAATTTTCTAGTATTACAGAATGTCTTTTTGAACTAATTTTAGACCTGAATAAAACATTTTCTGCAAAATAGCTAATTATATACAGATAAAATATGATAGAATCTAAATATTATTACTGTCTGTTAGTAGAGGAAAAGATAAAACTTCAGCTGTCCAAAACTAATAGTCAGCTAAATGTGCATAATGAATTAAAAGTTACATTGGGAGTTAACAGATAAGACTAGTTGGCATCATTTCTTTTGCCATTTATGTTGCTATTCATAGTAAGAAAACCTTTTGTACTTTAATGTTATTATTCAGCTTTCTTTATGACTTTAGAGTAGATATCCATTATTTCTGCTCTAATTATAGATGTCTAACGCAATTGCTATTTTCATAACATTAAGGCAATGTAAAAAGCCAGCGCTTGCTGTTTTTCCTTTATTGATAAGAAAGGTGTTATCATGCTGAATATATGCCACCTATAGCTGCTTTTATGTGGCCATCTTTAATTGATGAATAGAATATGCCCTACATAAAATGCTAATTATTTAAATTTATATTAATGTAAATTCTGTATAATCCACAAAATCATTATATCTATTTAAAAGCGTACAATGGAATCCTATTGAGCATTTGGTGCATTCATTACCTTTTAAATAACCGTGTTTGAAGTATTGGGCAGGGCTCAAAAGTAATTACAGCGCTTTGCAATTAAATATCTAAAGCTGATTAGAATCCAGAACAATCCCACTTGGTTGTTCTGCATTTCAAATATGTAGTCTAAATTTGAAGGTTATAAATCTTTGAAATTACATTATAAAGCACATTGCTTAAGCCAAGAGTGCTATAAAAATACCTAATCAATTAGGAACTAAATTGTATTCAGCTTTCAGAAAAAGCATTAGTCCCAGGGAGTTCTAATTACTGTACAATAGTAGCAGTGTTTCTATTTCCAAAGCCACAGTGATGCTTTTTATCGGGCATCTGTTCTTACACATCACTTTCTTATAGAACTTCTCTTGTTACATGTGTTATTCCAAGTGCATATCATACATTTTCAAGACATAATGTAAATTGTAACATACTGTAGAGATCCAAAACACACCAAAATCACAAGTACCTGGTTTGTACTTAAACAAATTATGTAAACTCACCACCAACAACAAGCAGTGTTGGTCATCTTACTTTAAAAAAGTTACAAATTACTTCTCCCAAAAAGTAATTGCGTTAGTAACTCAGTTACTACATTGGAAAAGTAATTAGTTACTCAGCAAAGTAACAGTGACTTTAATATTCTAAGGGGCGGGTCAAGTATTACTGTAAGCAAGGGACACGTTCCCCCCTGCACATCTATTTCCCCTCTGTACCCCCCTAGTGTGACGATCCGTTGCACCCCTGCTCTTTTGGGGTCAATCATCAAATCAAATGTAAATATCAATTTTTGTAGTAAAATGTTATCCTTGTCACCTCCTCTTTCAGGTAGGTCCACCTTGTAGATGGCACCTAAAACCCTTAGTTGATGCTTCATAGACATTTATGGCCAATGGGGATTTATCATCCTGTGGAAATACTAGTAAAGTGCTCACCAATTCTCTTTCTAAACTTCCTTATAGTTTTGTCCACGTATATTTTACCACATGGACACAAAATTTGGTATACAATAAACTTAGAGGAACAGTTAACTAAGGCGTGGATCCTAAATCTCTGTCTACCATCAGAATTACTAAAGATTTTAGTCCTAATTACATATTTGCAGATACTACAGTGTCCACATGGAGAGAGGAAACCATAATTTCACAGTCATGGTATACTCAATATGGACAATCACATCACTTAATTAGGGACTAGCCCGCAGTTCGAGTCGAACATCGGGTGTTTGCTCGCAAATGAAATGAACATATGGGGCATTCGCAGGAAATTTGAGCACCGCGGAACGCCCCATAATGCACTGAGATCGCAGTGCACTGACGTTTGATGATTGGCCAAATCATGCACCTGACCTGCATGCTTTGGCCAATCACAGCACACACTTGCAGGGTGCCTTTGGCCAATCATGGCTCAGGGGGACTAAGTCTATGCCCAACACTATATAAGGCTGCTTCCAACGGCAGTCGTGTGTAGTGTTGGTGTGGACAGAGAGAGAGAGATTGAGTTAAATTAGGCAGGTTATTTAGTGCAGGCAGTGTATTTCATATATATATATACATATACATATATATATATATATATATATATATATATATATATATATATATATATATATATATATATACTCTGCATTCAGTGTAGACTATATATACAGTGCATTCAGCGGTGTACATTATATAATGCACTTCAGGCAGTGTGTATATATATATATATATATATACACAGTATCTCACAAAAGTGAGTAGACCCCTAACATTTTATTATATCTTTTCATGTGACAACACTAAAGAAATTACACTTTGCTACAATGTAAAGTAGCGTGTACAGCTTGTATAACAGTGTAAATTTGCTGTTCCCTCAAAATAACTCAACACACAGCCATTAATGTCTAAACTGCTGGCAACAAAATTGAGTATTTCCCTAAGTTAAAATGTCCAAATTGGGCCCAAAGTGTCAATATTTTGTGTGGCCACCATTATTTTACAGCACTGCCTTAATCCTCTTTGGTCGACCATGGTGAGGCCTGTTCTGAGTGGACCATGTCCTGTTAAACCGCTGTATGGTCTTGGCCACCATGCTGCAGCTCAGTTTCAGGGTATTGGCAATATTCCTATAGCCCAGACCATCTTTATGTAGAGCAACAATTCTTTTTTCAGATCCTCAGAGAGTCCATGAGGTGCCATGTTGAACTTCCAGGGACCAGTATGAGAGAGTGAGAGTGATAACACCAAATATAACACATCTGCTCCCTGTTCACACCTGAGACCTTGTAACACTAACAAGTCACATGACACCGGGGAGGGAAAATGGCCAACTGGGCCCAATTTGGACATTTTCCCTTAGGGGTGTACTCACTTTTGTTGCCAGCAGTTTAGACATTAATGGCTATGTGTTATTCTTAGGGGACAGCAAATTTACACTGTTATACAAGCCGTACACTCACTACTTTACATTGTAGCAAAGTGTAATTTCTTCAGTGTTGTCACATGAAAGGATATAATAAAATATTTACAAAAATGTGAGTGGTGTACTCAGTTTTGTGAGATACTGTATATACAGTCTATATATATATATATATATATATATATATATACAGTGGTGTGAAAAAGTGTTTGCCCCCTTCCTCATTTCCTGTTCCTTTGCATGTTTGTCACACTTAAGTGTTTCGGAACATCAAACCAATTTAAACAATAGTCAAGGACAACACTAGTAAACACAAAATGCAATTTGTAAATGAAGGTGTTTATTATTAAAGGTGAAAAAAAATCCAAACCATCATGGCCCTGTGTGAAAAAGTGATTGCCCCCCTTGTTAAAACATACTATAACTGTGGTTGTCCACACCTGAGTTCAATTTCTCTAGCCACACCCAGGCCTGATTATTGCCACACCTGTTCACAATCAAGGCATCACTTAAATAGGAGCTGCTTGACACAGTAAGGTCCACCAGAAGATCCTTAAAAGCTACACATCATGCCGAGACCCAAAGAAATTCAGGAACAATTGAGAAAGAAAGTAATTGAGATCTATCAGTCTGGAAAGGGTTATAAAGCCATTTCCAAAGCTTTGGGAATCCAGCGAACCACAGTGAGAGCCATTATCCACAAATGGCGAAGACATGGAACAGTGGTGAACCTTCCCAGGAGTGGCCGGCCGCCCAAAATTACCCCAAGAGCGCAGCGACGACTCATCCAAGAGGTCACAAAAGACCCCACAACAACGTCCAAGGAACTGCAGGCCTCACTTGCCTCAGTTAAGGTCAGCGTTCATGCCTCCACCATCAGGAAAAGACTGGGCAAAAATGGCCTGCATGGCAGAGTTCCAAGGAGAAAACCACTGCTGAGCAAAAAGAACATCAAAGCTCGTCTCAATTTCTCCACAACACATCTTGATGATCCCCAAGACTTTTGGGACAACATTCTGTGGACCGATGAGACAAAAGTGGAACTCTTTGGAAGGTGTGTGTCCAAGTATATCTGGCGTAGAAGGAACACTGCATTTCAGAAAAAGAACATTATACCAACAGTAAAATATGGTGGTGGTAGTGTGATGGTCTGGGGCTGTTTTGCTGCTTCAGGACCTGGAAGACTTGCCGTGATAAAAGGAACTATGAATTCTGCTGTCTACCAAGAGATCCTGAAGGAGAATGTCCGACCATCTGTTCGTGTACTCAAGCTGAAACGGACTTGGGTTCTGCAGCAGGACAATGATCCTAAACACACCAGCAAGTCCACCACCGAATGGCTGAAGAAAAACAAAATGAAGACTTTGGAGTGGCCTAGCCAAAGTCCTGACCTGAATCCTATTGAGATGTTGTGGTATGACCTTAAAAAGGCCGTTCATGCTCGAAAACCCTCTAATGTAACTGAATTAGGACAATTCTGCAAAGATGGGCCAAAATTCCTCCAGGACGCTGTAAAAGCCTCATTGCACGTTATCGCAAACGCTTGGTTGCAGTTGTTGCTGCTAAGGGTGGCCCAACCAGTTATTAGGTTTAGGGGGCAATCACTTTTTCACACAGGGCCATGATGGTTTGGATTTTTTTTCACCTTTAATAATAAACACCTTCATTTACAAATTGCATTTTGTGTTTACTTGTGTTGTCCTTGACTATTGTTTAAATTGGTTTGATGTTCCAAAACACTTAAGTGTGACAAACATGCAAAGGAACAGGAAATGAGGAAGGGGGCAAACACTTTTTCACACCACTGTATATATATATATATATATATATATATATATATATATATATATATATATATATATATATTTATATACACACTACTCTGCATTCAGTGTAGACTATATATACAGTGCATTTGGCGGTGTACAGTATATAGTACACTTCAGGTGGTGTACACAGTATATATACAGTATGTGCAGTTTCTAATACACTTCAGGCAGTGTACATATTATATAATACAGTGCAGCTGGTGTACAGTTTCTAATACATTGCAGCCAGTATACAGTATATAATACGGTGTAGTGTGGTGATAAAAAAAATCCCCATCATGTCGGGAAGGCCACCAAGGAGAGGCAGATGCTAACAGGCCACTAAAAGAAGGCAAGCAGCCTCTGTGTCTACAGTAAACAGTGGTGGTCGTGGATATGGTGCTTCCTTTTCAGGCGGGTCACGCTTGTCCTTTTCTTCTGCTGCTGGCCGTATTACTGAGCCAGAAGATGCAGAAGTGTTGGTGGAGTGGATAACGAAGCTGTCCTCATCCTCCTCATCCTCTGTCACCCAGGCTCATATTAGTTTGCCTTCCAACTCATCTGCCAAAGGGGCCTATTCCACCAGCTCCTTTTCCACAGTTACTCCTTCCGTAGCCCCACCATCATGCACAAAGGAGTCACCAGAATTATTCGACCATAGTGACGGTTACATGCTGATGGAAGATGCGCAGCCATTTGAAGGCTCTGATGTTGGTTCCCAGGTTTAGGAAGGGAGTGACGTGAGCCTAGAGAGAGGGGGTGCCACAGAAGAACAAAACAATTGGAAGTCATGTTCCCCCAGCTGAAGCATACTTCTAAGTTTGCTCCAGTGATGTGGAGGGAGGGGATGATGAGGTCACTGACTGTACTTTGGTGCCTGAGAGAAGACAGGAGGAAAGTGAGGAGGAGGAGGTGGCACAACTCCAATGAGGCAAGATGTCCTCCAGGGGTCAGCTTAAGGGCAGCCAACCTATTGCATCACACCACAGAGTTCCGCAGGTGCAAGGCGCTGACTTGCAAAAGTTCCTTGGTGTGGACTTTTTTCCACACATGTGCAGTAGATCGCACCATTGCTGTTTGCAATGTATGTCTGAAGCGAATCAAGCGTGGCCAGAACAGCAGCCGCTTGGGCACCACATGCTTGACAAGACATATAACGACCTGCCATGCAGTCCGTTGGCAACAGCACCTGAAAGACCCACATCATAGAAAAAAAGCGGACTTCTCCTTGCTCCTCATCTGGGATCTCAAGCCCTACTATACCTCCAGTCCTCTCAAAAACCTGCACTGAGAGGAATGAAGGTAAAGCAATAGGTGCCACAAGTACTTGCATCCAATCTGCTATCAGTACACCACCAGTTGATTTTCGCAGGCAAATTACACTACCCCAGTTGCTAAATCCTAAAAAAATTCCCAGCCATCCATATGCTCATCGTCTAAATGCTAGCTTGGCCAAATTGCTAGCACTGCAACTGCTGCCTTTTCAGCTGGTAGACTCTGCCCCCTTTTGTGAATTTGTGGAATGTGCTGTACCACAGTGGCAAGTTCCAAAACACCATTTTTTTCACGTAAGGCCATTCCAGCTCTCTACATTCATGTGGAAGACAATGTTTTGGCCTCATTGGACAGGGCGGTCAGCAGCAAGTATAATGTTACCTTTCCTTCACGGTGCACTGGGTAACTCTGCTTGCAGCTGGGAAGGATACAGGACAGGGTTTAGTGTTGGAGCTTGTTCCGCCACCACGCCTCCAAAAATCTGGTGGTGATTCTGCCACAACATCTGTATGCTCCCCACCTCCTCTTTTTCCTACACTATGGCCTCTTCTGCAGAATTGTCCTCTGAACCAGCAGTGCTCTGTAAGCGCTCAAGGGGCTACGCAAGCAGTCAGGCTAAAAGATGCCATGCAGTGCTTCAGTTAGTCTGCCTAGGGGACAGGAGCCACACTGGGGCAGAGATTCTGTCAGCTCTGCAGAGGCAGACTCAGAGGTGGTTGACGCCATGGCAGGATGAGCCAGGAATGGTTGTATGCGACAATGGCACCAACCTTCTCTCCGACCTCCAACATGGACACTTGACCCATGCTCCATGCTTGGCACATGTCCTGAATTTGGTGGTGCCTTGACCAGATACCCAGGCTTACAAGATCTCCTGAGGCAGGTCAAAAAAATCTGTGGTCATTTCTGGCAGTCATACAATGCCAGTGCTCGGGTGGCTGACATTCAAAGGGAATTTAACCTGCCCACTAGCTGCCTCATCTGGTTTGCGACAATGGCACCAACCTCCTCTCCACCCTCTGACAGGGATAACTGACCCATTTGCCCTGTGTGGCTCACGTCCTTAACTTGGTGGTTGCAGCGGTTCTTGGGCAGGTACCCGGGCTTACAGGATGTCCTGAGGCAGGCCAGGAAAGTCTGTGTGCATTCCCGACGGTCATTTAATGCCAGTGCTCGGCTGGCTGACCTCCAAATGGAACTTAACCTGCCCAAGAACCGCCTAATCTGTGACATGCCCACTAGGTGGGACTCAACATTGGAAAAGCTGCAACGGCTGCACACACAGCAGAGGCCATCAATGAGTACCTGTGTGAGTATGGCACCAGGACAGGGTCAGGGGAGCTTGGCTTCTTTTCGCCACAACAGTGGCTACTGATCAATGATGCATGCACTGTCCTGTCACCATTTGAGGAGGCCACAAGGATGGTGAGCCGCGACAATGCATGCATCAGTGACACTGTCTCTCTAGTCTTCCTGCTGGAGCACACGCTTCATGGAAACATGGACAGGGCACTTGAGGCAGAACAGCGGGATGAAGAGGAGGACTTCCTTTCCTCTCAAGGCCCCCTTTATCCAGATAGCATTCCTGTGGGGCCGCCAAACATACAGGAAGAATAGGAGGGGGATTGTGTCAGCATGGATGTAGAGGATAACATGCAGCAGTCTTCAAGGGATGGTTTTCAGTCCCCAGTAACCCAAAGAGTTGTATCTGGCTGGGTGGAGGTAGTTCCTGATAATGTAATCTTTAGTGACCCAGAGGACTCAGAATCAAATGCCTCTGCAAACTTACGCTGCATGGCCTCCCTGATTCTGCAACGACTGCGAAAGGACCCTAGGATTCGTGGTATCAAGGAGAGGGATCATTACTGGCTGGCAACCCTTCTTGATCCATGTTACAAGGGTAAAGTGGCAGAACTCATTCTGCCTTCGCAGAGGGAGCAGAGGATGAAACATCTTCAGGAGGCCTTGAAGAAAAGTTTGTGTAACGCCTTTCCAGACCCTGGGAGGTTACCATTTTCTGGTGCTGGACAATGCATTTCTGAGGCTTCATTCGGTCAGAGGAACAGCAGTGGAGAAGGTGGCCGGCTGATTGATGCCTTTAAACAATTTTTTAGTCCTCAGCGCCAAGGTCTGATAGGTTCAAGCAACCATCACCAGCGTCTGCATTATATGGTGCAGGAATATCTAGGGGCAAAAGCAGACTTGGAGACCTTTACAACAAAGCATCCACTGGGTTACTGGGTCTTGAGGATGGGCCACTGGCCAGAACTTGCTCAATATTCAATCGAGCTACTGGCCTGTCCTGCATCCAGAGTGCTTTCTGAACCCACCTTCAATGCTGCTTGAGGGTTTGTAATGGATCAAAGAGTGTGCCTGTCCACAGCCTACATTGATAGGCTCACATTTATAAAAATGAATCAGTCCTGGATCAGCAGCTATCAAGCCCCTGATGCTGATGTAACTGATTGAATTGGCTATGGATATGGGATCCCTTGAAGACTGCCTATGCTGCCTATCCTATTCCTCCTGAATCTTGATGATGCTAGCTTCCAACAATATTTTTGCTTTAGGGCACCACCAACACCCAAGGCCCAATTTTTCTGCCCCTGTTTAACATACAATTTTTCAAATAATATTTAACAGCAGGCCTCTTTCCTTTGCCCAACAAGAGCAACTGTGAGGGGTTACAGTGTTCTGGCACTACCAAAACCAAAGGCCCAATTTTGCTGCATCTGTTTGACTGGCGCATGTAATTACAATTTTTGAAATAATATTTAACACCAAGGCCTGTTCCTGTGCCCAGCAAGAGTAACTGTGAGGGGTTACAGTGTTCTGGCACCACCAAAACCAAAGACCCAATTTTTCTGCACCTGTTTGACTGGGGCGTGTAATTAAAAGTTTTGAAATAATATTTAACACCAAGGCCTGTTCCTGTGCCCAACAAGAGTAATTGTGAGGAGGAGTTCAGGCACCACCAACACCTAAGGCCCAATTTTTCTGTAGAGTATATAGTGCAGTCTGTACAGTATATATACTGCAGTTCAGAGTATGTAGTGCAGTCCGTATAGTATATATTCTACAGTTCAGAGTATATCGTGCGGTAAGTGTAGTATATATAATACAGTGCAGGATATATAGTGCAGTGTCCAGTATATATATATATATATATATATATATATATATATATTTTTATTTTTATTTTTATAGTATATTGACGTGGTTAGGTGGAGAAGTGGGTTGTTGTTGAGGATGGAGAGGCGGAGGGGGTTATTGTTGGGTTGGAGAGGAAGGGAGGTGGGTTATTGTTGAGGATGGAGAGGAGGGAGGGGGGTTATTGTTGGGGTGGAGAGGTGGGGGTTGTTGTTGGGGTGGAGATATTGGAGGGGGGTTGTTGCTGGGGGTGGAGGGGTAGAGGGGGGTTATTGTTGGGGTGGAGAGGAAAGAAGGGGGTATTGTTGGGAGTGGAAAGGCAGGGAGGGGGGTTATTGTTGGTGGGTGAAGGGATGGGAGGAAGGTTGTTGTTGGGGGTGGAGAGGCAGGAGGGGGGTTGTTGTTGGAGGTGGAGAGATTGGAGGGGGGTTGTTGTTGGGGGTGGAGAGATTGGAGGAGGGCTGTTGGGGTGCAGAGGCTAGAGAAAGGTTATTGATAAGGGTGGAGCGGTAATGGGGAGAAGGTGGGGGAGCTGTAAACAGCAGAGTTGATCAGCACTTAATGAAAGGGGTTTTTGTGAGGCAGTGAGGTGTCACTACTGAGGGGAGGAGGGGGCACATGCTGCACTCATGTACTATACTCAGGGCTTACTCTAATTGGCTGCACTGGCTGTTGGTCAATCCTGGCTGCCAGGAAACTTCACAAACACCGTTCTTCCTCCATATTCTGCCACAAAGCAATGTGTGGGAGATGCAGAAGGGGGGCATTTGGGGTTTGGCAACCTCATAGCTGCCAATCACTGCCCTGCACTACAACACCCAGAAGCCCCACCCCCCTCTAAGAAATTCTGCAGCAGCTGAGACTCCCAGGGAAAGGTATCAGAAGTGGGAGCCTGACTCAGGGCAAGACACATTGTCTCTGAGGGAGACACACTACTCACTCTGAAGAATGAAGTCACCCGGCAGGTGCCTGCAGAGGAGGGAGGAGCAGAAAGCAGCACTTTGCAGAGGAAGAGACTCAGTCCACTTAGATGGAGCTAAGGGGGAGGGGAGGAGGTAGTAGAGGAGACACTGCGGGACGTGACTTAACCCATGGCAGGCTGGATACAAACTTACCAGGAGGAGAAAAATAATCCATTTGACTTATTAGCGTGGGCTCAAGGGGCAGCTGCTTTGGGCTCCACAACAATGAATGGGCCCTGGGCAGCTTCCCCCTTTGCCCCACACTAAAGACAGCCCTGTGTGTGTGGAAAGTTGAGCTGATTTATGGTTAGTTTTGAGGTAAGTGTATTTTTATCAATTATTTATTTACTACTGATCAATAAAACTTAAAGAGGTTGTAAACCTCAGATATGAATGACACATATCTCTCTATAGTGTGCACTTGTCTTAGTTAAGAGCACACTGTGTGATTTCTGTCTGCTGCCTTATTCCTTTGCTTTCAGCATGAATCTCTTCTGAAAAGTTTTTCTGATACCAAGAGAATGAAGGTGACAGGGGAGGGATCTTCAGTGATTGTCAGCCTCTGCTCTGTTCCTGTGTACTGTGTGAAGGGGGTTTGTCCTTTTCCTCCAATCAGCTCTCAGACCTCTCCTCGCTGAGCTCTGCGGGGTGTAATTTCAGCTCTCCAACCCATTTTTTTTCCTGACAGCTCAGACAAGCTTTATCAATTCTGGACTTTGAATGTATGTAGAGAAGATAAGTCATATAAACAGGTACAACTTATGTAGGAGGGTTTGTTTAATCTCTGTGTCTGTGCCTTGAGGCCAGTCACTTCATTGGGTATATGTTAAAGTGGATGCAAACCCTCACATGCCCAGTAAAGTGAACAGCCTCAGATGATACACAGAGATGAAACAAATCCTCCTACATAAGTTTTACATGCATATGTGCTGTCTTCAGCTTTATATAAGTTCAGATCATGTTAGGAGATTTTCTCTTCCTGTTCAGCACTGCAGTGAAGCCTGGGCATACAGATAAGACATAGGTAGAGACTTTCAGATCTGTCTATTGAATAGTTCAGCTTTCTGCTAATCCCCAACACAAAACTCAGGCTGCTTTTTATCACAGTTGACAGAGAACTTGTCAGAAGTTATCAGGCTGATAACAGAAGAACGGAGCAGGAGACAGATTCAGGGACATAGTGCTTTAAAGAGACATAAGAAAACACTGCAGATATATGTTATTATTTAAAAAGTGAATCGGCTTTACATCCACTTTAAAGCGGTTCTGCACCCATTTCATTTAGTAAATCTCTTTGCCTTCCAAATCAGGCAAAGAGTACTAAATGAAATGTTTTTTTTTTTTTACTTACCTTGTAATTGATGACTTCCGGTCTTCTCTCTCTTCGGCGGCGGGCAGGGTCTCTGCGTCGATCGTCGTCACGCCGCACTGTCTCCTGGGATCTGGTGTCATTGATCCCAGGAGTCAGTGCGGGCATCTTCCGAAATCTCGCGAGATTTCGGCCACATCTTCCGAAATCTCCCGAGATTTCGGCCACATCTGCCGAAATCTCGTGAGATGTCGGCAGATGTGCCGTTACTGCGCACGCGCGAGTAACGGCGGTGCATGCTGGGCCATCTAAAGTTCCTGTGGGGGTTTCACATGCCCACAGGCAAGATGGCCCCCAGCACAAAAGAAGAAGACGAGGAACTTCATCGGACGAAAACCGGCGGCGATCGAGATGGAAGATGGAACAGGTGAGTCCCCCAATAAAGGTAAGCATCCTTTATATTCCATCCCAAAAAAAAAAAAAAATTATACAGAGTGCAGAACCGCTTTAAAACATAAAATCCTCAAGGTCCCAATATTCCAACCCCCCATGCCCAAAGAAGGGGTTCCTAAATTGCAAGGAAAAGGAAAAGCAAAAAGCTATGGGTGGAGGAGTCTTATCAGTTTTTTAGTGTATTCCTACTAATCAATTCTGGTATTTTAATATGTAGTACATTAGTTATTCAATGATTTAAAAAATATATAATCAGGCTTCCAATAACCCGAGTTACACCAAAAAAATGTTTGTGAGTCCTATGTCACTGTGTATCATGTTTATTCTGATAAAGAGAGGCAAAATGCAAATATACGTTTTGCTATAAATGAAAAATTAAAAAAATAAACACTTAATGCTGCTTATTTCTTGTCCAAATGATCTAGTTTCATTTGCAAAACTTTATTGCATTTTGTCTCTTCTTAGGCATATTATTTTGTCAGAACCAATACTTTTCTCTTCTGGACATAAAACCTGTAGCCCCTATAATTTCCAATTTTTGTACTCATGCATTATGTTATGCTCAGTTAAACACTGTAATAAAATCAGGATAAAAAGAGTATCATGTTGTGGTTTTATAGCCTCAATTTTCATAGGTGTTAAATTCACTCAACTGTTGTTCTCAAACAATATTTAAATGTACAAAACAGCCTGGAAAATTATATACCTAAATTGAAGGTCACTTTATCCTTTCTTGCCCACTTCTAACAGATCTGTAGGTTTGGGAAGAGCCTCATTTTTTATGAAGGAAGAATTTTCTTTTCATTAAACATTCTAGGGACACATTTCAGTAGATAATCTTATTGTCTGACCTTTAAGAAAATAAGTCAAATCTGTAAAGTTGTTGCTGATTTGCTTTAGTTTTGTCCTTGATTTCACTTTCTTAGCTGTGTTTTCATTTATGAAACAGGATCTAGAAATATAGTAGTTCCTGTGAATATGAGTATACTGTATATTAAGTATTATAACTTTTCAAATAATAACAATCACAAAGCTACATATTATTATCTGATTTAGACAGCTCACCTAGGTCAATGAAGCTTAATAACCTATTGAAAGTCAATACTAAGGATAGGGCAGATTGAATAATGGTTGGAACTCTAGCTGAATCCTGAGAAAAATAGGACATGCTTAGACTTCTTTGAAAAGATTACAACATTTAAGTGTATCGGACTAAACTTTTTTTTTCTGAATTTATTTTAAAATCTGACCTCTCTTCACAAAGAGACTTTTTTGGCTTCCTTTTTACAGGCAAATGCAAATATTGGGAGCCATAATGGTTATATAAATTGTCTTTAATTTAAGAAGAGCAGGCTAAATGTCCCCAGTCTAAACATCCCATAAAAAAATGAACCATAAAAAAAAAAAAAAAAATGACAATTGCCATAGTTCACAATGTAGATACAATAGTATGGTTAAAAATAACTTTAGTCAAAAATGTATTGATAGTGTACAGTAATATGTTTCATTGAGCCTTTCAATGACCAGATTAATTTAACAATCATTTTGTATAGAGAAGATAGAGTCATGAGCTTGAGATACAAACAATATCAATGATCATCCATAGGGAAGTATGTAAGGATAGAATAGGGGATTATTGCGGTACCAAGTATCAAGAGAGCACTCATGGGTTTCGGTAAAAAAATGTGTTTATTATTAGAAAATATACAGATATATAAAAAAATACCCGCTGGTGTGAGATATAAGAGGAAAATCACAGTCGGCAGGTATAATGCACAGCCTATACAAACTAGAGGTAACATAGACAAATAATAGACCTATACATAAATACAGGTCAGTGGTACAGATGAAATTGTAGTTGGAATACATTCGACCGACATGTTTCGCCAACATTGGCTTCTTCGGGGTTGTAGGAGTAATCTGTACCGTAAAAGATTTATTTCTATAAGGCAAATGGAAAAACATTAATAGTATACATACATAATTTAGGTATATTTATGCTGGGCATTATCCCCATGGCACCTATCAAATACAGGGCCCAGCCCCAAGAAAATAAGGGGCCTACGATGTTGACCAAACTGTACCCCTAATATGTACCATCTAATAAGCAAATATATCCTAGAGTGCACCAAATGGGCAATCAGGGCATGGTCACCACAGAATGTTGGCTGCAGGAGGTATTTAGGACCTGATGAGAAGATAGAGTTAATATTTTAGACAGTTTAATTAACTCCTGAGAAGAGGGGGTTAATTTCACTAAACATAGTTAGGCTAACATAGCCTCCAAGAAGCTTACCCGACAAGAAAAAGATTTTTTGTGTATAGTGGGGCGTCGACAGTGTATGCTGTAGTTATAAATATAAGGGTAGATAGCCGATGCTAAACAGACACAGCATTGTCTAGGATAAAAAAGGATATATACATATCATACAGTGTGACTAGAGAGTTGTTTCTCAAAGGCCACATAGTACATAATTTAAATACAAAGACAAGGATTGCTCACCTCTCAAAGGCCAAGGCAATGTGCTGACAAACATTATGTCGCCACAGAGCAAAGGAGGAAATATTTTGAACCAAGTCCAGGTACAAGAGTCAGCCGGTCAGGCTGAGAGAAACTTGGATGTTGGTTTCTGGGTGAAAAAATACACCGGTATGAGCTTAGTAGCAAAAATACAGAGGATTTCCACAGGCAGAGTTTGTAGAGAAAGGTTTCCATTAACTGACCTTAAACACAGACAAGCCAAGAGAGTCGACGCCCCTGAGTCCATCACAATCCTGTGTGGACTAGCAGGACTTAAATACCCCCCACACCTGATCAGAATCAATCCTGATCAGTGAGCGGACAAATGCGCCACCCGTGCATGCGCACTATGGTCGGGCGCATCTCAGCATACATTTCCCATAGTGCCTGTGACCGGTGCGCGCGCAGCACACAGCGCGTGCACCACACAGCGCGTGCACCACACAGGAAAAGTTGCTGGTTGGTAGAGTCCTCAATGGATGGAGGGTGTACTGCATGGGTATGGAGATGAAATAGTGCCTATGCGTGGTAAAGCCGTCACGCTAAGTCAGCAAAGTTCCAGATAAAGGGAAATATACTGGCGGCCAAAACTGGATGGAAAAGATAACCAAGCGAGGTGTCACATGATGGAAGAGGACATAATGGGATGTAGCTGTAAGCAGGGGCATAAATGGGTTGGAAATTATAGCCAACCCTTGGGTGTCCATACAGCCAATAATGATGGAGACCAGCAGAGATAGCCATGGGTACATTCAGATCACATCATAGGGATAGAGCAAACCAGAAAAGTACATGTCACGGATCAGTATGTAACCCAAATTGATTGGGAAAGGGGACCAGAATAGCCGCCCACGGTCCGCGGGAGGCACAATTCCTATGGGAAAAGGCATCACAGCGGGCCTAGGGCAGCCATGAATGCGCCAGGGGGACAATGTCCAGCAACAATTTTCTGTTGGGTATCAAAAATTAAAAATGACAAAAAATGAAACCAAAAAGAGAATAGCAAAGGCAATATGATGCACTCAATATTACAATAGTTGCATAAGGTGAGAAATTTAATAATGCTATCAAAATAATAATAATGAATACACATAGACAGTATTGTATACAGTACGTTAGTCAAAAAGATACAACATAGGTGGTCCAGATTGCTCAATCCAACAAATGCCACACACATGAGACCATCCAGAGAAGGGTTTGAGGGAAAGACAAAGGAAAAAAAATTATATTTATATTATTAGCTTCAGTGGTACTTATGATAAATCCTATTCCAATACAAGACAAAACAAAAAACATCCAAGCTAGGAGGTAATATTCCCTTACCAGGGGGACACTGTAAAGTAGTAATAAATCTTACCTTGAAAGGTAATTATAGGAAGGGTTTGAAACTAATGTGTTCATTGAGTCCAGGAAAATGGATTGCATTGAGATTATGTATTCATTTGGTCTCTAACTGTAGAAGTTTGTAATCAATTCCACCGCCTCTAGCATGCATTGCAACATGCTCCAATGCCGCAAAGCGGATGCAGTGGGGATCAAAATTATGTGTCAGACCAATATGCCTATTAATGGCCGTTGTTGTGATGTGTTTTAGCATAGGTATGATGTGGTCACAAACACAAACCTGAAAAGGTTGTTTAGTTTTTCCTACATAGAATGAGCCACATACACATGTAGCTAGGTACACAACACTGATGATTGTACAGTTGACATGGTATAAAATACCATGTTGAGAGCCATCGGGAAGACGAACCATTTTAGAATTGGCCATAAATGGACATATATCACAATGACTGCAGGAAAAGGTACCAAAATTCTGATGGGTTTGAGGTTTCCGAGGAAAGTGATGACTTTGGGTCAAACAATCTTTCAACGATGGACATCTTCTATAGGTAATATCAGGGTTTGTACGTATGAATTTACTTGTGGTTGGATCAGCCAACAGGAGAGGCCAAAATTTATTTACCACTTCACGAGCTTGTATATGCAAAGATGAAAATTGGGTAATGAGTCTGACTGGTTGAAAGTCAGTGATATCTTTATTTGAAGGGTGAATTAAATTCATCCTATCCAAATTTTTTACCTTATTGAACGATCGTTTGAGCAGTGCATGACTATATCCTCTGTCCTTCAACCGTATATACAATTCATTCGAGGCAGTAAAGAAATCAGAGTCAGAAGTACAATTGCGTTTGTTCCTAAGATACTGACTATAAGGGATACTATTTAAAAGTGATTGTGGATGAGCACTTTGGGCATGTAAAGTTGTGTTTCCCGAGGAGGGTTTCCTGTACAGGGATGAGTTGATATTGCCCTGTTGCTCAATGGTGATCTTCAGGTCAAGGAAGTTCACAGAGGACTGACTACAGTCCAATGTGAACTTCAAATTGAAATTGTTTACTGACAATGAGTCAAAAAAATTGGATAGTTCATCGCGTGTCCCTGACCAGAACATCAAAACGTCATCAATATACCTATACCAGGATATAACTTTGGCAAGAAGATCAGGGGAAGTATTGGAAAACATTTCCTGTTCCCACCCCCCCAGGTACAGATTGGCATATAAGGGCGCCCACTTGGTTCCCATAGCCACACCCTGTACCTGAAGGAAGTGGGAAGATCCAAAAATGAAATGGTTTTTAGTCAGAATAAATTTCAGCAGGTCGAGAACAAAATTTGCATAAGCATTGAATCTGGGGCCTCTTTCCAAAAGCAATCCCCGTATAACATCCAGACCTCTGGTGTGTGGGATACAATTGTAGAGGCACTCCACATCCAGTGTGACCAACCATACCTTAGGAGATAATTTTATATTTTCCAAAATCTTTAATAGATGAATGGTGTCTTTAACATAGGAAGGTAATGACGTGACATGAGGCGAGGTAAGTGAGATTTCCTAGCCTACCATCTCCATCAATGATCATCCGTTTTCAGCAGATTTTTTTTTTAGTAATGGCAGTGCCAAGGTCAGATCTTTTCATTCACATACACATGCATTTGTATATAAACACTTATGCCCTGTACACACTATAGGATTTTCTGATGGAAAATGTGTCATAGGACCTTGTTGTTGGAAATTCCCACCGTGTGTAGGCTCCATCACACATTTTCCATAGGAAATTCAGGTGGGCAGGTCTGAATGAAGTCCAGGGCCAAATTTTTTTCCCTGGGATAACTAAAACATATTTATATATAAATAGAATTGTGGAAGATTTCCAAGGCCCAGCAATGGAGATTCTGGCTCCTATAAAGATAAATGTTTCCTTCTTGTGTGTCTTGGTGACCCCTCCAATGGGCATCCCAATAGAGACTGCTGTGGAGATTTGATAAGGTTCACCTGGGTAAGGGAGTAAATTAAGTTTTATGTGCAAATCCAAAGCCTCACTTTTGATTAGGTTTGGACGAACGGTTCAGCCCAAACCCATTTGCCTGTTTGACTGTTCGCCGAACACCCAAAGTTGAAGAGTGTTCACCGGGTGTTCTTCCCACTGAACAGCCTGCAATGTACTGAGCGCTGAACAGTGCATTCTGCGCCCAGATTGGGCAACGCTTTGTCCAATCAGAGTGCAGTGTAAGATGGCTGTTAAGGAGCGAAGCTGGCCGCTGCGTTCTTAACAAACAATGGATCATTAGGCAACAATGGGTTTCCCTACTGACAGCTGAATAATAAAAAAAAAAAGCACTGGTTTAAAAATAAAGAAAAAAAGGCGTGGGGCCCCCCAAAATCCATACCAGACCCTTATCCAGGCATGCAGCCTGGCAGGTCAGGAAAGGGGGGATAGGGAGCACCCCCTCCTGAACCATACCAGGCCACATGCCCTCAACATGGGGTGGTGGGTGCTTTTGGGCAGGGGAAACTCTCCTCAGATCCTGCCCCCCTATGTGAATGAGTATGGGGTACATAGTACCCCTACTTATTCACCAAACAAGTGTTGAAAAGCAATGAAAACAAGAGACAGGTTTTTGACAAATCCCTCGATGACAAATCCCTCGATGACAAATCCCTCAATATGTCCCTCGATGTAAATCCATCGTCAATCATGCCGCCCGCTGCAGTGCTGCACCTTCCATTCAAAAAAAAATGCACCACCTTCTGGGGCGGCCGCCCACCAAATTCCTTCTCTGCGCTTTGACAGTTTTTTTCATATAGGTAAGAGGCAGGGCCATCTGTCAACGTCACCTGATTTCCCTGCCACCCTTGTGATGTCACAGGCCCAACATGTTAAAGGGGGCTTCCACATGCAAAAAATCCCCCACCCACAGACCCCCACAGCCACCAGCCACAGTGGTGGGGATGAGGCTCCTGTCCACATCAACATGAGGACAACATGCTTTGGGGACAAAGCACCCACCCCCCACCCCCGTGTTGAGGGCATGTGGCCCGGTATGATTCAGAAGGGAGAACGACGCCCCCTCCCTTTCCGGACCTGCCAGGCCGCATGCCGTTTTATTTTAAAATGTTGGTGATTTCTTTATTTTTTCAATAGCCGAGTGCCGGTGTTCTATCGAAAAGTGCCCTCCGTCAAAAAGTGTCCGCACATGCACAGTATGAAAGGGCACTCTAGCTAATTTTCCGATCAGCTGGCGTGACGTCACCATGGTAATAGGTGCTCACATCATAGTAGGTATATTTTGATGGGAGATACCATTTCACGGGCATAATTGAAAGCTATGCAAAATGCGGAGGGAGACCATAGTTGTCAGATTGTGCCTCGCTGTTGCGGGAGGGTTTACAGTGTGCTGAAGGTCAGGTTTTGTGTGTGTTGCAGGGTGTGTTTGGTGTTTTGAATGGCGGGTTTTGCCTGTGTGCAAGGGCGGGTTGCAACACAGACAAAACCCACCCATCAACACAGCCACAGCCCGCTCTTCAACAGCGAGGCACAATCTGATAACTACGGTCTCCCTCCGCTGTTTGTATAGCTTTCAATTGTGTCCATCAAATGGTATCTCCCGTCGAAAAAATGACTCCTATGATGTGCGCATGCACCATGGTGATGTCACACCAGCTGATCGGGAAATCAGCTGGAGTGCCCTTCTGTACTGCGCATGCGCAGGCACTTTTCGACGGAGGGCACTATTCGATAGAACACCGGCAATTGTAACCGCGAGTCATTTTAAATGGGATTTTGCTGCAGCATGTTCAGTATCTCACAAAAATGAGTACACCCCTCACATTTTTGTAAATATTTCATTATATTTTTTGATGTGATAACACTGAAGAAATTACATTTCGCTGCAATGTAAAGTAGTGAGTGTAAAGCTTGTATAACAGTATAAATTAGCTGTCCCCTCAAAATAACTCAACACACAGCCATTAATGTCTAAATCGCTGGCAACAAAAGTGAGTACACCCCTAAGTGAAAATGTGCAAATTGGGCCCAATTAGCCATTTTCCCTCCCTGTTGTCATGTGACTTGTTAAGCCCCATACACACGGTCGGACTTTTTCATCAATTTGGTCCGATCGGACAAGGTTGTTGAAAAATCAGACCGTGTGTATGCACCATCGGACAGTGTTCGTCGGTTTGTCCGTCGGACAAAGTCTTATCTCCTGCTGGAAAGATTTGCCGTCAACCCGGTCCGATCACACCAAATCCGAGCGTGTGTACGCTTGTCCGACGGACAAAGTGCTACGCATGCTCAGAAGAAATTCTGTGACGGAAGCGCTCGGTCAGGTAAAACTACCTTTCCTAATCGACACAGCACATTCGTCACGCTGCAATGTTAAAATGTCTTTAATGCAGCGCATTCTCTTTTTCTTTACAATGCAACAAGAATGACATCTTTTAGCTGCTCCTATTCACCCGCACTTCTCACAAACTTACTTCTTTATTACTTTGCAGCATTTATACACTACATGTTTATTTTTACTCTGAACGGAAAAGAATCTTTGTTATTTTTTTACCATGATTTGTCTTTTTTTTTTTTTTTTGGGGAATACATATTTGAATGTTTTTTTTTTTTTTTTTTTTGGAGGGGGGTTGTGTGTCTCAAATTACCAAAAACACATTATTTACATTTGTGTTTCTTGCTTAAATTTACTAGGAGGTTGTTTGTTGTTGTTGCCCCTTGTTAATTCTACTTTAGGATTAGTGAAATGTACCAGCCTACTCAAAGAAAAACTGTCATTGTAGCAAAGTAAAACACAATAGTCAATGATTATTTCAAATCAAAAAAACCTTTATTTAGGTCACACCAACAAACCAAAGAGGAACGCAGCCATGGTGAAACTTGGGGAATTTGCAAAGTCTTGGCCCCCCACGGCAACCATCATTGTCCAAGCGTAGAAAATTGGGGGCCTGAGGAGTACGTATATTAAGGGGAGTGCAATCTGGTCGTGAAGTCCAAAGTATCCGGAACTGCAGCAGATGCCATCTAGGTCCCCAGGCTCTGGTACTACAAGAGGCTCCATCTTCTCTCACACCAGACTGATTGCAGGTCGTCACTCTCAGGTCTTCCTTCCACGCTTCCTTCCACGCTGTGGCTGTCGTGCTGGTGGGGTGGCAGAAGGAGGAGGAGGAGGAGGAGGAGGAGGCGGAGCATGGTAACTATGGCAAACATGTGTGCCTGGGGTCATCTCCCCAGCCCTACCCTTATTTAGGACATGGAGGATGAGCCCCTCACACATGTTGCATTGCCCCACCTCCATACCCATCATTTTTGTGACAACCACCGAGCCAAAGGTCTCCTCGTCGGCGGGTGTGGCATGTAGGGAGTCTGAAGCCTCTCTGATCATCCGGAGCGCTGACTGTGCCGCATAACCCCCCCTTCTCGCCCTTCTGTACGGAAGGCGGAGGAGAGGGATTTGGGAGTCAGTCAGGCTCCGAGGCCTAGCCCCCTCTTGGCTGCCACTACCCAGCTGGTGGCTGCCACTAACCCCTGCCTCCTCCTGACTGCCACCTTCCACAGCCACCTCCTGGCTGAGGTCTTCCTGTGTAGGAAAAAGGGACATAGTTTCAGTTATTTGTTCATCAAACACACACAATTCTCATCTAGTGACTGGTGCAAAATGTTTACAAATAGAAAACCATACAATTCTCAGCCCAGCAGTTTAGATTCTGGCCCCAAATGTCTCCCACACCACTGTCTGTTGATATGTCAAACACGTTAGGAACTAAGCAATTGGCGATCCTGAATTAAGTGAACATCATTCATTATTCCCATAAATGGTAACAAAACTACTATACCTGGAACAAGCTGGGCTCCTCCACCTCTTCCATACTGGAAGGCCCAGGTTGCTCCTCGGAAGCCTCATCAGGGGTGGGCTGCGCACAAGGAAGCGTGGAAGGAGGAGTTGAGGTTGGCTCCGTGACATCAGCCTGGTCCTTCAGAAAATGGAGACTCTGATAGTACCAGAGCTTGGGGACATAGACCTCATCTGCTGAAGTTGCAGTTTCCTCAGACTTCACGACCTTCTTCCTCTCCCTGATATACGCACTCCTCAGGCTGCCAATTTTCTTTCTAATATCATCAACAGTTGCCGTGGGGAACCTTGGCTTGACAAATTCCACAAGTTCCTCCAGGGCTGCGTGCCTCTTTGGTTTGTTGGTGTAATGTGGGTGTATACCCTGCCACAATATGGGAAAATCCCTGTATTTGGCAATGAAGAGGGGGAGAAAACTCATGTCGTTGAATCCCTTCATATCAATCTCTGCAAGACACAACAACACACCAAACCCTATAAATTATGTCAGGCTAAACTCTCCTAATCTTCTCCATAAAGAAGCCTCAAGTTCAAATCAGTCTAGGCTAGTTATGTACCAACGTTAAATTGTACCTTCGTTTGTAGCGATCGTCTCGTGTGAGTTTTCTCTCCCCTCGTCTCCCAGATCGTGGCTACGACACAGGCGTGTGACGTTTTATATACACTGCGCATGCTTCAAACTCCGCCCGCCCCTGACGATCTTTCTCGTCTATTCCCCACCCCTTCTCTTTACGGCGTAGTGGGGAGAGCACATGGCGGGGACACAGCAGGTGCGCCACAAATATCCCACCAACGAGGAGGAGGACGAGGAAAGTCCGGAGGCAGAAACGTCCCGATCCCGGAACCTGAAATTCAAGGCCTCCAATATGTCATTTGGAGAAATGTTGGAGATGGTGGACATATTAAAGAGGAGCGACTATGATGGGAAGTATGGGCCTTACCTCAACCCCAATGTCCGCAAGGCCAAGATCATGTCTAAAGTTGTGAGAAGGCTGTACAATAATTTTGGGGTACAACGATCCAAGGAGCAACTCAGGAAACGCTGGTCAGACCTGAAACTGAGGGAGGCCGATCAGTACAGAAAGATCAAGAGAATTCTTCAAAAAAGTAAGTAGTTGTGTTTTGTGTTTGATTTCTTGCTTGCATACTGCTCCATTGTGTTTTGATTTTTACCAAGTTGTACATTCCAAAATGGCCACTTTCAGGTTCGTCTGTGCATTCGATCGTACTCAGCCTCGATCTTTCTGCCACTGTCATGGTCGTGTGTGTGTGCATTCGATCGTACGCAACCTCGATCGTTCGGCCACTTATAATACGATGTTTGGTGTTTTTTTTGGGGAAAGGAAGTTTGTTCTCACTAGAAATGTCATCAAGAATGTAAAGCCAATTTATTCAATGTAAAGGAGAGGTCACTCAGTAGCTGTTTACCCATCTGGACTCTAGAGCACTAGTGCTGGGACACCCAAACCCCCTTTTTATTATGCTTTTCCACACATGTGCTCCAGTGGATACTAGAGGGGGGTCTCCATCACACAAACTTCTACCAAAAAGCTAGTCAGTTTAGCACCTTTACAAAGTGACTTCATTCATGTAGTTGACATTTGTAACTGGCCAAACTAAAATAGTGTCCGTCACTTTCAAGCAATGTTTGTCATTTCCTATTTCTGCCCTCAATAGCTTGTGTTGCTAAATCTTCCTTTTGGACATTCTCATAGGGGAGCGAAAACTTGGGCCGTCTGAGGAAACCCCCAAACCAACACCTACCAAAAAAGGGGAAAGAGCAGAAGCAGAGGAGGAGGAGGAGGAGGAAGGAGAGATCATCGAACTTGGAGAAATTGTCACCACAACAGGTGAGTGTGGGAGAACACAGCTACTGGTAAGCTAATCCATGTATGGCTGCCTCATTTCCAACACCCCATTTTTGTTTGTTTGTGGTTTTTAGGTGACGTGGATGTTGTGGAAGAAAAATCGCACTTTACCACAGAGAGTGCCCACGTACTCATCGGAGAGATAATGGTCTGCAATAGAGATCTAGATTACATAAAGCAAAACATCAATGATGTTCAACAAAAATTGAAGAACATCATTGATATTTTAGGAAAAATATGAAAACGCACCAAGTAATTAACACACATTTGTGCCAGCTTCAGAACACATTTGCAACTTAAAAACTGTCTGAAATTTGGAACATGCACACATTGTGTCCACATGTGCTAGCTCCCACCATGGTGGATGAATGGCAACGTTTTTTTGGGGGTGCAAACACTTTACGAACTACGAAAGTGGTTGTGGTGAAGGGGTTGCACCCCCAAAAAACGTCCATTCATCCCCATGATGGAAAATGGCACTTTTGAAGCTTCTAGGCATGTGTTTTACCATCTAATGACCATTTTCAGTCCCAAATTGTGTGCATGTTCCAAATTTCCACTTTTCGGGGGTGACCCCCCCATGTGATGAAGGCAAGATCAAACACACTTTGAACATATAGTCATGTCTGATCTTGTCTTCACTTTACAAAGTTGAACTTTCCAAGTTCCTAGGTTCTGTTTTGCTCCATGCCTGGTTTTACCAATTGCGGAATGTTTGTAAACAATGTTGTAAATAACCAAGATGTTGTCAGTTTTGGCGTGAAGATTGTAAACGCACTTGGGAATGTTTTCCTAGTAAACTTTTATTTTTCTAAATGTGTGGCTTCCTTATTTAAAAAACACAATGCATTATGTATGTAAAATGAAAAGGATATGGGGGGCAATGGGTGTTATTTACTAAAGGCAAATCCACTTTGCACTCCAATTTTCTTTCCCGGGGAACTTTTTCAATGCACTTGTAGAGCATAGCGGATTTGACTTATGTAAATGACACCCACAGTGCTTTGTACGAAAACACGGAGCACAGCATTTTGGAGAATACACACATGTCAGACCTGGTGATGAAAAGGAGTATTTTGGGTGTCAGTTATGCAGTACAAACCTTCTCTAGACCAAAGATTAGGTAGCAAACACACAACATGAGAATAATCTTTTTGGGAAGAAGAGACTGTTACCTCCTTTTGCCCAGAAAGTGCATTCCCACTGTCGAAGGCAAAGGGAAAAAATGTCAAAGTAAAATAAGCTAAAAAGAAGACTGAAATGACATGAAATCATAGGTTGGTTAAAATATCAGATTTATTAAAAAATGCCTCTCACACATCGTCAGGCAGAGCAATGGCCCCCCTACCCACAAAGTACTGCATATATTGGTCCCGGACCACACGGGCATTTAGAGGGGGCAAGCCTGGACGTGCCACTCGAAGGGCTGTGAGTTCGGCATTTGGAGGGCCCTCCACATCTGGGCCAACGGGCACCACATAGTTCCTGTTATGTCTTTTGAGGAAGTTGTGCAATATGCAACAGGCAAGAACTATGTGGTTCAGTTTGTATTCCGCCAAGTTAAATGCCGTCAGGAACAGGCGGAAGCGGCTGGCCAGGATGCCAAAAGCGTTCTCCACAACTCTTCTGGCTCTGGACAGCCTGTAGTTGAAGACCCTCTGGTCCGGGGTGAGGGTCCTCATCGGGAACGGCCTCATCACATGGGGAGTCAACGCAAACGCTTCATCTGCGACAAAGACGAAGGGGAGTCCTTCGGCATTCTCCTCTGGAGGTGGCAAGCACAGACTGCCACTTTGGAGACGCCAGTAGAACTCCGTGTGCGTAATGGCCCCACCATCCGATATCCGGCCGTTCATCCCCACGTCCACATACATAAACTCGTATGTTGCCAACACCACCGCCAACATCACTACACTATTAAACCCTTTATAATTATAATAGTAGGACCCCGAGTTGGGCGGTGGGACGATGCGGACGT
The DNA here is from genome assembly GCA_028564925.1 of Lithobates sylvaticus. Taxonomy (NCBI): domain Eukaryota; kingdom Metazoa; phylum Chordata; class Amphibia; order Anura; family Ranidae; genus Lithobates; species Lithobates sylvaticus. The sequence continues at coordinate 559,110,158 of CM053026.1, forward strand.
GTTTCCCATCAATTGCCCCTCCGCAGTTAGGAAAGTCCCAACGGCTGGCAAAGTGGGAGGCCACAGTCTGCCATTCCTGTGGCGTGGAAGGGAACTGTGGAGTGAAACAAGAAAAAAAAAATAGTCACTTTGCACCTAAACATTGCAAGCAGATTAGACAATCAACATCTTGGAACAAGAGCATTGTCTAAAATTGGAGGCTGGAAAGTATTTGCACAGAAAAGTAGAGGCTCCCCTTCACAGATTACTCACCCCCCCATCAATCCCCCCACTTCTGATGGGCCATTGGCAATAACTAGGGGTTTTGGGGGGGGGGGGTGGTGGACAGCTAACCCTCTGCACTTCATTGATTGGCAAATGGCTCAATAATGTGGGCTAGTTTGGCCAGACCCTCTGTACTTAACACTATTGGCAGGCCACAGGAAAGATCAAATAACATTTCAACCCCCCCCCCCCCCCAAAAAAAGGCAGGCACAGTGTGACATTATTAAATTACCAAGCAAGCTAATAGGAGGGAAAGAAGACAAAAAAATAGGAAATGGAATGTATGGAGGCAGTCCCTTGCACTACATGCTTTGCTGAATTCATCCCTAAAGATGCGCACTATAAAGAGGTAGGTATATAGTGTGTATGGACCTTGGGAAAGCCAGCAGATAAAGGATTGGTACCATCTGACAGAGCAGTTGGGGGAGGGGGTTCCTAATGAGTTTGCCCCCCCCCCCACCAAAAGAACAAAAAAAGGGGGCTCTACATGAAGTAAACCACACAGCAAACATTTGTGCATATTTTAGGGGGTGTTTTGGGCAAACAATACTATGCAGCAGACAAAAGACATTGCTTAAGTGACTAGGCCATAGGTGTCTATTGGGGCAGAAGAGCATGCTGGGGAGGTAAGTGAAGGGAAAAATGCATGAAGGAGAAAAGGGGCACAGCATATTAGAGCATATTGCAATCATGGTAATTAGGGAAGGAGGTCAAAAATACAAGTCATTAGCAAACAGAGCATACATAGAAGGGAATAGTAAAGTAGAAATGTTACCTTAATATAGTCCTCCTGCAGGACCTGAATGATGGCAGAACAGGTCTCTGGAATAATGATTCCCAGGGCCTGGGGAGAGATACCTGAAGAGAACTTCAAATCCTGAAGACTTCTCCCTGTCGCCAAGTACCTCAACGTGGCAACAAGCCTCTGCTCCGGAGTAATGGCTTGTCTCATGCAGGTATCCTGCCGGCTGATAAAGGGGGTCAGCAAAGCCAAAAGACGGTGAAAATCGGGGTCCGTCATCCTGAGAAAGTTCCTGAAATCATCAGGATTATTCTCCCGGATCTCACGAAGCAAAGGCATGTGCGAGAACTGGTCACGCTGAAGCAACCAATTCTTGGTCCACATACTCCTCGTCACTCTGTTCATGGACGGGTCTTGGGTCAAAGCTAAAAGCCCGACACCAATTCCGCGTACAGCACGAACTCGGCGACGAGTACGCACGGGAAACATCGCTCAGAAGGTCACAAAAGGTCGGCTGGTCAGAACGGACAAACAGAAAGCACCGATAAACAGCAAGGCCTGAAAGAACGAAGTGAATAGCAGCAACGAGCAGACAATAAGCAGTGCAAATCAAAGCGTCCTATATCAAGATATAGGCCGCAATGACCAACAAATGCGAACTGACTACACGCACTAATAAACAGATACGCACGACAAGCACAAACTGAAGAGCAGTAACGATCTGAGTCAGAAAACTGAGAAGCGCGAATCTTAAGTCACCAAACTTCCACTAACTCTCGATAAACACGGGATCAGCAGAAGGAGCCCAACGGGTGCCTGACGTGGTGCTGAACTTCCCTTTTGTAATCTCGTGGACGACGACTTACGTCACGACGTTCTTCCGGACCGGATATTCCGACAACGTAGTCCGACCGTGTGTACGCAACGCCAACATCGGACAAAGTACGTCGGACAAAGTCCGACTGACCTGGTCCGCGGATTGTCCGAGCGTGTGTATGGGGCTTTAGAGTTACAAGGTATCAAGTATGAATGGAGAGCAGGTGTGTTAAATTTGGTGTTATCGCTCTCACTCTATTGGTCACTGGAAGTTCAACATGGCACCTCATGGCAAAGAACTCTCTGATGATCTGAAAAAAAGAATTGTTGCTCTACATAAAGATGGCCTAGGATATAAGGAGATTTCCAAGACCCTGAAACTGAGCTGCAGCACAGTGGTCAAGACCAACCAAACAGCACTTTAACAGGACAGGTTCCACTCAGAACAGGCCTTGCCATGGTCGACCAAAGAAGTCGAGTGCACATGCTCAGCATCATATCCAGAGGTTGTCTTTAAGAAATGAGTGCTGCCAGCATTGCTGCAGAGGTTGAAGGGGTGGGGGTCAGCCTGTCAGTGCTCAAACCATACGCCTCACACTGCATTAAATTGGTCTGCATGGCTGTCTTCTCAAAAGTCTCTTCTAAAGATGCCGCAAACTGATTGCTAAAGACAAGCAGACTAAGGACATGGATTAATGGAACCATGTCCTGTGGTCTGATAAGACCAAGATAAACTTATTTGGTTCAGATGGTGTCAAGCATGTGTGGCGGCAACCAGGTGAGGAGTACAAAGACAAGTTTGTCTTGCCTACAGTCAAGCATGGTGGTGGGAGTGTGGGAGTTCACTGCTCCAGAATAATTACCTCTCCTAAGGTCAGCTGTCTCCACAATCAAACAGGGTGCTGGCTCTGTTTGCAACAGAGATAATAGAAAAAATAAATTGCCGGATAAATTGCTGACATGTTTCACACCAGGCAAGGTGCTTAGTCATAGCTCCTGACTAAGCACCCTGCCCTATTGTGAAACATGTCAGCGGCAGTGCAGTTAGTCTGTACTAACCTTTGATGCCTTGATTTTACTTTTCAATAAAGGTGAATATTTGGAGTGCGGCTATCCAGCAATTTTTTTTTTTTATGATGGTGGGAGTGCCATGGTCTAGGGCTGCATGAGTTCTGCCGGCACTGGGGATCTACAGTTCATTGAAGGAACCATGAATGCCAACATGTATTGTGACATACTGAAGCAGAGCATGATCCCCTCCCTTCGGAGACTGGGCCGCAGGGCAGTATTCCAACATGATAACGACCCCAAACACACTTCCAAGATGACCACTGCCTTGCTTAAGAAGATGAGGGTAAAGGTGATGGACTGGCCAAGCATGTCTCCAGACCTAAACCCTATTGAGCATCTGTGGGGCATCCTCAAACAGAAGCTGGAGGAGCACAAGGTGTCTAACATCCACCAGCTCTGTGTTGTCATCATAGAGGAGTGGAAGAGGACTCCAGTGGCAACCTGTGAAGCTCTGGCAAACTCCCAAGAGTGTTAAGGCAGTGATGGAAAATAATGGTGGTCACACAAAATATTGACACTTTGAGCCCAATTTGGACATTTTCACTTAGGGGTGTACTCACTTCTGTTGCCAGCGGTTTAGACATTAATGGCTGTGTGGAATCAATGAGTATACCAAGACTCCATCACAGGATGGTACTGTGGGGGTCTGAATGTAGAGCAGTGCCACGTCCTCAAAACAGTTATATATCAAAAAGCACATAGGAAAAGGAATGGACTTTATAGGCACCAGTAGTAAAAATATATACAAATTTATTAAACATAGAAATACAAGAAATATTCATAATAAAACCATTATCAAGCATATAAATACATGCAAAGTTCTGACAATGTCGTTAACCCTGGGATGGACTGATGAGACGACACATTGCAGCAAATACTGCAATGCTGTGTATACAGTAGAACACTTTGCTCAACTAGTTTCGCAACTTAATGCTTCATCTGGAGATCAATAGCTGTTCTAAGGGGGGGGGGGGACAAAAGACATTGAATAAATAATCATATAACAATGATAATTATAAATAAAGCTCTGTAATTACAGCGATTATCAAGAGATTCAGTTTCAGTATTTTTTAGCAACAAATATCCCAAGGTCAACATGAGTGAAGCTCCCAGATGTGACACACATTAGTGGGTGAGAGAAATAGCATGAGGGTGTATCCCGTAAAAATGGCTATACGGAAAGTGATAAAGGTTATGTTTTTATTTAGGAATAGCAAGGGCTGGTTAGTTAATTAAAAGTATCCAGTACATGCTGTCGGCCATAGTAGATAGGATATAGAGTAAAGCAGATGGAAAAACAAGATAGGTGCCGCTCCCACACATACTCCAAATGATGCCTGTATAAAGCCTACCTTTATACACACGCCAGTTAAACACAGGCCAAACTTCAGGTGGGCCAGGAGGAAATAGGTGGTAAAAAGGGGGGTCAGAGTAATCATGGGTGGACCGGGGTCCCACAAGGGAGGAGGGAAAAGCCTGGGCCGTCAGATAGCCTATATAAAATTAAAATCACTGTTCGTGAAAAAAACTATTGGTTTTAAAAATATTTTTGCATTGATAAATTTTCCTCTTTGGCTCCCTTGGACTTCAATGGGGTTTGACGTTCGGGTTAGAACTTTGGGTTTGGGTTCAGGGGGTGTTTGGTCCATGTCTGCTTTTGAGCAGGTCCACCATGTATGAAATACTGTATCCTCTAGGCCGCATCCCCTAAAGCATAGTGGGAAGGCTCAAGGGACAGAAGATGCTATTCTTGCTATAGGCTTATGTGACCTGTGTGTTTGTCAAACTTTAAACATAGATAGTCCATTAAAGTAGTCAGGAAGCTGATATTTTTCTCGTAAGAATTGTTTCAACAAGACAACTCTATGGTCACACATATCCGCAGTACACAACATACGTTTATTGGTCCACCAAGTAAAATTTTGAGGATTGAGACTTGAAGGCTGAAGGTGGAGGCTGGGTTTTTGAAGAAGTGGGACCACTGAAGTATTCAGAGCTTTAAATCCCTACGTGGGTGCCAATCTGTCCCATAAATTAAGGATGGCTTTGTTGGGTATGAAAGCAAATCAACTTGGCCAGCTGCGTGGCATAAAAGTACTTGGCTATGTCTGGCACCCCTAGACTTCCTCTTAACTTGGGAGTGTACAGTGTACATTTATTCACCATGTGTTTCTTATCCCCTCATATACATTTCAACAGCTTCTGTTGGAGGGTTTTTAGGTCAGGCATGATAAGCGAGATAGGAAGGGTTAATATAAAATTCTTGGAAAATTATTAATTTTATGGAGTACAATTGATAGAACCATGGTGGAGGATTAAGGACCCATCTATTCAGCTCATCGTTTCATTTCTTGTATAGGGAAGGATAATTTTTCCTGTACACAGTATTTAGGGAAGGGGTTTAAAAAAATGCCTGAATAGGGAAGGGCTTTAGATTGCCATTTAAAGGGGAAGGAATGCTGCAAGATGCGCACAGTGTGGTCTTCTAGGGACAGATTATGCGCCAAGGATTTGGAATGATTAACCTTGAGACCTGAGATAGATGTGAAGTGTCTGAGGACTAAATAAAGAATCAAAGGCCCTGTGAATGTCAAAAGTCAATAGCATGCCTCACCTTGTCCATCCCAATCAGATTGTAAAGCTGAAATAAATGGCTGGTTGGATCTGCACCTGCCTATATGGGAGACAGCCCACTTGATCAGGATGTACAGTATGTATTTAGATAGGAAAGTGGCTAGCCAACACTTTAGTCATTATTTTGAGATCTACATTTATGAGTGAGATAGAGGGGTAGTTTGCACAGTCGCCATGACCCTACCCGGTTTAGGTATGACATGTATAAATGCAATTCATTTGTAGAAAGACTGATAACTTTTCTTAGATCATTAAATAAGGAGCATAAATGTAGGATCAATATTTCAGAGTACATAGCCAGTAGCCAATAGCTGCCCTAGCGTCGGATTTTTCAACCGGACTCGAGTCCGTTGGAAAAATTTGTAACATGTTCTATTTCTAAAGTCCTTCAAATTTTTGAACAGCAAAGGTCGGATGGAGCCCACACACGATCTAATTGTCCGTCAGATTCGTTCCGTCGGACCTAGTCCGTCGAAAAGTCCGGTCCTGTGTACGCGGCATAAGAGTTAGGGTATACAAAACAAAGCCTATTGGGCATACCCAGGCTTAATAACACAGAAAAAAAAAGCACACAAAACTTAAAAGTTTGGCAACCAAGTCAAAGTGACCATACTCAGTTCTGCTGGTAGACACTAAGTAGGATTCAGGAGAACAAGTACCCACATTACAATGCAATAACCTATGTCAAATACTGGTAAGCAGATAAGCACTAATCATGGGGGCATTGGCGTTGAGGCGATTGTGCCCCTGGACTGCTTCCAGATGTCCCATGCCTTAGAGAATGTGTTAGGGCATCCTCTAGATTCATATGTGACTATATACAGTGGGACCATTTTATTAACAATAGACTTCCAGAAGTCTAAAATAGGGATCTGCAGGGATTTCCATTTAAGGAGTATGCATTAAGACTTTTAATAGCCATTGCAATATCTGCTTCAGTAAATTCATCTTCCATTACCTCTACATGATAACGTGCCCCTTTAGGAAGAGGGAGATCTTGAAAAAAGACATCAGCCTGAATCTTAGACAGCAGTTTGGGGGAAGCATAGAGCTAGAGTAGAAGTTAAAGAATTCCCGTAAGATCAGCTGTGGATTTTCGGTTGGTTGACCGTTACGTAAGTGCAATTTCAGTAGGCTGGGGTTATAGGGTTGAGAGGTGATTTTTCTCACCAGTAAAGTATTGGGCTTATCTCCTATAGTATAATAACAGTGTCTAGACCAGTGAATATACTTTTCAACTGTCATGGTTAGGCTGAGATTCAAAACTGTGTTTGCAGAATCAATTTTGTGTCTAAGGCCTAATTGAGAATAAGACTTCTGCTCTCTCAGGAGTCATTGTAACTCCTCTTTCTATTGTTTGATAGTGTGCTCGCAGACTTGTTTGGCTCTGGAAGTGATTTGGATCAATTTACCACAGATAGTCGCCTTGTGAGCTGCCCAGTTAATAATCAGGGAAGTGTCAGTAGAAGAATTTTTGCTAAACTATTGGCGTAGTACATTGTCTACTTTTCTGAAAATAGTAGGGGTCATTAAAGTGGATGTAAACCCCACATTTTTTTTTAATTAAGAATCAAATCTGTTACAGCAGAGGATGTAATTTCATCTGTGCCCAGTCTTGCTATGAAGAGGTAATCCAGTTCTGAGCAATCCTGTTATTTTTTTTCAGTAAGATAAAAACAGACACACAGAGAAATAGGTGTCTGTTTCTTCCCACTTGCTGTGAGTGACAGGTGATTTCCTTATCTCATGCACAAGTGTGAGAGAGGCATTCTGTGTACATCTCCCCTCCTTTCTTCTCCAGCTCTCCCAGGATTGGCTGCTCCACACCTCAGCATGATTGGGCATGCTGAAGTCATGTGGTGACTTTCTTTGGCTTTGACTGGATGTTAGTGATCCTGGGGCATAATCCACGAGACCAGCAGAAGTTCAGATAAAGTTATCTGAACTGATGGAGTGGTGTGATCACAGGGTAGCGATTATTTTGGCTGACATGATGAATGGGAGAAATGAAGATAAAGTAAATAGGTAGACTATTCTTAAAAAAGTTCTTAGTACATGGGAATAGAATGTATACTCCCTGGTTGTAGGGTGACTATCCCATCAGATGTCTATAATGTAATAGGAATGCAATAAGCATGCCAAAATGCCGCTTTGCTTCAGGATCACTTTGTGTGAGTTAGACTTATCTAAAATGTGGTTTAATCAGGTATTGCAGTCCCAAGACTACATGGCCCACCACATGAGGCATCAAAACCTCCAACATATTGCCAAAGAAAGTAATCTGTCCCATATTGAGAGCATAATAGGAAATAAAGTTACTGCATGTTCGGTAAATTTCCCTGCTACCATAAGGTACGCCTTTCTTATCACTTATGACTACATTAGGTGTGAATGGGAACAGTCTTGCAATGCAGATCGCCACACCCCGCTTCTTGTCCAGACCATTTGACAAATAAAACATGGTATACAGTATATATATATATATGCAGGAACAATTGAGAAAGAAAGTAATTGAGATCTATCAGTCTGGAAAGCTTTGGGAATCCAGCGAACCACAGTGAGAGCCATTATCCACAAATGGCGAAGACATGGAACAGTGGTGAACCTACCCAGGAGTGGCCGGCTGCCCAAAATTACCCCAAGAGCGCAGCGACGACTCATCCAAGAGGTCACAAAAGACCCCACAACAACGTCCAAGGAACTGCAGGCCTCACTTGCCTCAGTTAAGGTCAGCGTTCATGCCTCCACCATCAGGAAAAGACTGTGCAAAAATGGCCTGCATGGCAGAGTTCCAAGGAGAAAAACCACTGCTGAGCAAAAAGAACATCAAAGCTCGTCTCAATTTCTCCACAACACATCTTGATGATCCCCAAGACTTTTGGGACAACATTCTGTGGACCAATGAGACAAAAGTGGAACTCTTTGGAAGGTGTGTGTCCAAGTATATCTGGCGTAGAAGGAACACTGCATTTCAGAAAAAGAACATTATACCAACAGTATATGGTATCATGGTAGTGTGATGGTCTGGGGCTGTTTTGCTGCTTCAGGACCTGGAAGACTTGCCGTGATAAAAGGAACTATGAATTCTGCTGTCTACCAAGAGATCCTGAAGGAGAATGTCCGACCATCTGTTCGTGTACTCAAGCTGAAACGAACTTGGGTTCTGCAGCAGGACAATGATCCTAAACACACCAGCAAGTCCACCACCGAATGGCTGAAGAAAAACAAAATGAAGACTTTGGAGTGGCCTAGCCAAAGTCCAGACCTGAATCCTATTGAGATGTTGTGGTATGACCTTAAAAAGGTCATTCATGCTCGAAAACCCTCTAATGTAACTGAATTAGGACAATTCTGCAAAGATGAGTGGGCCAAAATTCCTCCAGGACGCTGTAAAAGCCTCATTGCACGTTATCGCAAACGCTTGGTTGCAGTTGTTGCTGCTAAGTGTTGCCCAACCAGTTATTAGGTTTAGGGGGCTATTGTTTAAATTGGTTTGATGTTCCGAAACACTTAATTGTGACAAACATGCAAAGGAACAGGAAATGAGGAAGGGGGCAAACACTTTTGTCACACCACTGTATATATATATATATATATATATGTTCAGATATTTGGAAGCAGAAGTTCAAATTCAAAAGGTTTCAAATCCTGTATCAGTGACTGAACAGTCAATTCCAAATTTACAACAGTCTTCGGGAAGAGCTGGGTCCTGAAATTATACCTCCCAGACCAATTTTCCAGGTCCTCTATTTATGCATAAACTTGAGCCAATTGCTGCTGTAGAGAAGCAATCATATTGGTGATCTGGCTTACTCTTTTAACCATAGTGCCCATCATGGACTCTCTGGTATCCAATCGTTTACCAATACTATGCAAATCACTCTTGAAATCTGTAGTAATGATAGCACATGCTTTTGATAGTTCCTGTTGTAGAAGTGCAGAAAACCTAGCAATTAGTACTGGGTCTCCAGAATAGGTAACAGGGCATAGATGGCTGATCTGTAGTTAGGCTGGTCTGACTCAGGGCTTTTTCAGCTAATTCTGCCATATTTTTATCCATGGGGGAGGCTGGGGAAACTGCACATTAAATTCCCACCCCAGGGGAGGCAAAAAAAGGATAAAGCTGATTAATGTCACCCGGTGATGTGGTCAGCAGCACCCTAGAACACAGCAATGTCTACACACTGGCACAGTGGTGTAGTGGGTAGCACTCTCGCCTAGCAGTAAAAAAAAAGGGTCGCTGGTTCGAATCCCAACCACGACACTACCTGCCTGGAGTTTGCATGTTCTCCCTGTGCCTGCGTGGGTTTCCCCCGGGTATTCCAGCTTCCTCCCACACTAAAAAGGCATGCTGGTAGGTTAATTGGCTTCTGTCCAAAATTGGCCCTAGTACATGAATGTGCATTGGGGACCTTGGATTGTGGGATCCTTAAGGGTAGGGACCAGAGTGAGTGTGTGGTGTATGTGTGGAGCGCTGCGTAAATTGACGGCGCTATATGGGTACCTTAAATAAAATAGGGATAATTGTAGACATGCACCACACTCAGGTTGAACTGGATGGACTGGTGTCTTTATTCAACCTTACTAACTATGTAACTATGTAACGCGGAACATAGTGAATATGTAAGATGGAATTCAAGGCAGTAAATATGTGAGTCTTCACAAGGTACGTTTAATGAGCATTCAGAATAATAAGATTAGGCTATACATAAATGTAAAATAATGTGGAAATTAATATATGATTTAAAATTTTAACCACAGGTGCTCATTAGGTCTAAACTGGTGAGTTGTTGAGGTTTTAATTGCATTATCAATTTAGGTTGTAGGAATATTTAGAAAATTTACAAGTCATGATTTTATTTTTCTTATATTATTGAAAAATGGGAACAGGGTATGCATATGGAAGGTAGATTGGAAGAGGGGGCTAACCAGCTTAGGGCCTCATTTCTGTATTTTTTCAAAAAGCTGTCAGCACTGATTTTTTTTCTGTAAAAAACAAATTTGCTATAATGCTTACCAATATGTACACTGTAACCATCAGAGTCCTTTATGTCTTTAAATATTTTCTGTGAATTCCATCTGACTTTTAAAACCCTTGCTCCTCTGGGCTAATACTATCTCCTATTTTTTTTTTTTTTTTTTAGCAACATGGCATTCCAACAAACATGGGCTATGCAGTAGCTCCCCATCACTCAGGTGTCTACCCAGTACATGTGCAGCTTTACGAAGCCTGGAAAAGTGTATGGGGCATTAAAGTTACAAGCACTGAAGAATACCCACATCTGAAACCTGCCCGGTACAGACATGGCTTTGTGCACAATGGGATAATGGTAATTATATTCATGACCTTGCAAGGTTGCATGTCTTTTATACCTGAATGTATAGCTTTATTAAATTTATGTTTTACTTGAGTAGATGTTAGGTAAAAGGTTGAGCACTAATGACTATCCTATTTGTTGAAAGAAATACAGACACACACAGTGGAATGATCTTAGAAAATAACTAGCCTGATATGTGAAAATCTGAACTCGTATATGTCCATATTTTCCATAATCTTGCAGCAGACTGGTTATTTCAAAATCAACCTAGGAAAATGTCTTCACACATATTTAATATATTCACATTACAATTACATTATATTGCTGGCTGTGTAAATCACTTTAGGATTGGCAATGTAATACTAGCACTCCGTATAGATGGCTGTTGTTTCTATAGTGGTCACTTTATCTAATGTGGCTTATGGGGCATATTTACAAACATTTGTATCAACTGGGATATGACAGTTGGTGAATATCCAGCAATAACTATAATAGCTCTTTTTTTATAGTTTTTTTAGATATTGTAACATTGGTGAAAGTGCTGGCTAAGGCTCTCTATAATGTTTTAACCCAGTTTCAGCATTTGAACTGTTAATTATATAAAAAAAAAACAGAAAAAATGTGCAGCCCTCTTTCCTAATTCTGACAAACTGAAATGCCATACAGAAGGGCTAGTCCTCCCATGGTAAGGTGTGAGTAAGCATTCCTCTGCCTTGCTGATACCAGCTTGCATGCCCTTTAACTTAGTACTGGAAGTTTAGCGATGGATCAAAACAACAAGTAAACCCTTCCTAAATCACTGTGCAGAGTAGGATAGTTTTTGAGAAGACATAAATTGCATGATAATTGTTTTCCAACAACAGTAGTAAATCATCTCTTCTTTTTTCTTTTAATAGTCAGATGTTTGTGTTAAACACTGAACAAATCATATATTGTTTGGAAAATAATGCTTTAATTTTACTAGTTTAAAGTTTCAGAAAAAATAACAGCAACTGTGACACAAGGTTCATTTCCTGCCTAACAGTGTTGTATATTATCTTTATTTCTTTTAGCCTGGTTTCTTTTGAAATAAGTAGACAAGTGTGCATTTGAGCATCGTGTGTCTATATTTATTGTAAACATATGTTTTCATTGTAGCCTAATAGTAGTGACATTGACTTCTTTGGTTTGTGTAGGCTTTCAAAGAAAATATTACAGCTTAAGTTTAGCTAAACACAAAAACATAACAATCAGCACAAAGGACATAACTTACAGTTAGTATGATGTGTCCCTCATGTTAAAGCAGAGTTCCGCCTGGGTACAAAATAAAAGTCAGCAGCTACAAATACTGCAGCTGCTGACTTTAAATACATGGACGCTTACCTGTCCAGAGAGCCTGCAATGTCGGTCCTTGAAGCCGACCCGTCCCTCGGCTCTTGGTGCAGGCACCGGCATCCTTACTAAGGGAAGCAGGAAGTGAAGCCTTACGGCTTCTCAGCCTGTTTCCTACTGCGTGAGTCACGTGACTCACGTGAGTCACGTGACTCCTGCAGTATGTTTACTGTCTCTGACTATCTCCTGACTATCTCCTGTCACATATCTTTTATTTCTGAGCATATCCTATAACATGTGTGTAGTCTCTGAAAGCTTCCTGTAGCATTTCATTTACTGTGAAGCCTTTTGTTGATGTCATGGGTCACACTAAATTAAGAAGGTTGACCACCACTGCTTTAGAATGTCAGAGTCCAAAAGTCCAGAGTTACATTAATGTACACAGAAAAGATGGCACTCCTGGCCCCCCTCCTGTCAGCTTGCTCTGGGGGCACCCAAGCAGCCACACTCCCGAGCCAGGGCTCTGTGTGTCCATTCACACACTAAGCCACGGCTCAGCCCCGCCTCCTCCATCTCCTGATTGGCTTACTGGCTGTGATTGACAGCAGTGAGAGCCAATTGCCCCCACTTCTGCCAAAAGCCAACAAGGAGTACGAGTCCCTGGAGAGTCAAGGCTCTCATGGACATCGCTGGATCCAGAGGGGGCTCAGGTAAGTATTAGGGGGGTTGGGGGTGCTGCTGCACCAGTGTTGGTCATCTTACTTTAAAAAAGTAATTAGTTAAGTTACAAATTACTTCTCCCAAAAAATGAATTGCGTTAGTATCTCAGTTACTACATTGGAAAAGTAATTAGTTACTCAGCAAAGTAACTGTGACTTTTTTTTTAAATATTCTTAGGGGCGGGTCTAGTATTACTGTAAGCAAGGGGCGCGTTCCCCCCTGCACGTCTATTTCCCCTCTGTACCCCCCTGCACGTCTGTTCCCCCCCAACATATATATCTGTTTCCCCTCTGTACCCCACTACACGTCTGTCCCCCCCCCCCCCCACACACACACACATATATGTTCCCCCTCTGTACATCTGTCCCCCCAAACTCACGGATCGGATCGGATCATTGCTCGGTTCAGAATCACGGATCGGATAATTTTTCGGATCAGCAAATAATAATTGCAATTGCAAAAACCTGTGAAAATTCCATCACCATAAAGCCCCCACTGTAATATCCACAATCTCCCCCACTGTAATATCCACATCATCTCCCCCACTGTAATATTGGCTGAGTATGGCTGGGTACGGCTGAGCATGGCTGGGTACGGCTGGCTATCACAGAGTATGGCTGGGTATTACCGAGTATTGCAGAGTATGGCTGGGTATTGCAGAGTATTGCAGAGTATGGCTGGGTATTACCGAGTATTGCAGTGTATGGCAGAGTATGGCTGGGTATTACCGAGTATTGCAGAGTATGGCAGAGTATGGCTGGGTATGGCTGGGTGTGGCAGAGTATTGGAAGGGTATTGCAGAGTATTGTCAGGGTGTTGCAGAGTATTGTCAGGGTGTTTCAGAGTATTGTCAGGGTATTGCAGGGTATTGGCATGGTGTTGCAGAGTATTGGCATGGTGTTGCAGAGTATTGGCATGGTGTTGCAGAGTATTGGCATGGTGTTGGTGTTGCAGAGTATTGTCAGGGTATTACAGAGTATTGTCAGGGTATTGGCAGGGTGTTGCAGAGTATTGGCAGGGCGTTGCAGAGTATTGGCAGGGTATTGCAGAGTATGGCTGGGTATTGCTGAGTATTGCTGGGTATTACTGAGTATTGCTGAGTGTTGCAGAGTATTGCTGAGTATGGCTGGGTATTACTGAGTATTGCAGAGTATGGCTGGGTATTACGGGGTATTGCAGAGTATGGCTGGGTTTTACTGAGTATGGCTGCGTATGGCAGAGTATTGCAGAGTATTGGCAGGGTGTTGCAGAGTATTGGCAGGGTGTTGCAGAGTATTGGCAGGGTATTGCAGAGTATTGGCATGGTGTTGCAGAGTATTGGCAGCGTATTGGCAGCGTATTGCAGAGTATTGGCAGCATATTGCAGAGTATTGGCAGCGTATTGGAGAGTATTGGCAGGGTATTGCAGAGTATTGGCAGGGTATTGCAGGTAATTGCAGGGTATTGGCAGGGTATTGGCTGGGTATTGGCAGGGTATTGCAGGGTGTTGAAGAGTATTGTCAGGGTTTTGCAGAGTGTTGCAGAGTATTGGCAGGGTGTTGGCTGGGTATTGCAGAGTATTGGCAGGGTATTGGCAGGGTATTGCAGGGTGTTGCAGAGTATTGGCAGGGTGTTGCAGAGTATTGGCAGGGTGTTGCAGAGTATTGTCAGGGTATTGCAGAGTATTGGCAGAGAATTGTCAGGGTATTGCAGAGTATTCGCAGGGTATTGCAGAGTATTGGCAGGGTATTACAGTGCTGCCATCCGATCTCTCCTCTCCACTGTACAGATCTGTACACAGAGGGGAGAGAGGAACCGGCATCATCTTGAAGCCAGTTTGTTTACAAGTGATAGCTCTGTCATTTGACAGAGCAATCACATTGTAAACAGCCAAGGGGTGCACCAAGATGGCCGCCGCTCCGGAGCTAGGCTGGCACCGCGGCCGACGGGTGCACCAAGATGGCCGCCGCTCCGGAGCTAGGCCGGAGCCGCGGCCGACGGGTGCACCAAGATGGCCACCGCTCCGGAGCTAGGCCAAAGCCGCGGCCTTTCCTAAGGCCGCGGACGGCTCCGCGGATCGAGGTGGGTAATTGCGGTAACGCCGCCCAAGTAATGGGAACGGCGTTACCGCGAGGGGAAGAGTAATCAGTTAGATTACTCGTTACCCTCTAAAGTAACGGCGTTACGTAGCGCTGTTTACTTTAATTACGTTAGTTATATCACTGTGCTGCACACAGAAGGTTGTTTACTTTCCTGCAAAGAATGCATTGTGCCTTTACACTTTAAAGAAAACTTATAATGATATTTAGAGAAAGTTAGCAGGATGGAAATCCTTGGCAGTGATTTCATGCTAAAAGCGTTTTAAGAGAGAAAAAAATATAATATTTGCTGTAGTGAAAATGTACACTGCTGGAGTACTAAGGATAATGGTAAGTGAGAAAAGAATTGCTCTTAGATGCTAGTACTTGTGAGGATACTTTATAAAATACCTGATGCCCTGAGATTAGTTGACCTGGGTGTTCTTGTAATACTTATAGTGGGGAAAATAATTATGTAATTCCCTGCAGATTTTGTAAGAGTACCCACTTACAAAAAAATGAAGAGTCTATATTTTTTATCGTAGGTGTATTTTAATTGATAGAAACAAAATATCAACCAAAAATCCATAAAAACACATGATACAAATGTTATAAATTGAGTTGCAGTTCATTGAGTAAAATAAGTATTTCAATTTCAAAAGAGCCAACTTTTGTAAACTGCGCTCAATGCGGCAGTATATTAAGGGGAACTAAATCTTTAAAACATTGTACACAGAGGAAAAATGTTAGTGCTTTAGGAATATTTTAAATAAATGTATCACCAAGTGCATTCTAAGGGGTAATAAATATAGAAGAACAAAGGTTAAACCTGGGTGGCTGAACAAAAACATAAAATGTCATATTAAGGACAAAAAAATGGCCTTTAAAAAGTAAAGGAGAGGGGTCAGTGTCAGCATTCCAACAATACAAAGAATGCAATGGGAGGCGTAAGAACACAATCGGGGCAGCTAAAAAAGACTATGAGAGACACATAGCAGAGGAGAGTAAAAATACTCTACGAATCATTTAGCTGTTCATTGGCATGACTGTACATGTGCCTTCTTGAGAAGGGGTTCTTGCCGTGTTTGGAAGAAGAAAAATGCTGACTATGACCCTAAGAACACCATCAGTCAAGCACGGGGGAGGAAACATTATACTTTGGGGCTGTTTCTCAGCAAAAAGTACAGACCGACTTTGCCAATGGATTGCGCCTTGTATTGTAAAATCTTGGATGAGAACCTTCTTCCTTCAGCCAGAACACTGAAGATGGGTCATGGATGGGTCTTTCAGCATGACAATGACCAAAAATATACCGCTAAGGCAACAAAAAGTGACTCAAGAAGGAGAACATTAAGGTCATTGAGTGGCCTTGTCAGTCTCCACTCTCCAGACCTTAATCCTTTAGAAAATTTATTGAGGGAGCTGAAACTTCAAGTTTCCAAGAGACAGTCAAAAAACCTTAAGGATTTAGAGAAGATCTGTAAAGGAGAGTGGACCAAAATCCCTCCTGAGATGTGTGCAAACCTGGTCACTAACTACAAGAAACATCTTACCTCTTACCTGCTTGCCAACAAAGGTTTCTCCACCAAGTGCTAAGTCATGTTTTGCTTGGAGATCAAATACTTATCTTACTCACTGAACTGCAACTTAATTTATTTGTTTTATGTGTTTTTTCAGGATTTTTGGTTGATCATTTAGAATACACATATGGTAAAATGTTATAGACCCTTCATTAACTATTTCCCCACTGTATATGTTTTGTGTCTTATGAAACTACCCTTCCTATTTAGCCTGTGGGCATGGTAAGATAGCTTGGAGAAGGCTTTACGGAAACATGAAGAAACCTTTCAGATTTTATCACTGTGTGATACTCATGCTCAAGGAAATAGGAAATATAGGAAATTTCCTCCTTGGGTAGATTTGACCTATACTTATTGAATCTTAGCTTGGAACAATCAATTTAATGATCACTCCTATCTACTTTGTAACAAAAACTTTCCCAAAACTGTAGTATATACAATATACAACAAACAGCGTTTTTGTTAATAGCTGAAATGAGGCATTTGTCAGTTGTGAGCATTACAATTAAGCTATATATACATGGATATTAAACACTCTGTTTGTTTCTTGCATTACCATGGAAACTAAAGATTGTGCTGGCTGCTTGTATCTGAAATAGAAGAGAAAAGCAATGTTGCTTCTCTTTAAACATCAGGGTGTAGTTAAATAATAAAATGCCCCATGATAATATCTTAATGGCCCCCATTCCAGGTATATTCAACTACCTCTTAAGTAAGCTTTTTTTTTTTTAAGAACATACTGCATGGATTTTGCTGACAGCTGGGATATACCCTCCACCCCAATGGGCCACACTGACAGGCGCTATCTGTCAGGGCTGGGCCCAGCACTTCCTTCTCTGAGCTGGCCGATCAGCTGTCGGCTATTTGCAAGCTCCTATCTCTCCACAGTGACTCACCTGTTGATGATCATGCTCGTCGATTCTGCCTACTTAAGCCGTCCAGTCCAGATGATCTCTGCCTTCGCCTTAGTCACATCTTTAGAGATGCTCTCCTGTGTTCCTGTTAAAGTCTTGCTTGGCTGACATCCCTTCTGGCTCCAGATCCTGCGTGCTGTTCTACTACGCTCATCTCAGACTCCCTGACTTTTGGCTTGTCTGACTATCCATTTCGGTTCCTGAACTCTGGCTATGTTTTGACTACGTTTACTCTGTCTACCTTTTTTTATTATTATTAAACACGTGTGATTTACCTGTACTTCTGTCTGATTCATGGTTTCTGACACTATATCTATGAAGAATTTTTTTATTGGCATCCCAACAGTCTGAAAGCCATTGCGTTCAGTGAGCCTCTGAATAGCAAATTCCTTCTAGTGAAAGAAGTAAAGTGTTGGTCATGACCTAAAACTGACAGCTTTATTATTTAGTAAGAGGGCAGTATCTTCTGTACCTTTCTATGCATGGGAAGGGGTGGGGAGTTTTGCACAATTATTGTCCTAAAGGCCCTCTAGGGAGAAATGGGAAGACTCCCATTCAATCTCATGCTAAAATGTTTATCAAGATGAGATGAGGCAACTTTAACCCTTTTGCTGCCACTGACATAAGGTTGACATCAGTGGCTGTACGGACCTGTAAATAGACTCCGGGCTACTACAGCAGCTGGGAGTCTCTATATTTCTTTAGCTGACTGCTTTCTAATAAAAGTATTTAAACAGCTGTAAACACTCTCAATCACTTTTGCTTACACTGAAAAGTGTTAACCTCCATCCCACACTTACTCCCTCCTCAGTGAGAACAGCAGACATCAGGAAACATCGCTCTGCAGAATGAAGCCACAAGCAATGATCTTCTCCTCACTTTTGGTTTCAGAGCGGGGGGGGGGAACTGACCAAGCACAATCTGTGCTTGATCATCTTCAGAGTGCAGAGGAGAGGGGACATTAGGTGTCTAATAGACAAATAAATGTTCACCTACATAAAAAATTATGCTTGCTTGTTGCTGCTCGTGTTGGAGTGGGAGCAATAATTCTAGGGCCACTATTCATAGTTAATTCTAAAATGATGGGCTGTAAAGGCTTAGTAAGAGGCACCTATGAACAATTTTGGGTAACTATGGCCAATTTTGGTTAAGGTAAATAAAGGAATTTGAAAAAAACTATATATTTTTTTTTAAAAACCCCTCTTCTCTTAAGCATGCACATACATATGTAACCATGTGTGTCAGGTGTGCCTACGCACAAAAATGGTGCTTGCCCCACACATTATCAGTATTGCTGCACATGCTGGAATGAAAGAAATAATTTTAGGGCCATCATTCATGGTTAACCCAAAAATGATGAGCTGGAAACTTTAGACAGAAAATTAAGTTATAATAGATTAATTCATGCTGGCCTCTTTTGCAGGTATTGCCTATACTGTTGCACAGCCCCATTTGTTCTCGATTCTTGGCAATGTACTAAAAATTAGAGCAACTAGAGGCAGATCTGCTGACAGCCTAACGATTTACTGCTGCTTAGGGTCTCTGGGCTTCAGCAAAATGGCAGCCTACAGGAAAAAGAAACAGTAACAATGCTGGAGGGAATTTACAGCACACACTTATTTTGGTAGCATAATTATTAATGTGGGATGTATGTTCCTTACTAGGCCTGTCGCCGAACAGCGAACAATATGCAGTGTTCGTGACAAATTTGAAAGCTGCCGTAACACTGTTAAAGTCTATGGGACACGAACATGAAAAATCAAAAGTGCTCATTTTAAAGGCTTATATGCAAGTTATTGTCATGAAAAGTGTTTGGGGACCTGGATCCTGCCCCAGGGGACATGTATCAAAGAAAAGCTGTAACCAATCCGCCTCCATGGGAGGCTCCCGGCGACTGACGTGTCTTCTCTGTGACAGTTCTTATATAACTGAGGGCGGGGCCACCCAGTGACGTAAACAGATGACCCCGCCCCCCTCTGATGCCACGGGGAAGCCAAAAATGCGCCACTTTGCAGGCATACTATAGACACCCCCCAGGCACGATATTTAAAGGAATATTTCATTTTTATTTTTTCACTTTAAGCATTTAAAAAATCACTGCTCCTGAAAAAACTTCAGTTTTAAAAAAATTTTTTGCATTGATGCATGTCCCCTGGGGCAGGACCCAGGTCCCCAAACACTTTTTATGACAATAACTTGCATATAAGCCTTTAAATTAGCACCTTTGATTATTCAGGTTCGTGTCCCATAGACTTTAACGGAGTTTGTATGTTCTGCCAAATTTTTTGCCTGTTCGCATGTTCTGCTGCGAACCGAACAGGAGGGTGTTCAGCTCATCCCTATTCCTTATTTAAGAACATTATTTTTTTCCCACTGTTAGTTGTAAAGTTCCACTTTAAGAGGCTTCTGTGGACAATTTTGGGTACCATAGTTTGTTACCATTATAATGAGTGCATGCAATTTTAAATCTAGACATGCAATGACCACCATTTTATTTTCTAGTGTCTCTGTGTTTATAAACTATACAATTATTTATTTTTTTGTTGTTTTTGTGGGTATGCTAACTTATCATCAGACCTAAACTGTGCATGTTAATGGGTGTGCAGGAAATAAAAAAACTGACTCAGGCAATAAAAGGGTTAAAAGGTACAGGGGGTCCCCGACTTACAAACATCCGACTTACAAACGACTCCTACTTACAAACGGAGGGAGACAACAGGACGTGAGAGGAAATCCACCCCTAGGAAGGGAAATTCACTCCTGTAAGAGTTAATATGGGAAAAAGGTGTCTCCACTGATGCTTTATCACCAGTCCATGTTTGCCTAACAACCCACAATTTTCAAAATCCAATTTTTATTGGGACAGAAGGTGAGGTGAAATCTTCTGAACAGGGGCACAGCAAGCAAAACAAATGTTACAGGGGTGATAACCCTAACCAATGTTCTCCAAAAAGCTTAAAAATAGATTTTTTGTCTGGAGCTACACTTAAAAAATTTACCTGTTCCGACTTACAAACAGATTCAACTTAAGAACAAACCTACAGTCACTATCTCGTTTGTAACCCGGGGACCCCCTGTAATCTTCTAGTGGGAGACAGTGAAGGAAACACACCTTTAGTTCCACTATGGTTGAAAAGCCTACTGCTTGTTGTAATCCTAATTTCATAGATAGTAAGGCTCCATTCACACCTATGAGTGTGCAACTGTGTGCATGCATTTTTGCAAATTTTTTAATGATTTTGTCATGCACATTTGGAGCAGCCCATTCAATACAAGGCCTTAAGCACAAAAATTGGTGCATGACCTTTTTTCTTTCAAATACATAGTACTTTGCTACTGGGTGTTGCAAGAACACATGCTTTTTTGTGTGTGTTCCTGCAATGCACAAATGTGAACCTAGCCTAAAGGAAGTGCTTACATTTGTTTTATTTTAGCAGAGATCACATAATCAGTGCTCTCGGGCATGATCATGTAACAAACACCAGGTGTAGCTCAGAGCATCTGTTTCTTCTTAAAGGTAGGAATTTGAGTGCTTCTTTTACTGTTTATACGTAATTAAGAAGGTGAGGCTAGTAGTTTTTTTTTTCTTTTTTCTTTTTTTTACCTGCTGTAACAGAATGATTGCCATTATACTAGTAGTACATTAGAAAAAAAAACACATTAAAGCCTGTAATGTGGAGAGTGTTTAATGCCTTCTTGTTTATGAAATAGATATACAGGTATGCTTAAATCTTTTATATAATAAACATAATTTGTAGATGAAGTTAATAGATCTCCTTAGTTTAGCTAACAATCTCCTTAGTGAAAAAAATAAAAAATAAAACAAGGGGCCTGCAACCCAGTACCTGGGAGTATCAACTAGTAATATGGCCACGATTTGTCCATAGGACGAGGTACCTCCACAGCTAATATAGGCTGCTTAAAACAATACGAATGAGGAACCAGACTGGTAACTCTAATAAAACCATTGGTAAAACCAACTAAAGTGTGCCAAAAATTTAAACCGTCTTTAATAGAAAAATGATTTATTCACAATTTAGAAAAATAGATATCCAAAATGTGGAACGTACCCCCCCCCCCTCCCATACAAAAACACCCACAGTCTAAAAACAAGTAATTGACAACATTGTCACACAAAGGGCCAAACAAGCAGGGTCCCTCGCATCCACTCATGCACACACAGACCTAGGGCAAAACACAGGCTTGAATTATTGTTATCTGAGCCATGAGGGCACTAAATTTGAAGTCCCCCAAGTGTCCAAACTGTCAGTCACAACTGATCAGACTGCTTTGCAATAAAGGTGGTATTGGAAATAGTTTTAATAATAGAGTCTTAGGTGCTAACTCCGGTGAGAAATACTCAACACTATGTAAAGGATTGCATCCAAGTTTGCACTGTGTCCTGAATGTCTTCGGAAAGTTCCGGTAGTGCCGAGATGTGAACCACTCAGTGCACATCAAGAGTGAGGCATGGGTGTCTCCGTTGATAGTAAACCAGCCTTCTTTCTATAATTCATTGACCCTGGGAGAAGCCGGACTGGCTATGGGGCAGAGAATCCCATAGTTTAAAATGCAGTCCCATTCACTGTGCCATCAGCTAAGGAACTACTCAAAGTGCTTGACTAGCAGTACTGTCATGGCCAATTTCAAAGCACTGGATGATAATGCTTGCAGAGGCCATGCGACCAGTGTAAATCAAGGAAAGCTTTGCTTCATGTGGAGTCCAGACTAACACAGCTCTATATCCAATGGACAGGGCTAAATTGCCAAATAAGGTACTGCCCGGAGGCTCTCACCACTCACCCGTGTATCCTTTGTGGGTTAGCGTCACTTTCCATGGATTTGTCCATCTGGGTATTCACATAGCCCGTAACCTTGCTGATCACATTAAATGCCTCAGCCCATGCCTAATGTGCCATAGCTGCCTAGAACCTGTGTATCAAGCCAATCGGGTCTGTGCGGGCAGCAGATGTGACTCCGCCTAGATGCTGGAACGCATGGTGGAATGCAGAGCCGAGCGGCGCTGCCTACGTGAATAGTGTTTAATGCCTTCTTGTTTAGAAAATAGATATACAGGTATGCTTAAATCTGCCCAACTTTCTATAATATAGTGAACATAATTTGTAGTTAAAGTTTATGGATCAACTTAGTACAGGTAACAATCTCCTTAGTAAAATATGTTCTTTTGTTGTAAATGTCTTTGGCTTTCAGAATTTAATCTTGGGATTCATTCATAACAGCAAATGTATGTATCATAATGTAAATTGTGAAATAAAAGTGTAAATAAGCTAATCAATAGTTGCAAAAGGCAAAATTGTTTATTTTGAAGGGTGAGCGAAATCATACACAAATTTTAGGGGTAAATCTTGAATCTCAATGCAAATATGGCATTAATGCTAATTTGCTAGTAATTTCAAGAAATTGTAATTTAATTGTATTATTTCATTATCTTATAAGTATTGTACTGTGTTATTGGTTATTGTAGAAAGTTTGGAGTAAAACTCCAAACTTTTTGCATTTTTTTTTCTCTTTTTCTGCCTTGTATAGCTACCAGCTGCTTTAGGCATGCATGCTGATATTCAGATGACAAAAGGCAAACAGAGTTAAAGGGCCGACTTTAACCGCTTCAGCCCCAGGAGATTCTACCCCCTCCTGACCAGAGAACTTTTTGCGATTCGGCACTGCATCACTTTAACTGACAATTGCGCGGTCGTGCAACGTTGCACCCAAACAAAATTGATGTCCTTTTTTTCCAATAAATAGAGCTTTCTTTTGGTGGTATTTATTTATGGTTTTTATTTTTTGCGCTATAAACAAAAAACAGCAACAATTTTGAAAAAAAAAACACAATATTTTTTTACTTTTTGCTATAATAAATATCCCCCAAAAATTTATAAAAAAATATATTTTTCTCAGTTTAGGCCATAAGCGTATATAGATTGGTTTGCGCAAAATTTATAGCGTCTAAAAAATAGGGAATAGATTTATAGCATTTTTATTATTAATTATTTTTTAATAGTAATGGTGGTGATCTGCAATTTTTATCAAGACTGTGACATTATGGCAGACATGTCGAACAATTTTGACACATTTTTAGGACCATTGGTGTTAATACAGTGATCAGTGCGATTAAAAATGCATTGATTACTGTAAAAATGTCACTGGCAGTGAAGGGATTAACACTAGGGGGCAGTGAATGGGTTAAGTGTGTCCTAGTTTGTGTTCTAACTGAAGGGGGATGGGGACTGTGCAGGGAAGATAACAGATCGCTGTTCATACTCTGTATGAACAGACGATCTGTCAGTTCTCCCCTCAGAGAACCGGAAACTATTTAAACACACAGTTCTGGGTTCTCGATGTCTCAGTGGCGATTGCGGGAGCCTGGCAGTGATCGAGACCACCGGGCACTCGCATCGGCTTGGGGGAGCTTGGGGGTGAGCGGGGGGGCGTGCGCGCCCCCTAGTGGCCACAGGGCAAAGCGAGATTACATAACGTTGTTTCGCCCAGCTGTGCCATTCTGCCTCAGTACAACTGTGGTGGCTGGTCGGCATGTGGTTAACCACATGCTTACTGAGCACCTAAACCCCCCTTCTGCCCAGACTAATACAACACTGTACCCAAATTACATTTTTATATTTTTTCCCCCACAAATAGAGCTTTTTTTTGGTGGTATTTGATCACCTTTGGGCTTTTTATTTTTTGTTAAAAAAATGAAAAAAGACGGAAATGAAAAAAAAAATGGTTTTATATTTTGTTAATGAATTTTGCAAACAGGTAATTTTTCTCCTTCATTGATGTACGCTGATGAGGCTGCACTGATGGGTACCAATAGGCTGCATTGATGGGAACTGATAAGGCATCACTGATGGGCACTAGTAGGCAGCACTGATGGGCACTAGTAGGTTGCACTGGTGAGCACTGATGAGGTGGCACTGGTGGGCACTAATGGGTGGCACTGATGGGTGGCACTGAAGGCCATTGATAGGTTGCACTGAAGGGCACTGATACCTGGCACTGATGGGCACAGATAGCTGGCAGTGAAGGGCATTGATAGGTTGCACTGAAGGGCACTGATAGCTGGCACTGATGGACACTGATAGGTGGCAGTGATGGGCACTGATCGGCACTGGTAGGTGGCACTGATAGGCAGCACTGCTAGGTGGCACTGATGAGGCACTGATTGGCACCACTGGTGGGCATTGATATGTGGCACTCATGGGCATTGATAGATGGCACTGATTGCTGGCACTTACACACTTACTCCTGGCACTGTGTGGGCACTGGCAGGTGGCACTGTGGGCACTGGCAGGTGGCACTGAAAGGCGGTATTGGTGGGCACAGATGAGGCGCCTTAGCCTCTTCCTCTTCGGGACTGATGTCCCTTGCAGTGACCCAGTGATCTTCTGTTTACATCATGTGATCAGCTATCATTGATTGACAGCTGATCACGTGGTAAGGGGCTGGGATCGGCCGGGATCAGTCCCTTACTCCGATCTGTGATCGCCCGAGTCTCATTAACTGCAGGGCGCGCGGGAGAGCGTGCAAAGGGGAGGACTTCTATTGATGGCCTCCCGACAAAGCAGATCCACGCTGTAGCCATCATTCAGCTATAGCGTGGATCTGAAGGAATTAACCATGGGGATACCAGTTTATTTATCTTGTGTGTCAGGGTAGCCTTTTTGCAAGAGAAGCTGCATATTTAAAAAGAAAACAAAAAAACTTGACTGTGCTTTTAATTATTTGGGAATGGATCAGGCTAATTGCTGGTAGAGAAGATATTTAATAATTCATTCACCTATTTCTAAACAAGTAAAATAAAGTAAACAGGGTCACTTATCCGGCGCTTTAATCTAATTGAGGGTTAATTATTCTTAATAAAATATGAAAGTAGAACTAGCAGCCACTATATTAATACAATACAATATGATCCATAAGCCATAAAGTCTATTACTTAAAAAGGTCCTTAATGCAAAGCAGCGCTTCCAAATAATGTTGTACACCATTAGATGACAATAGTACAAAACACCCAGTGAGACAAATTTGGTCAAGATGCTTGAATAACAGTTCATAGAAATTTATCAGGTGTATGGAGAGTCCACCTTCACCGCACCACGTGATTCCACTCCCACAGGAATTCCACTTATCCAAAGCGTTATTTCACAGATTTCTGGTATTTATTCCCAAACAATATCAGGAAATCATCATCCAGGGTATCTCAATTAAAACACCAGGACCATAGATTGGTGCACTCCAAATCACATTAATCTCTCTCATGTGATCATAGGTATTTCCTCAGACTTAACGAATAATTTATTGAAGAAGTCAGCAATCAACAGACTCCTTGGAACCCAAACATGTGACAAGAAGTTCCCAGGATGCATTTGTGAGGCAAAGAACAGGAAGTCTGTTGATTGCTGACTTCTTCAATAAATTATTTATTAAGTCTGGGGAAAAACCTATGATCACATGAGAGAGATTAACGTGATTTGTAGTGCACCAATCCATGATCCTGGTGTTTTAATTGAGATACCCTGGATGATGATTTCCTGATATTTTTTGGGCATAAATATCCAAAGCGTTATTTGACAGATTTCTGGTAAGTGCAATTCCTGTGGGAGTGGAATCGCATGTTGCAGTGAAGGTGGACTCTCCATACACCTGATGAATTTCTATGAACTGTTATTCAAGCATCTTGACCAAATTTGTCTCACTGGGTGTTTTGTACAATTGTCATCTAATGGTGTACAACATTATTTGGAAGCACTGCTTTGCCTTAAGGACCTTTTTTAGAAATGGACTGTATGGCATATGGATCACATTCACACATTTATAATCTTATTAACAACAGTAAATATGGTATATTTGATTACTATTGATAATATTAGTTGGTTTAGATGACTGTAGCAATTTAGAGAAAAGGCAGGAGTAAAAGAATAGAATGGCACAATCCATATGTCAAAGATTAGTAATGGTTTGTGATGGAGATAGTAAAGACAGAAATTTTGTCTAGGAGAAAATGTACTTTAGATGAGCTTGAAATGTAGATATAGAATACATTTTATATATTTATATTATATATTTATGATAGCTAACTGTGCAAAAGTTTTAGACAGGTGTGAAGAAATGTTGTAAAGTTTTTTTTTTTTAATTGTTTATTTTTTTATTAATTTACAAAATGCAAAGTGAGTGAACTAAAGAAAAATCTAAATCAAATCAATATTTGGTGTGACTACCCTTTGGCTTCAAACCAGCACTGATTCTTCTAGGTACGCACAGTGCCTGTGCACACAGTGTTTGAAGGAACTCGGCAGGAAAGTTGTTCTAAATGTCTTGGAGAACATACCACAGATCTTCTGTGGATCTAGGCTGCCTGAAATCATTCAGTGTCTTCATGTGATCCCAGTTCATGATGTTGAGTTTAGGGCTTTGTGGGGCCAAACCATCACTTCCAGGACTCCTTCTTAATGCTGAAAATAGTTCTTAGTGACATTTGCTGTATGTTTGGTGTTGTTGTCCTGTTGCAGAATAAACTTGGGGCCAACCACATGCCTCCCTGATAGTATGGAATTATGTAGAGGCATCGGCCTGTATTTCTCAACACTGAGGACACCATTAAATGGACAACATTGAGGACCGTAGGCGCATTGGTCAGCTAAGGAAACTTAAGGGAGCTGAGGAATGATGCCTAATGCTTACTTCCCTTCAACGTCAGAAGATGTCAGCTGTATCATCAGCACAGAACTGACAGAAACCAGTGGGACCCAGGTACACCCATCTATTGTCTGGAGAAGTCTAGCCAGAAGTGTTCTTCACTGGAAGAATTGTGGCCAAAAAAGCCATACCTCCAATGGGGAAACAAGCCTAAATGACTCAACTCTACACAAAAACACAGGAAATGGGATGCAGAAATATGACAGCAGGTGCTCTTTAACTGATAAGTCAAAATTTTACATATTTAGCTGTATCAGGAGGCAGTTTGTTCACAGAAGGGCTGGAGAGCAGTACCATAATGAGTGTCTGTAGGGAACACTGAAGCATGGTGGAGATTCCTTGCAAGTTTGGGGCTGCATTTCTGCAAATGGAGTTGGAGATTTGGTCAGAATCAATAGTGTCCTCAATGCTGAGAAATACAGGCAGATACATATATTCACCATGCCATGCCACCAGGGAGGTGTGTGATTGACCCCAAATGTATTCTGCAGGAGAAAAATTACCCCAAAGATACAGCCAATGTCATTAAGAACTATCTTAAGCATAAAGAAGATCAAGATGTCCTAGAAGTGATGGTTTGGCCCCAGAAGAGGCTGATCCCAACATCATTGCATCTGTCTGGGTTTATATGAAGAGACAGAAGGATTTGTGGTAGCCCACATCCACAGCAGATCTGTGGTTAGTTCTCCAAGATGTTTGGAACAACCTACCTGCCGAGTTCCTTCAAAAAGTGTGTGCAAGTATACCTAGAAAAATGTATGCTGTTTTGGAGGCAAAGGGTGGTCACACCAAAAATTTATTTGATTTGGATTTTTCTCCTGTGCATTTATGTTCCATTTTGTTAATTGATAAAAAATAAACTATGAACACACACACACACTATATCTATGAACACAAGCAGATTGGCGTAACTTATCCTGTCAGTGAGGGTCATTAATTACATTGTTACATAGTAGGTAAGATTGAATAAAGACAATAGTTCATCCAGTACAACCTGTGTAGTTGTATGTGTGTCAGTGTCGATAATCATTTCCCGTATCCCTGTATGTTGTGTTCTTTAAGATGCATATCCAAGAGTCTTTTAAAAATATCAGTACTCCCTACTGGCACCACCAATTGTGGAAGAAAGTTCCACATCCTTACCGCCCTGACATTGAAAACCCCCTGCACAGCTTAAGGTTAAACTGCTTCTCCTTCAATCTTATTGTGTGTCCCCATGTCCTCTTACACTCTCTGGGACTGAATATTTTTTTCCTAAGCTGGGATCACCATTGACGTATTTGTAAATTGTTATCATGTCCCCTCTCAAGCGTCTCTTCTCCAGCGAGAATAAATGTAATCCTTGTCATCGTTCCATGTATTTAAGGTCCTCCAGTCCCCTTGTTCATTTTGTGGCCCTTCTTTGGACTCTCTCCAGCTCTAGCACATCCCTTCTGAGGACTGGTGACCAGAACTGGACAGAATACTCCAGATGTGACCTGACCAGAGTTTTAGAAATTGGCAATAAAACTCTGGTCAGGCCACATTATATTACAGGTGCAGGCTTTGGTACCTGTTCAGCAGTACTACACAATGACTACAAATCATTACAGCCACTCAACTAAAAAGCTCACACCCCTGCTCTAATGACTAAAGGATGCAGGGTCCAAATCAGTCTGTGCTCAGCTAACAATAGTAGCACAATAAACAGAAAGGGAGCTACCGGACTTCCAAAAGTCCAAAATACATTTATTCCTATCATCTGATACAAGAAAAATCCAAAAAATCTCTTCTTACACATTTCCTTTACTAATCTTTGACATATAGATTTCATTTCCACCCAGAGCTTAGTCATAAAGCCTTTTGGATTTTGAGTGGTTCCCTTTCTGTTTCTTGTGCTACCACACAATGACTGATTCCTCTTATGCCTCGTACACACGTACGGACTTTTCCCGGCGGACCTAAGTCCAGCGGACAATCCGCTGGACTTTCCAGCTGGGTACGTTGGACTAAAAAGCGAACGGACTTGACCACACACGATCACGCAAAAAGTCCGACGGTTCACGCGATGACGTACAGCACGTACGACGGGACTAGAAAACGAAAAATACTAGAAAAATACTTGCTACTGAGCATGCGTCCTTTTTGGTCCGCCGGACCATACTACACACGACCGGATTATCCGCTGGACTGCCAAGTCCAGCGGATAATTTGAAAACAAAACCTGAAACTTTAGTCCGCCGTACTTTGGCCAAAAAAAGTCCGCCGGCGCCCACACACGAGGGGATTATCCGCTGGACTTCGGTCCAGCGGATAATCCCGCGGGATAGTCCCTTCGTGTGTACGCGGCATTAGTGTAAGCTTATAAGTCAGGTCTGTGTTAAAAAAAAAAAAAAAAAATAAAATAATACATTCTGTGCTAATCTAACTGAGCTCATCAATGGTTGTATAAGGCACCCTGACTTTGGACTCAAAGGCACAAATGGCTGAATTATTATTCTTGAGGGTTACAATTAATAAACAGAAATTGATTTTTCTTTGAGAATTGCTTTTTGTTTTCCAATATAAAGCTGGCACCTGGGATGTCTGCAGAATACATGAACATGAACTTTAGGCTTAAGAAGTTTTGTAGGAAGATTTTTTACATGTTGAATCTTTTGGCCAACATTGCATGTTCATGGCTAGCCTGGATGTCTGTGTTTTGTGTAACTATTATCTTCCTTTATTAACTAGGTCTTGCCTCGACAAACCTGTGGTTTATTTACACACACCATCTTCTATAAAGAGTATCCTGGTGGACCCACTGAACTGGACAAAAGTATTAGAGGTGGAGAGCTCTTTATGACAGTGCTGCTAAATCCTGTAAGTGTTTTAATAGTAGTTTGCTATATTTACTAATATTATGTAGTTCCTCTCCATGTGTCCAAAAATTACAAAACTACAGTGACATCCAACTGCAAGTGCTGTGATATATAGATTCCATTTCTGTTTTGACCATGAAACAAACAAAACAAAAAAGTTGCGTTTATGTTCATAATAGAGACAACCAGAGTGATTTTGGATTTCACTGGGTTTTTTCCAAAAATGTCTTGTCAAAGACAATTTTTTTTTATTTATTTAGAGAATGTGGGGGTTTAAGATTTATTAGGGGTTATTTTGTTTATTTGTATGTTTTGGTATTTGAACTTTCTTCAATTTTACTGTGTGCATATGCTAAATGTTCTGTTTTCATTGTATATTTATTTTTTGGCACAAGAATAGTTGAAAGTTAGCTGAAAGAATCTTCTGTGAACCTCAGGAGCCATTTAAAGCCTATTTTATTCTCAAAAAACACCATCATGTTGTCTTCCACATTTCATTTAATACATTTCGACAAAATAGTAAAATTTCACCAATATTTGGGACAAATGACAACTCAGTTTTGTTCATACTTAGTTACAAATTGGACTGTGTTTAGAACTGATTCAGTGAAGACCAGTCTCTGGAGAGATTAAATTAGCCAAAATAATGTATTTGATCAGAGTGACCTAGGAGGCACAAGAGGAATACATTTAATCCCATATTATCAATGTTACATGTAATAGTATACAGCATGTAATGGGTGTTTTTCTAACTTCTCCCCCCAAGTAATGTTTTGGGAAACAAAAAAACGTTATTAAGCGATTTTTTTAATTTCTTCTCATATTCCCTTATTGACTTCAATTGTCATTGTGTTCTGTTTTACGTGTGAAATAGATGGTCATACAGACATTTTTGGTAAAGACTTGGTGAATTAGTATACAGATGTGTGTATATGTGTTTGTTTTTCAACCTACACTATAACATTATCTTCTTACAGTGGCCCCTTCTTTTTCCATACTTTGTTTTGCTCTCATGGTGCTCCATTCAGCCATTAATGGTGTTTGGGTGTTTGGCATGGCACTATTATATAGGGGTGGGGAATTAATTCTCATCCCTGTGGAAGCTCTGACAAGTCAGCTAAGCAGCTGCTCTGATTAGGAGGGAGCTTAAAGAGATCCTGTCACCAACTTAAAAAATGCACAGAAAAAGTACCTTAAATGATTACTTAAAGTGTTTACCCTTTTATTATGCATTTTATTCACTTGTAGTATGCCTTTGAACTAACAGGCAGTACTGTATTTATCGGTGTATAACACGCACATTCATTTTAAGAGGGAAGTTTCAGAAAAAAAATAACATTTTAAATAAGGAACTTTGAAGCAAAATAAGGGTCAGTGCCCATCTGCAGCCTCACCATTGCCATCAATGCAGCCTGATCAATGCCCATCTGCAGCCTCACCATTGCCATCAATGCAGCAGCCTCACCATTGCCATCAGTGCAGCCTGATCGATGCCCATCTGCAGCTTAGAGGGGACAGGGGGGGGGCGGGATGAGCGCCGGCAGATTACATACAGTGAGAATCTAGTATGATAGACAGAACAGTGGTCCAATGGTGGCCCAGGAGACAGGACTTACTATTACAGAGGCCGCCAAGTAAACAGGAGATTTCATTGTATGTAATCTGATGGCGCTCGTCCCACCCCCCTCCCTGTCCCCTCCGAGGCAGCTAAAATTTAAGTATTGGCGTATAACACGCACACGCTATTTGCACCTGATTTTCATGATGAAAAAGTGAGTATTATATGCCATTAAATACAGTAATTTTTTTTAGTACAACCCCCTTCCTTCTGGAACTGTTTAATTATTGTTTGTGCTGGCCCAGCTCCCCTGCCACTCCCCTCAGGTCCCTACATTACATTTATGTAGCTTCGGGGAGGAGCACAGGAGAATACTTTAGAGTGTCACTTGAGTGACAGCTTTGAGTCTGCTGTAGCTGCTGGCAACACACCCAAAATGGTGGTGCCCAGTTGTAATGTCAGATAAAAAACATATAAAATATGGCAAGTTTACAAATATTCTTTTGGAAAGATGGTTGTTAAAATTAATAATCTGACTACAGGGCCTCTTTACGTTACCCCATTACTTTGTCCTGCATGTGTAAATCAGAGTAAGTTAGATGAAGCAAGTATTTAAGGAGTACAAAGAAGATCTACTGGGAAGATTTCAAGACCAACAGTCTTAAAATTCATTATAATTGACTGAGCAAAATGGTTTATTAGTTACATTGTAGAAAGTTTCCCATCAACTATGCATACATCAAAATATTTTCTATCATGCATCTAGTATGCATCTAACGATGCAATTAGCATTTACACACATTGCCAAGCATTGCTTATAAATCTTATATATATAGTTATTTTATGTATACCTGTCCTCTAGGAACTAAAACCTCCTAGAGGACAGTCTCCAAACAGCTAAATACAAAGTTGAAATAAATATATGGGAGCTGTTTTACCTGCCAAAAAGATTTGTATTTCTGTCCATCTGGTCCTGAGAATTACAGATTTCTGGCATACTCCACAGACCTGTCTGGCAGAGCAGGAGACTTGCTATTTTTTTTTTACTGAAGCTAAGCAATGCCTACATGTCTTGTCTCTGCCCGAGCCCGAGTAGACAGTATACGGAAAGTCAGTAAACTGCTCATTGTACTGCATCCCAAATTGTTAGTGTCTGATGCCATGTCAAATCCGGGTGCTTACACAGTTTGCATGTAATAATATAATGTTCCCCGGTGTATTAATGAATATAAAGCTGCATTCCTTTTAGGTATAACTTTTATAACTTTCTGGAGTATAGCTTCAAAGTGGAATTCCAGCCTAACACTAACTGTGCTTAAACCCCTTCCGGCCCGACCTGGCATTCCTTTTAAAAATTCTTAACAGCCTAGGGGGCAGGAAGGATTAGCAATCAAGTGACCATGATGATTGGCTGTCACATGAACGAAAGCCAGTCCCAACGGCTACCAATGTTTTTTTGAGACCTACAGTCATTTTCGGTAGCTTTGTGCTGGGAGTTCACAGGGAACATGCTCCCTGCACATAAACATCGCTCACCCATAAACGCCTATGTTACATAGTTACATAGTAGGTGAGTTGAAAAAAGACACAAGTCCATCAAGTCCAACCTATGTGTGTGATTATATGCCAGTATTAAAGTATTATGTGTGGCGTGTGGGCATTAAAGCTCAGCTTTTTGCCCCCACACATATGGATTATGTGATTACTGTGGTGTAAAGAGGTTAAATATGTTTCCTCCCTCCTCTTACTACCTATCTTGTCTAACCTGTGTAAAAAAGATGTGTAAACTTACCTATTTTTAGTCCACCGGTCACATGATCTCGCAGCTCTTGCTTCCCTGTGCCAATGAGCTGCATCTTCAGGGAATGTGAGGGAGTTCCGACAATTGCTGGAGTCCATGGGTGTGGTCACAGTTCCCAGGATTCCCAGCCATTGTTGTACGCTCCCTTCTCTCTGCTGCAACTTCAACTCACTGACACAGGGGATCACGTGACCCAAATGGAATGGACTAAATATAGCTAAGCAAACAGATTAGACAGCATAGGTAGCAGGAGAGAGAAGGAAACATTTTCTGAACAGTTAGAATTAGGCTGAAATTTAAATCTCAATAAAAAAAAGTTATAATAACCCTAGCGATAAAAGATAAAGATAATGAAATGAAAAGGAAGCAATACAATTCTGTTTAATTTTTATTGATCTTATATGTTTACATTTAAAAATATTTCACCTCTGTACCTAAAATGAAAAATTGTTAGTTAAACATCTTGTATAATCATCAGGCTAACATTATTTTAATTATAATCAGCCATTGTTGGGAGTTAAAGCATCTTTTTCATGTACTAGAATTGCAGGTCATATTTTAACACACATTTTAATATCCCACTGTGGCCCTGGGTCTTTGTGTGTTTTTAGTGTAATTCCAAAGAGCAAGAAATATCATTTCAATCATGCATGAGATGAAATAGCATTCTTTATCACCTACCATCATTCAGCTGAAGCAGTGTCTGGTGAAATGTGCCTGGACTCACAATCTCAAGCAACGAGACAAGAGAAAACTGATTCATTACAAATAAGTGTCACATTTATATTCCCTCCTGGATAATTTACCATAGTCACAGCATCGTATTTACTTCACTGTGTAACAAAAAAATAAAATTCACTGAACTAAACATAATACAACCATAGACAAGAAAAAATGAATGAAGAGTTTTAGAAGTGTACCTATACTTAGTATGTATTATCAAAGACACATGGGGGTTGATTTACTAAAACTGGAGAGTGCAGAATCTGGTGCACCTGTGCATTGTAGCCAATCAGCTCCTAACTCCAGCTTGTCAAGTTAAGCTTTGACAATTAAACCTAGAAGCTGATTGGTTTCTATGCAGAGCTGCGCCAGATTTTGCTCTCGCCAGTTCTAGTAAATCAACCCCACGTTTACAATTCCATTGTTAAATAAAAAGCAAGATATTGCATATCTATTGGAAGTGGGGACACTCTAAATGTGCATGGTCAAAATGCATGGTCTAGAGAGATATATTAGGGAAAATTAAGAAAATGTACACCTAGCAATATAAATATTTACTTGTGACTATGGTAAAGCTGTGTTTACTTTGCCTAGTCAAGTGCAAGGGAAATTAAGAAACCAGATTTTGCTTGTACATGATTGAATGCATGTTGTTTTATTAAAGGACAAACAAATATTTATTTCATTTTAGAGCGGCAAAGGGTTAGACCCTCTTTGAACTGTCTGTATTATTGGTCTTGGTGGCCATTTTCACTGACACAAAAAGTGGGATATCATTTTATAGTTGTCACCGGATGAAGAGATAAGTGTATTTTCTCAACCTGTTCCTATGTATATGTGCTGTGCACACAAAGTGACCTGAAATCTCCACAGTAGGACACATTCAGCATAATTACACAACAGTGGTTTTAACACTTTCCTACTCAAAAAAAAAAAAAAAAAGCTTTGTTATTAAATAGACTTGAAGCTGAATGACCATACAGTATATGTGGCAAAGTGAAAATTAACTGGTACTTTAGTAAATCATTGTGTGTGCGAACAATTTAGCCAGGCTAATGAGCTCCGTAAACAATGAGCTAAACATTATATGAAACAAATGCATGCAAAGGAATCTAGAACGCAACTTAATGGGTGGAAATTAAATGACAAAATATGCAATAGTTCACATTTAATTGATAAAAGAAAAAAATAACATTGACAACCATAATGAATAAAGAAAATACATAAAGCATTATCTTTTAAAATGTCTGCCTTACAGTAATACACAATCCCTGATCTTTCATTTTATTCTATGCCCCTAGTTTTAGTTTATTTTTTTGGCATGACATTCCCTGATATCATGGCTAAACCCTCAAAATTTCCATTTCACTGTTAAATGAGACTGCCTCAGTGATCAGTAAGGATACTATCATTGGGCAGGGAAATGGCATCAGGCAGAGCTTAGGGGAGTCAGGGAGAAAGAGTCTTGGTAACCAGTTGTTAAAGGCCTCATTCACACTGGTGCACTTTTGCTGCTCTAAAATAAACCTTTTCCAGGGCATCAAAAGCACACTGCATCTGCATGTTCACCAAAACTGCATTAAACAGCATTAAAAATGCAACATGTGTTTTGAAAAAAGCCTACCACAATTTTAAGTGCACCAGTGTGAAAGGGCCCCAACTGTGAAGGTAAAACAGAGTGAATTCAAAGAAGCCATCCTGGCTACAATTAATAGAAGGCATTATGTTCTGTTTGCTGTTAGACAGGACTTTAACTTTTAAATTTCTAAATAATTTAATATAGCAGAGAGGTTATTTAACTTTCCATGTCCTGGGGAGGCATAGCTAAAGTAAGTGTGTTCTTATTGTGCAGTATAGTTACTTACTAGAGAAAATATTTACTGTATATGTGCATTTATTTATGATGTATGTGATATCTGTATGTGACATCCTTTTTGAAACTGAAGAATACACAAAGTATTTGTGGATGTGGTTTCCTCACCTACCTTTTATACAATACAGAATAATTGCAGTACTTATTCATATAGGATTGGAGGACACAGTACAACTAAATGTTTTGCTTTTTTTTTATTTTTTTTGCAAGAACCTGAGTAAGAGCCCTCTGAAACTGTCACTTAAAATACAGTATGAATGCACATTGCAGAATTATGTGTCTTCTGGCTTTTCCAGAAGGTTCTCCAGAAGGTTTCCAGAAGGTTCTCACAAGGATTCTATGTGATCTATTTGTTTCAACTCTGCAAGCTTCACAGCCAAGAGGGCATACACGTTGCACACCTTCCTCCCAGTCATGTCCTGTGTCCTTCTAATTTTCTGACAGTTGCATTATGTCATTTGACAAATGGCTTGAAAATAGAAAAGGGATAGAACAGCTATATTATGTTTCCTGCAAAGAACCTGCGAGGGAATGATTACATCACCTCTCTCAGATGGCAACACACCTTTGTTAAGATCAATGATCTCCAAACTGCATCCCGGGGGCCAGATGTGGTAATTTGCTTGCCTTAATCTGACCCTTGGAGCCCTACTCTTCCAACGGACACCAATGATGAAAAACCATTCCTCTCACTGACAGCACCAATGGGCCACTATTCCCCCACTGATACCAACAAGGGGGACTATTCCTTCCATTAAAACCTGGGCTTGAGTCCTGCGGGAATACATGGGAGCGGCGTTCCAGTACTTTTTTCACAGCAGGAATGCCATTCCCATTAGAAGTCCTGCAGGACTGTGAGCTGTGGCAGGCAGTGTGGGTGTGTGGGAAGGGCAGGGTGTCTGTGCCAACGGGGTCCTTCTCTTCTTCCTCCAGCAGACGCTGTAAGAAGGTCCCGCCTCCTAGACTCGAGTGATAGGTATAACAATGCCGGCATGTATTATAGGAGGCGGGACCTTCTTACAGCGGCTGCTGGAAGAGGAGGAGGAAGACCGAGGGAAGGGAGGATGGACATGCTTGCATGACACCCCTGTCCGAATCTGTGGCACCCGGGGCAAACTGACCCCCGTTGGCACTGGCGAGGCTGCATTGCTGGGGACACTGGTAAAGCCGCATTGCTGGGGACATTAGTAAAGCCGCATTGCTGGGGACACTGATCAGGCCACATTGCTGGGGACACTGGTAAAGCCGCATTCCTGGGGACACTGGTAAAGCTGCATTGCTGGGAACACTGGTAATGCTGCATTACTGGGGACACTGGTAAAGCCGCTTTGCTGGAGACACTGGTAAAGCCACATTGCCGAGGAAACTGATAAAGCTGCATTGCTGTGAACACTGGTAAAGCCGCATTACCAGTGTTAATTTTGGCAGCAAATTTCGATTTAGTTTTAGTCTTAGTCTTAGGACTAAAATGGCATTTTAGTTTTACTCCCATTTTAGTCTTCTGGAATTGTTTTAGTCGTATTTAATCGACTAAATCTCCAGTACATTTTAGTCAACTAAAATGTCCTACGTTTTAGTCGACTGAAATCTCCAGTACATTTTAGTATACTAAAACATATTTTAGTCATCTAAAATTAAATTGTAATGCTAACATTTCTCTACAATTTCCAAACTCATTATATACTGCTGGAGTGAAAAATCTAATATGCTATTATTTATGGTATTAAGGTATGAACATGCACTACAGACCAGTGTTAATTTTGAAGTCAAATTAAAATTTAGTTTTAGTCTTATTTGTTTGACTAAAATGCCATTTTAGTTTGAATCCCATATACTGTATATAAAAACACACTCTTTTATTTTTGAGATGGGGGGGAATCTTAGGTAAGTTCCCACACTTTGTTTCCCAGGACTTGACCCCTAATTAGAACTAATGATAGGGCATTGTTTGCTTCCACTGACCCCAGTCTGGCCCTCCCAAAACCTGAAGGACAGTAAAATGGCCCTTTGCTTAGAAAGTTTGGAGTCCCCTGATTTAGATTATGCAAAAAGTAATGTGTTTTTCCAAGTACATATGCACAATTTTTCATTTGCAATTTCAAAGTGTTTGCATCAAAAATACTTTAGTTCTGCTTTAACCTACACAAGAGAAAAATGTTGACCCATAGTAGCTCAGATCTCTGAAAGCACTTTTGCTTGATGACATTAGATTCAGTAGTAAAACAAAATTCTACTTACTACCTTGTACTAGTCCTTATCTCATCTCATGGTAGCTGTGCTCATTATATTAGTTTTCTAATACAACATAAAAATGTAAACATAGCCAGAAATTTGAATCACTTTTACAACAAATATGACAGATCTTGCTATAGTTCTTACATTGCATTTTCAACATATTTCTGTAGTTTTTAAGTTAACTGATCCTTCTTACTTTTCTAAGCAGACCGTCTTTGATGTAGATCAAAGAGTATATTCCTGCATATGTTCTTTGTTTTTCAAAACAATAAGGCCAACATATAGTATGCACATTCAGGGAGAAAAAAATTCATTAGTTGTTTAAAGCACAATAACAAAGGAGATTTTGACTTATATCAGGTTCATACAGTTTCATTTTTTGTATTGTACCAATTTCAGTGTGTTTATGGAACTATACCATACACAAATGGGCATTTGTCTTATTTAATATAATCATTATGCTTAAAATTACAAATACCTAACCATTAAGCTGTCCCTTAGCGCTTAAAACTCCCACTCCCGAAAGTGAGCTCTCATTGTGTAGAAGGGAAGCAAATCTGCTCTTTAACTCCTTCCTGCCTGGACTTAGAGGGAATGAGCTTATACCAGAGTCAAGGGGCCCCCAGGGGAACTATCCAACTCTCCCTTGCATGTAGGAATGCCTGTGGTGTGACCCACTCTTGCCTAACCGCTATCTGTTGACAATCCTCTGCTGCCAATTTGTGTCCACCAGTGCTGCCAATCAGTGACCCCCAGTGCTTCCAATCAGTGTCCATCAGTGTTGCCAATCAGTGCCCATCAGTGCAGCCTATCAGTGTCACCTATCAGTGCCCATCAGTGCAGCCTATAAGTGCAGCCTCATCAACGCACATCAGTGAAAGAGAAAATTTACCTGTTTGCTAAATTTTATAACAAACTATGAAAACGTTTAAATTTTTTTTTTTTAAAAATTGGTATTTTTTTATTTATGTAGCAAAAAATAAATAACCCAGTGGTGATTAAATACCACCAAAAGAAAGCAATATTTGTGTGGTAAAAGATGATAACAAGTTAATTTGGGTACAGTGTTGCATGACCGTGCAATTATCATTCAAAGTGCGATAGCGTTGAAAGCTGAAAATTGGCCTGGGCAGGAAGGGTGTAAAACTATCCAATAGGCAAGTGGTTAAATTTTGGTGTCCTTTATGTATTTCTTCCATATCTGTGCAGTTATCAATCATAAAATAACACCTGCACTGTGCTAGAATTTCCTATAATAAAGAGTCTGATCACTACTGCTATCCTTGTGTAGTGTGTCTGGTGTTGCATTTGCCTGTATAGGGAGGACCTTCTGGGTCACACCAACAGCCCTGCTCTTTGCATACACTATATAACAATGGCACTGTAATTTATTCAAGGTTGTAAGTAGGTTTTCAAAAGCTTTTGGTGCACAAAGTGTGGTTTTATATCCTTTGTAGCTATGAGGGGTATAATATTATGAAAGTTTTTGTGTTCCGAATTCAGCTTTAAGGCAAGGATGAAGGAAAGTAAAAAACAGCTTTTATTATATTCATGTTATAAGCGACAGCCGACACACTTCAAGTTATTTTAGGAGACAACAGACATGTTCAGGGACTTATATTTACGCTAGTTGTTATACTTATATAAAATTGATGTTCACCTTTTTTATATTTTCTGTTGTACAGAGAGTGGAGGGAAGCACTTTTTAGTTTTGCACATTTTCAGTTTATGCGTGTAAAATAAAAAATTGAATACACATTTTTTTAATAAGTAGCCAAGCAGGTTTTACAGTAAAAAAAAATAAAAAAAAAAAAAAACACTGCTGAATAACCCACAGTGTTGATATAATAGAAAAGGTTTACAGGTTTAAGTGTGGTAAATGTATCTGTTTTCTTCTATTTTATCAACTATGGAATATTTTGATGAAGTGAGTCTACAAGCTAATGGTCTCCAGTTTGCTACAGGTAGCTCTTGGCTCTTCCTGATACTGCTTAAAACAAGCTGGGGGAGAGACAAGATCTGTAAGTGGGGAAACAAACACCCTTCCTGTATTATAGCTGACTTTTCAGGAATGGAGTTCTAACACTGCTGATAACTAATTAACTAATTCCCCTAGTCCCGGCTTGGCTGGAGAGGGGGCATAAATTACAGGTGCAAGCAGTATAAGTACCTGGATTTGCCCTGGTATAAACATCTTGTTGTACCTGTACGACAGAGATTACATTAGGATGGAGAAACAGCAAAATGAGCCAACATGTTTTGCTTTAGTACTGCTGCTTGTCTGTTCACTGTCTAGTCACAAGCTGGGGGAGAGACAAGATCTGTAAGTGGGGAAACAAACACCCCTCCTGTATTATAGCTGAGAGAAAACTATTTAGTCAGTAATACACAAGTAGCCAACAAATGTGCATGCATTGCTAGCATTTCTCAAATTTGTATCTGTAATTTTGAACTATATCGACTGGGGTACTTCTTCTTCATGTTCTAAAATTCTACAACATTCAAAGCAAAATAGAGATATGCATAAACTATAATTGTAAATTATTAACCACTGAATCATAAGCTATGTTTCTAAAGCATTTTCTATCGTATGCTAAACACCTTTCAGAGTGAAAACTAAAGTGATATTAAAGCATTTGTTAACCCCCCCCAAAAAAAAGATTCTGTTCCTTTAAAGCATTTTATACAGCACAGTACTTGTGCTGTATCATTTGGCCCCCTGTAACACCTGGCTGATCCTGCCTGGCTATACCCTCCCCTTTGTAAACTGACCACAGTGAATCATGGCTGCTGAGCCCTGACACCGTGGTCAGTTGATGTGCCTCTGTCATCTGCACCTCTGCTATCTGTCTCATCTGTGCTCTCCCCCCTCCCTGCCTGTCAGCTTGTGACAGTGCCCACCCCTGCAACTCTTGCTGCTCAAATAACTTTCACATCTTCATACCATCCCCTCTGTGTGCTAATCCTGTGTCCCCCTGTGTGAGTGATTTATAAAAAAAGGCCTGCTATACCTCATTTCACAGCTCTTCTCAGTGATCACATGATCGACTGACTCTCTCTTTCCTCCATCTTTCCCGAATGATGTCAGCGGGGGAATCTTGGCAAGATCGCAGGGAGGAGAAAACCAGCCAATCATGTGATCGCTGAGAAGAGCTGTAAAATGAGGTATTGCAGGCTTTTTTTAAATAAATCACTCACACAGGGGCAGACAGGAGTAGAACAC
This sequence comes from Lithobates sylvaticus, assembly GCA_028564925.1. Lineage (NCBI taxonomy): Eukaryota > Metazoa > Chordata > Amphibia > Anura > Ranidae > Lithobates > Lithobates sylvaticus. The sequence continues at coordinate 559,151,549 of CM053026.1, forward strand.
AGAGGGGATGGTATGAAGATGTGAAAGTGGCTTAACAACCACTTTAAAGTCTTGTTTTTTATTTGTTTAAAAAAACAAACATGTTATACTAACCTGCTCTGTGCAGTGGTTTTGCACAGAACAGCCCAGATCCTGCTATTCATTGGTCCCTTGCCGTAACTCCTGGCCCCTCCCTCCTGCCGAGTGTCCCTGCAGCAAGCAACTTGCTATGGGGCACCGGAGCAGGCTCGCTCCCGAGCCACTGCTCTGTGTGTCCATTTAAACATGGAGTCGTGACTTTGCCCCACACCCTCTCTCTTCTCATTGGCTCACTGACTTTAATTGACAGCAGCGGGGGCCAATGGCACCTGCTGCTGTCTCAGCCAATGAGGAGGGAGAGTCTCTGGAGAGCTGAGTCTCTCGTGCAACATCGCTAGAGGAAGAATGGGCTCAGGTAAGTATTATGGAGGCTGAGGCGGGCTGCTGCACACAGACGTTTTTTTTATCTTAGTACATATAATGCATTAAGGTAAACAACCTTCTGCCTTAGGAACCACTTTAATTAAGAGAGCTTTACTGATTGTATTACTGTCCCAAGCCTTTGTGTGCATGAAAGATTTCTAAACTAAATATTAGAAAATATTAAAGCGGTTCTGCACTCTGAAAAAAAAATTTTTTTTTTAGGATGTAATATAAAGTGTGCTTACCTTTATTAGGGGACTCACCTGTTCCATCTTCCATCTCGATCGCCGCCGGTTTTCGTCCGATGAAGTTCCTCGTCTTCTTCTTTAGTGCTGGGGGCCATCTTGCCTGTGGGCATGTGAAACACCCACAGGGACTTTAGATGGCCCAGCATGCACTGCCGTTACTCGCGCGTGCGCAGTAATGGCTCATCTGCCGAGATCTCACGAGATTTCGGCAGATGCGGCCGAAATCTCGGGAGATTTCGGAAGATGTGGCCGAAATCTCGCGAGATTTCGGAAGATGCCCGCACTGACTCCTGGGATCAATGACACCAGATCCCAGGAGACAGTGCGGCGTGACGACGATCGACGCAAGACCCCGCCCGCCGCCGCAGAGGGAGAAGACCGGAAGTCTTCAATTACAAGGTAAGTAAAAAAAAAAAAAAAAAAAAAAACATTTCATTTAGTACTCTTTGCCTGATTTGGAAGGCAAAGAGATTTACTAAATGAAATGAGTGCAGAACCGCTTTAATATAAATACAGAAAAATACAGACTGTTCTCTGTATTACCGGGAGCCGACAATTCATTATAGCCGCGAGTGCATTTAAATTACTTTTTTTCCTTCAGAAATGACACTTTGTGCAGGGACAGTTCTAAGCACGGGAAATATGCGCCCCATACTATACACACCCCCCAAGTACAACATTTAAAGGAATATTAAATTTTTATTGTTTCACTTTAAGTATTATTAAAATCACTGCTCTTTTTTTTGCATTGATACATGTCCCCTGGGGCAGGACCCAGGTCCCCAAACACTTTTTATGACAATAACTTGCATATTAGCCTTTAAAATTAGCACTTTAGACTTCTCCTATAGACTTTTACAGGGTGTTCTGTGGCTTTTCGAATTTGCCGCAAACACCCCAAATTGTTCGCTGTTCGGGAAAAGGGGCGAACAGGCAATGTTCGAGTCGAACATGAGTTCGACTCAAACTTGAAGCTCATCCCTATTAGCTATATTTATTTTTAAGACTTCCTGATAATCTTCCTATTACATATGATGGAAAGTCTTCAATGATAATTCGACATTGATTCAAGATGTAAATGAGTGAATGTGGAATGGCCACATTACTGATTGTAAGGGAAAAACAGCACTTATTATATTAAAGCTAATTTAAAACTAACATCTGCTGCTCATGAACCTTTATAAATATATTTACAATATATATATATATATAGATAATACGATCTTGAAGTTTCACAGCTGGAAACAATTAGCATAAAGACAACATGCTCTGTTTCTGGTAGAATTTCCAAAATGTGTAATTGAAGCTACACAAATAGTTAATGTCACTACCTGGTGATCTAGATAGAATTATTAACAGTGATTTTTATGACACATGAAAATGATTAATTTGTTGAATATCCAGAACTAATTATATATTTTTTTTATTCAGCATTATAAGTTAATAGCACTGACAAAAGTTTCATTGCACATCTATCTATCTATCTATCTATCTATCTATCTATCTATCTATCTATCTATCTATCTATCTATCTATCTATCTATCTATCTATCTATCTATCTATCTATCTATACACTCTATACACTATCTATCTATCTATCTATCTATCTATCTATCTATCTATCTATCTATCTATCTATCTATCTATCTATCTATCTATCTATCTATCTATCTATCTATCTATCTATCTAGCTATCTATCTATCTATCATTCAATACATCACAGTTTTATTTGTGTATTAGATGTATTTGTTTTTTAAATTGTATTTATACTTTTGCAGAGTTGTGTGTATTATATATAATTATATAACTGACATGTTCCTGAACCCCAATATAAATCAGTATTAATCCCTCAAACACTAAGGCCCCTTTCACACTGGGGGCGTTTTTCAGGCGCTACATTGCTAAAAATAGCACCTGCATAGCGCCTGAAAAAAGTGGCTCCCTGAGGGCTTTTCTCACTGAAGCGGTGTGCTGGCAGGGCATCAGAAAAAGTCCTGCCAGCAGCTTCTTTGGCTGCTCCCCATTGAAATCAATGGGGCAGCGCTGCGTTACCGCCGGCAAAACGCCGCTCTGGCGGCATTTTGCGGGTGGATTTAACCCCTTTTCCCTTTTGATGCCCGGGGCGGCTTGGTGTGAAAGGGGTCTAAACAGAAGCCCACAAACGGGAATGACAAAGGGGGAATTTGGACTTTCCGATACCAAGAAAAATATTAAGCAGTACGCAAAAGCATGCACTATTTATCTAAAAGCACAACATTTTATTGAAACAGCATTTCAATATTAATTCTTCCTCAGGTGGATAGCATTCATTAGTAGTTTCAAAAGATCTCTGTATTACATACTGTATATATGTCAGTAACACAGCAACAATTAAATTGCAATATCTTAGTGTGGTTATCACCCGGATGAATAGTACAATATATTACATGAACTTACATTAAAAATACAATATGGCTTGGTGTGAAAGGGGTCTAAACAGAAGCCCACAAACGGGAATGACAAAGGGGGAATTTGGACTTTCCGATACCAAGAAAAATATTAAGCAGTACGCAAAAGCATGCACTATTTATCTAAAAGCACAACATTTTATTGAAACAGCATTTCAATATTAATTCTTCCTCAGGTGGATAGCATTCATTAGTAGTTTCAAAAGATCTCTGTATTACATACTGTATATATGTCAGTAACACAGCAACAATTAAATTGCAATATCTTAGTGTGGTTATCACCCGGATGAATAGTACAATATATTACATGAACTTACATTAAAAATACAATATGGCACAAATTATAAATATGTTAGATGTCTGCAGGAGGGGAGCAACAACACCACAGATTCTTCTATATGTCGAAGGAGCATAAGGGATAAAAAAGCAGATCCCCAGGGGCCTACAGAATTTTAATGAAAAATATATAAACAATGAGAAAGATGCCAGAATGGATATAGGTTAGATAACTTAATCGTTGAGGAGTTAAAAAGTGGATATATATGAATGTAAATAGTAATACATTGGGTACGTATCTTGTTACCCAGACCTTAAGTCAAAAGGCAGACTCCAAGGTGGCTGGCTCTCTTCATTTTGAGAATGAATTTAAATGGCTCAAGAGTCTGATAATGAAACACATATAAGCACTATAAGTGGGTAAACCATAAAATATACAAAGTATGGACCGAATAGTCCATGTATAGAAAGCCTTGCCAATGAGTGCAGGTGGAAATAGCAAAAAGATATAGGTGACCAACCAGGTTGACCAAAAAAGACCAAAAAAGGTTGTTTAAGTCATTAGCAGCTGTTCTAAATTTAGTATCATCACTACAGTTGCGACAAAGTTGCAAGTATTGCAAGTAAGGAATAGATTGGAGTAATAGTTTTGGGTGAAACCTGTTGACCCTAAGTATAGTATTACCTGCAGAGGGTTTACAGTAGAGATTGCTGACTAGGGTTCCATCAGGTGTGGTTTCAATCTCCACATCTAAAAATGTAACCCTATGTTCGTCAAACGACATGGTGAACATAAGGTTGCAACTGTTGAAGTTTATGACTGTAAGACAATTTTAAGCAAATCAACTGGGCCATAGCACAGGAAAAAAAATGTCATCTATATAAAGGAGCCAAATCAGTATGTGTTCAGGAAAAATCCTCCGAAAGCAGAAAATTACATTCCCACTCCCCCAGCTACATATTGGTGTAAAATGTGGCACAACATGTCTCCATCATTATGCCTTGTACCCGGAGGAAGTGGGAACCGTTACACGTGTTATGATGTAAAATAAGACTCAAAAGTTCCAATACAAAGTCGAATAAATCCTTTGAATGTGAAGTACTTTGAGTGAAAAAATACACTTTTCATGGGGAATGGAGCAGTATAGTGCTTCCACATCAGTGGTGAAGAGGCGAGCATAAGGAGGGATTGTAAGACTTTCAATTGATTGGAGGAAGTGCAAGGTATCTTTTATGTACGATGGTAAACTAGTGACAAAAGGCCTAAGGAAAGTATTAACCCATTTACTTGCATTCTCAGAGATACTAGAGTGATAGGCCATGCCTGGTGGGCCTGTGAAAGATTTGTGGATTTTGGGAAGAGCATAAAATGACAGACTTCTCAGATGTTTGTTATTGATAAACTCATAGGGCTGTGTTTATATATATATATATATATATATATATATATATATAGATATATATATCATTTACAGTATATACTGTGGGGCATATTTATAAAGTAGTAAAAGGAGCATCCACCAGTCAATCAATGTACTTCATAACACGTGTGATAGGATAATTCACTTGCAAAATTTTGATGAATGTTAGTCACTGCTTTATAAACATGTTAATATATTCTTAAATTTAGTCCTACCGAAAAAGGGGACTACAATTACTACTGCTACTAACAGAATGTAGATTCATTTTTGAAGGGATATCTTTACTATCCATGCCAAATGACTACATTTCAATTTCTAGTATTTGACAGTTTGTAAAGTCTATGGGTAAGATTATGTATATTAGACTCTTTAAAGAGATGACGTTACAATATAATTTTCTTACAGACTGTCTCATCTCTAAGGAACCCCTATAGTCACATGAGGCTTCAGACTAATTATTTTACCAGTGGCTTTAGACTAAATATTATACCAGAGTCTTTGCCAGTTTTTTATTATGTCTCTATACAATGCTGCTCAATATTTGACTTTGTTTCTATTGTCTTTAATGTTGTGCACTCATGCTTAAAAAGAGTTAAGAACCCTTTTTAATGACCATTTGATGTGTCATGGCATCTTATTTATTTTCTTGAAACCTTTTAGTGCCTACAATATACATAGTGATTTTCAGTTGTTGAATGTTTTAGTTTAATAAGTTAATGAAAACCTTAAAAAAAAAATGTAAATACCAAGACCATCCAAAGCATGTTTTATGCTCACTGTACATACTGGCTTAATATATACTAAACTCTTTGTACCACTGCTGCATTCAGAAAGTAGTGTAATTGATTGCATGGGGATTCTATATTCAGGTATGCAATAACTTTGCATGAGCGTTTGTCAATAAGCAAACGCAATGCATTATATATAGTTCACTAACGGGTGTATTTGACCTGCAATTTACCTCCTTCTGACCTAAATTTAACTTTCTTCTAAGCTGCATCAATCTACTTTGCTAATGCATTTACACCAGAACTCCTGAACATGGAAAAATTTCGGACCCGAGCCACAAACTCTATTAAAGTCTATGGGACCCAAATTTGAAAAATGAAAAGTCCTCATTTTGAAGACTTATATGCAAGTTATTTCTCATAAAAAGGGTATAGGGGACAGAGTACTGCCCTGGGGAACATGTATCAATGAAAAAAACATTTTTAAGTCGCTTTTACAGGAGCAGTGATTTTAATGATGCTTAAAGTGAAACAATAAAAATTAAAAAGTTCCTTTACATATAGTACCTGGGGGGTCCCCTTGGTCTACCTGCAAAGTGGCACATCTGTACTGTGTATAGAACCTGCTGCAGCAAAACTGGCATATATATATATATAGAAAAAAAATTACATTTAAATTGATTTTCCTGGCTGCAAACTGTTAGATTATTATTCCAAATTCATAATTCGGCACTTATAGGAGTTACATTATGTTTATGGCAAGCTTGCAAAATATATTTGGTTTTATGAATAATCATAATATGAATGTGAGAATCACCTTGATCAGGTGTTTTGTGATAATGTTCTTCAGCTGAGGCAGTAATATGTCAGATATTTCTGGTGTATGTAGCTAGCTGGAAGACACACATATAAGGCATTTTGTATTTGGTATAGAATGTCATGGGAAGTCAAGAATAGACAGGATCTAGGTAATGAGGAATAATATATATTTTGTTGAAATACTGTTAGTTAGGATTAGTGTATTATCAGTCATAATTAATAGTATTTGTGTGTATTTTCTTAATTTATGTTGTATAAGTTGGTGATATGTGTTACAAGAGTAGACTTTTGGTTATATGACATAACATGAAGATTACACTACATTACAGGACACAAATATAGTATTACATGTGGGCTTGTCCATCAAAGTCCATATATGACTTTATGAAATTAGTCCTTCATCTTGTATAGAAAATAGCTGAAGTTAGCAGTATGAATGCTTTCCATACAAGGTTCTGAGCTTTGTGGAAGTTATGGCGTCTACATGTAACATATAAAGCCAAAAGATCCATATTCAGAAGGACACACACACTAGGAGAGCTCACACAGGGGGAACCTGACATAAATGCTATCCCACATACATACACACACACACACACAATACTAATAATCCAGAAATTACTAAAGATGCTAAAATATTATATATCTTCAATATTTTTTACAAGCCATTGCCTGCAATACAAGAATGTTACAAAAAAAGGCATGAGTGTCCCTCCCAATCCATATAGGACCCTTTGGGTCTGATACATACTTTAAGGTGAACCCCACACCAAAAAAAAAAAGTTGTGGGGTCCCCCCAAAATCCATACCAGACTCTTATCTGAACATGCAGCCCTGGTATGGGGGGGGATGAGTGAGCACCCCCCTTCCTGAGCCACATGCCCTCAAAATGGGGAAGTGCTTTAGGGCCCCCCACCCCAAAGCACCTTGTCCCCATGTTGATGGAGACGAGGGCCTTTTCCCAACAACCCTGGGTTGTGATTGTGGGGGTCTGTGAGCAGGGGGCTTATCAGAATCTGGAAGACCCCTTTAAGAAGGGGGCCCCTAGATCCACCCCCCCATGTGAATGAGTATGGGGTACATAGTACATAGTTACATAGTAGGTAAGGCTGAGAAAAGACAATAGTTCATCCAGTTCAACCTGTGTAGTTGTACGTGTGTCAGTGTCTATAATAATTTTCCATATCGCTGCATGTTGTGTTTTCTAAGATGTACATCCAAGAGTCTTTTAAAAATATCCATACTCCCAGCAGCCACCACCAATTGTGGGAGAGAGTTTTACATCCTTATTGCCCTGACAGTGAAGAACCCCCTTTGCAGTTTAACGTTAAACTGCTTCTCCTCCATTCTCAATGTGTGGCCCCATGTCCTCATGCTGGGATCCCCATTAAGGTATATGTAGATCACTATTATGTCCCCCCTCAAGCGTCGCTTCTCCAGACAGAATACATTTAGTGTTTGCAACCTGTCCTTGTAATTGAGGTCCTCCTATTAATTTAGTTGTCCTTCTTTGGACTCTCTCCAGCTCCAGCACATCCCTTCTGAGGACCGGTGACCAGAACTGGACAGAATACTCCAGATGTGGCCTAACTAGGGTTTTATAAAGTGGCAGAATTATAGTTTTATCCCTGGAGTATATCCCTTTTTTATGCATGCTAATATTCTGCCTGCTTTGGTATGCATCGCATACTAGCCCATTATGTGCCACATACCTGCAAAATAATCCAGCGATGTCCCCTGTGTAGGCAGCATCCATCTTCTGGCCCCTCTTCCTTCCGGGCCACGGACTCCGGCTCTGTGATTTTACGGATTTTCCAGATTTTCTTATTCTAGGCTTACCTATAGGTAGAAGTCCAAAAAGTGGGTTTACAACCACTTTAATATGTTTGCTATATATCCACCATACATTGAAGCTAGTGGGTCACTTGGGATTTTCAGATGGGGATCAGCAAATATTTATTAAACACAGCTGCAATAAAAAAAAAAAAAAACATAAAAACAATCAAAAAGTAAAATTCCTCCAACATTTCCACTGTCATTGGTGTGCCTTGGCTCAACATTTTCAGTTGAAAGCTTTTATTTCAGTTAAATTCTGAGATTTTGTGGCAGATACAGTAGTATGCTAACAGTGCAGCACACTTAGTTTAATAAATAATCCAGGATGTGGTTTTGTACACAGCAAATAAATTACCAATTGCCTAATTAAATCTGACTCATTAATGAGATGTAATCAAGATGCCGTGAAGCACAGTTCAGAGCAAAGCACTGAACACCCAGCCATGGTAGGAAATTGTTTATTGTTAGTTCACATAGCAAAACACAGGAATAAAAGGATGAAATAGAATTGGTATCAATTTCCTTTTTTGCCATTGCAATTATGAATTTTCCTAGTAACACAGAATATATATAATATAAATGAAGTTTCATGAAACAATATATGGCATGCGAATAATGAATAATAGGAAATAAATTAACTTTGTGAAATGATTTAGCAGCGAGGTGCTCACAAAGCAGAGCAGAGCTCTGATCACTGTACAATATAGTTGACCCATATGCATTAAGTGCTCAAATTGAAAATTAAATTATGCATAAAGTTGTTCAATTACTTACATCTGAATCTCTCTATGATAATGTGCTTGCCTCTGTGTCTGTGTGTACAGTATATATACAGTATATATATATATATATACAGTGGTGTGAAAAAGTGTTTGCCCCCTTCCTCATTTCCTGTTCCTTTGCATGTTTGTCACACTTAAGTGTTTCGGAACATCAAACCAATTTAAACAATAGTCAAGGACAACACAAGTAAACACAAAATGCAATTTGTAAATGAAGGTGTTTATTATTAAAGGTGAAAAAAAAATCCAAACCATCATGGCCCTGTGTGAAAAAGTGATTGCCCCCTAAACCTAATAACTGGTTGGGCCACCCTTAGCAGCAACAACTGCAACCAAGCGTTTGCGATAACGTGCAATGAGGCTTTTACAGCGTCCTGGAGGAATTTTGGCCCACTCATCTTTGCAGAATTGTCCTAATTCAGTTACATTAGAGGGTTTTCGAGCATGAACGGCCTTTTTAAGGTCATACCACAACATCTCAATAGGATTCAGGTCAGGACTTTGGCTAGGCCACTCCAAAGTCTTCATTTTGTTTTTCTTCAGCCATTCGGTGGTGGACTTGCTGGTGTGTTTAGGATCATTGTCCTGCTGCAGAACCCAAGTTCGTTTCAGCTTGAGTACACGAACAGATGGTCGGACATTCTCCTTCAGGATCTCTTGGTAGACAGTAGAATTCATAGTTCCTTTTATCACGGCAAGTCTTCCAGGTCCTAAGGCAGCAAAACAGTTCCAGACCATCACACTACCACCACCATATTTTACTGTTGGTATAATGTTCTTTTTCTGAAATGCAGTGTTCCTTCTACGCCAGATATACTTGGACACACACCTTCCAAAGAGTTCCACTTTTGTCTCATCGGTCCACAGAATGTTGTCCCAAAAGTCTTGGGGATCATCAAGATGTGTTGTGGAGAAATTGAGACGAGCTTTGATGTTCTTTTTGCTCAGCAGTGGTTTTCTCCTTGGAACTCTGCCATGCAGGCCATTTTTGCCCAGTCTTTTCCTGATGCTGGAGGCATGAACGCTGACCTTAACTGAGGCAAGTGAGGCCTGCAGTTCCTTGGACGTTGTTGTGGGGTCTTTTGTGACCTCTTGGATGAGTCGTCGCTGTGCTCTTGGGGTAATTTTGGGCGGCCTGCCACTCCTGGGAAGGTTCACCACTGTTCCATGTCTTCGCCATTTGTGGATAATGGCTCTCACTGTGGTTCGCTGGATTCCCAAAGCTTTGGAAATGGCTTTATAACCCTTTCCAGACTGATAGATCTCAATTACTTTCTTTCTCAATTGTTCCTGAATTTCTTTGGGTCTCGGCATGATGTGTAAATTTTAAGGATCTTCTGGTGGACCTTACTGTGTCAAGCAGCTCCTATTTAAGTGATGCCTTGATTGTGAACAGGTGGCAATAATCAGGCCTGGGTGTGGCTAGAGAAATTGAACTCAGGTGTGGACAACCACAGTTATAGTATGTTTTAACAAGGGGGGCAATCACTTTTTCACACAGGGCCATGATGGTTTGGATTTTTTTTCACCTTTAATAATAAACACCTTCATTTACAAATTGCATTTTGTGTTTACTTGTGTTGTCCTTGACTATTGTTTAAATTGGTTTGATGTTCCGAAACACTTAAGTGTGACAAACATGCAAAGGAACAGGAAATGAGGAAGGGGGCAAACACTTTTTCACACCACTATATATATATATATATATATATATATATATATATATATATATATATATATAAATATATAAGAAAAGCCTTCATTCTATACTGGACCATCTACAGCATGCTATTTTTTTTAATTTAAAGCTGTATGAATAATTTCTAACTTGCCTGATATGAAGACAGAAGGTGGAAATGCCGCAAACCAGAGCCCAGCCACTATACAGAAATGTGAAGATGCGGCTGCAGCCTAACCTCCTGACTACACTTCTCTGACATATTTTACTCCATCCATAGGGCTTTATAATAGAGATGAGAGGGTAATCGAGATGGCAGGCTTTTATACATTATCATGAGCTGCATAAACAGATAGAGACACACAGATATGCAAACAGAAATAATAATATAATGATGGAATAAATCCTATTACTAATTGGATTCTTAGCAGCCCATAAAAACAAAAACTTTTTTTTATCAATATGCTAAAAATTGATAGCATCATTATAGAGAATATTGAAAAATAATGTATCAATATATACATTAATTATGAGCAATATTCTGGGGGGGTGAATATGCATAACATTCCATTAAATTATCAAAAACATAGGAACTATCCACGCTAATACTTACATAAAATGTATAAATCAGCAGCAAGCATCACATTTGTTGATTACAAATAAATCATATACACTATATTACCAAAAGTTTTGGGACTCCTGAACACGCACATGAACTTTAATGGCATCCCAGTCTTAGTTCGCAGGGTTCAATATTGAGTTGGCTCACCCTTTGGAGCTATAACAGCTTCAACTCTTCTGGGAAGGCTGTCCACAAGGTTTACGAGTGTGTCCATGGGAATGTTTGAATATTCTTCCAGAAGCACATTTGTGAGGTCAGACACTGGTGTGGATGAGAAGGCCTGGCTCATAGTCTCCCCTCTAATTTATCCCAAAGGTGTTCTATGGGGTTGAGGTCAGGACTCTTTGCAGGCTAGTCAAGTTCCTCCAGCCCAAACTCGCTCATCCATGTCTTTATGGACCTTGTTTTGTGCACTAACACAGTCATGTTGGAACAGGAAGGGGCCATCCCCAAACTGTAGCCACAAAGCTGGGAGCATGAAATTGTCCAAAATGTCTTTGTATGCTGACACCTTAAGAGTTCCCTACACTGGAACTAAGGGGCCAAGCCCAACACCTGAAAAACAACCCCACACCATAATACCTCCTCCACCAAATGATTTGGACCAGTGCACAAAGCAAAGTCCATAAAGACTTGAATGAGAGAATTTGGGGTGGAGGAACTTGACTGTCCTGACCTCAAACCCATAGAGCCTTTTGGATAAATTAGAGCGGAGACTGTGAGCCAGGCCTTCTCGTCTATATCAGTTGTTATAGCTGCAAAGGGTGGGCCAACTCAATATTGAACCCTACAAACTAAGACTGGGATGCCATTAAAGTTCATGTGCATGTAAAGGCAGGCATCCAAATACTTTTGGTAATATAATGCATATAGATAACATGCAACACTTGATATAAGTCTGTAAGACAGAATATAGTCCTTGGTAAAAAGCCATAAGAGAGAGACCTAACTGGTATACCAGAGCAGGTAAATTGCATTAGTATTGGAAGTAGATATGTGCTTGACTGCTGGCGACTGGAGGTCTACAAGGTGGTCCTTAGGGCACTGGCTTTTAAATCCCTGTTGGAGTCTCTCATGTGAAGTGGTACTGCTCCTCTGGATTGAGGGTTCCATCTGATGTTTATCCAGCCGGTTTGACCTCTCTATAATATGAGGGTCCACTCCTTCCGGTAAGGGGAATTGCTTGATCCCTGTGGTGGTGTGTGGCAGATGGTCACACTGAGGCTGGTGCTGGGATACTCTCTCTTCTGGTATTTTCCAAAGGACTTTTTTCTATATTCTATCTTACAGACTTATATCAAACGCTGCATGTTATCTATATACACCAATCAGCCATAACATTATGACCACTGACAGGTAAAGGGAATATCTCTTTACAATGGCATCTGAAAATTGGTGGGATATATTGGGCAGCAAGTGAACATGTTGTCCATGAAGTTGATGTGGTGAAAGAAGAAAAAAAGGGGCATCGCAGTTTGTTATGTATGGGGCTGTGAAGCCTATGCTGACCCATGTCCACAGCCAAAACCTTCAACAATGGTCACATGAACATCAGAACTGGACTACGGAGCAATGGAAGAAGGGGGCCTGGTCTGATGAGTTATGTTTTCTTCTACATCATGTGGATGGCCGGGTGCGCGTGCGTCACTTACCTGGGGAAAAGATGGCACCAGGATGCGGTATAAGAAGTCAAGTCGGCAGAGGCAGTGTGATGCTTTGGGCAATGTTCTGCTGGGAAACCTTGGGTCCTGCCATTTATGTGGATGTTACTTTGGTGTCCATGCCTCAAAAGGAGGCCAACACAATATTAGGTGGGTGGTCATAATGTTATGGCTGATCGGTGTATTCCATGGAGTTGTCAGAAGATAATAGTCCAAGGGTGGTCTAAATGGGGGGGGGGGGGGGGAGAGGGGGAATAGAGGAAGAGTGAAAAGAGAGGAGAGAGGAAAGCCCCATGTATGGGGCAAAACATGTCAGAGGAGTGTAGCCAGGAGGAGTTTAGGCTGAAACCATATTTTCACCTTTCTGTATAGTGGCTGGGCTCTGACGTGAGATGTTTGCATCTTGTGTCTTCTGATTTGCTTGTTTAAAAACCTGCACCGTTTTATGCTTTGGACTGCAGTCGGAGGCTTTGTAGTGCTTTGAGCGGTGCACATGAGTTGCCAGCTATTAGGGTTCCAACTTCCTAAGGGGAGAATTCCTTATGCTCTCATATTTGAAGGTTCGTGGTTAACATGAAATATGCTTTTAGTTTTTCCATTAATGTTGTTCAAGTAATCCTGGCATTTTCCCTCTCATTCATTGGAAATAAATATTACTTGTCTTCATAAATGTTTGCATAAAGGCCTCAAAACAATATTTAAAAAGCCATTTGTAATAATGGATCAGATTTACTGGTGCATCACTGATCCTTACTAAATGTGATGTGAACGACAAGCATTATTCCTGGCAGTAGCTACTGCTTTATCTGTTAATAAATATGTGTACCTAGGAACAGAGAGGATTCCTGTGCAATGTGAGTATAAAGCCTAAGACTGTTTTTGAGACAGTGTAGCTAGATAGACTTTTGGGGGCAACTACTAAAGACTGATGAATTAACTAACTTGTGACCTAATCACTGCCAGCATTGCCTTCTGAGAATTTAAGTGGGAAACAAGGGCATTTACTAGTCGTATAAATATTATTTCCTGACAAACACACTACAGTAAATGATAGAGGATGATGAGAAGCTGAAGAAATGGTATGGTGGTTTTGCAGTTGATGTGGGTGAGGCTGACAGCACTTAGAAAACTGACCGCAGTGGGGTTGATTTACTAAAACCAGAGTGCAAAACCTGGTGCATAGAAGCCAATCAGCTTCCAGGTTTTATTGGCAAAGCCTAAATGAACAAGCTCACGTTAGAAGCTGATTGGCTACCATGCACAGCTGCACCAGATTTTGCGCTCTCCAGTTTTAGTAAATTGTTTAGTTAACTTTTCTTTCATACCTCATGTCCCTCCTGCTTCTACAGTAGATGAGAGCTCTATAATAGGACTGTCTACCACTGGCCAAGGTAACAAAAAAATATGATGTCCTCTGAGTTTTGGACTGAGAATTGGGCGAAGGGAGAAAGAAGGTTTAGGCACTGCTGGCCACTCTACTTTACTCCTACAGAATGGTGTTAAAATTATTAGACTGAAGTACCCTCATGCTACCACGGATGAAGCATGTCCTGACAGTACTTTTAAAGGTTTAACAGATGTTGTTTATGGATATGATTGCATGCTATAGTATAAGTGTGGCTTGCATTAGAATCTGGTTGAAACAGCGCTGGAAAAAAAAAATTGTGTGTGTTCTAGGTATTCATCATACACATGTTTTTTTTTTTAAACTAAGCAACAGAATAACATTATGTTATTATTCTTTTATTTTGTTTTGTTGATACTACAGTAGAGTATTCTGATTTGCATTTCCCTAACACTGCATGAAAAAAAAATGTAAACATATGTAATGTATGGCTCATAAGAGCCGGTTAACACAGGAGCGACTTGTCAGGCAACTTAGCCGCCTGACAAGTCACGTTCCGTTCTGTACAATGGAACCGTTCTTATAGGAATGACTCAAGTCGATCCGATTTAAAAAAAGGTTCCTGTATTACTTTGGGGGTGACTTGCAGTGACTTGCATTGACTTCTATACAGAAGTTGTTTTGCAAGCCGCCGCTGAAGTCGTGTGCAGGTCGCCTCACAGAGTTGGCCTGCAAGTCATGCTGCCCCTGTGTGAACCGGGTCTTAAACTAATTGTTGATATTCTGCAAATGCTTCCAACTTATTGCTCTTTAATCTTTTTTTTTTTTTTAATGCTCTGTCCTGGAAATTTTTCTAAATTTTCAATTAGTCGTTTGTCAATAGAGACATTAGGGGTGTATTTACAAAACACTTGCATAGCAATTTGTCCAGTGAAAGGCCATGTACATTCGCTCTGTGTGAATAAACCAAAACAAATATGATTAGGCTAGTTCTTTGCTGGATTAATGTTTTTCAGTGATTTAAAATAGAAAATATCTCATCTGACCACTATATGGCACTAAGTATCATTGGAATTTATATTAATACTTGACCATCCAGTGGCCAATTACAATCCCATTTTAAACCAATAAAAAATGTTCTTCCAACACAAGAAATAGCCTAATAACATTGTTTTTTTTTAAATTTGGACAGAACAAATGTTCATGCACTTTTCCTTGACAAACTGCTATATACATTTTTATAAATACACCGTATAGTAAACCATATCCCATCATATCATTATCTGGTGTTATCAATATAAATGCAAATATTTGTACACAGGGATTCATAAGCATAAAAGCAACATTGTGTTACTCTGGGAGAGTGGTCAACCTCCCTAACAGTACTGCTCAACTTTAGTTAATCAAGCTGAAGTGTCGGTATACCAAGCATACACTTTTATATTTGATGTTAAAAAATTACTTATTATTAAGTTTTATGAAGTGTTGTAGCCTGTATCCACTTTAAAAGCCCTGTCAGATTCAATTGATATGTATGCTAATTTAAATATTAATGAACCTAATAGGATATTTGCATTAAAGAGTGTGTACTTCACATGCATTTAACGGGGATTCCATGTTTAAAGATATGCAGCATGAGACAGAATAACAAAGCCTATTATCAGAAAAGATGAGTTTATTGACGTTCTTCTAAAATGTTCTATTTTACATTACTGCCATTATTATTATTATTATCATTATTATTATTTTGAAACAAAATGTCTATATTAAAGAAATCATATGGAAAGGCCTGAACAGACTTTGGACAATAACAGAAAAAACAGATGTACTTCTATTCCCGAGATAGTCAAGAGAACAAATTTTCTATTCTTAAAAATAAATAGATATGATATAGCCATACTTAAAGTTCCCCAGTGTGCTAAACATTCATCCAACATGCTTGCTGTAATTGCTGTGAACGTTATGCTTTCTTATGAGAATGTGTTGAGCCGTAAGCACCATCTGTGTTAGCCACATCTCCTTGGTAGACATCTGGTGGGATCAAAACCCATGGACATCAAACTGATACTGTTTTGCTGAGATTGCTGGGAATAGCTATGTACTACCATCCTCATACTGTAGATAGTGAGGAAATCACTGGGTTCTCACAAAAACATTTCCGTTTATAAAAACAGCAGATGGAAACACGCATTCAGGTAGGATTTTGTTGTATCTAATCCTGTAATGATAAGGGACATGCTTTTGCTTTTTCATAAACAAATCGGTGATAACGTTCCATAAAAATTAAAAAAGTAATACATTTATTTTTAAGGACAAATAAAGCATTTATTTGGTGATATTGTCTTGCAAAATTGTTTATTTTTTTTTTACAATTTATAGAAAATTTTTCAACTAAACTGCACTATTTCTACTAGACATGATTAGATTGTATTTTTGAGTGAGCCTCTTAACAGTGTTTACAAACACTGTTCAACGGCTCTGTTTTGACAACAGCTGCTTCGGTTACTGCACACCAAGTCCCGCCTGTCATTTTGACAGCTGGAAATTGCTGGCAAGTGTGGTGGGGGTAATGGCAGCAGGGGAGAATGACAAGGCAAGCTTTGCATGCCATGTGTAGTTCAATGGGTATATGTAGCACACCCAATGTGCACAAATGGCTAATAATAGTCCACATAAATGTATAGATTCTGTATTTATGCAAGCAAGGGAAAAAGAGTGCCTAAATTACCAAAGCACTTAATACTTGCTTAGTCTATATTCAAATAAAAGCTTAGATTTAAATCTATTTGGATGTATGCCATTTGTTGTGTAATGCCTTGATTAGGGTCCATTTACAAAAGAGTGTTTGTGGTACAGTTCCAATCTGCGCACAGATGGACAATTCTAGTTATATAGCTTTAACACTAAACCTTCACTCTGGGCAGTTGGAACGTCTATATGGTTCTATATGGGATGGGAATATGTGCAGCGCTAATGTGAAACGGTCACTGTATAATCACAGGAACTATAAACAAATAGACTATTGATTTTTAATAACTTGTGCATGACCTGATATCACACATGAATATAGTGCAATAATCATATAGGAATTATGACCAAACTTAATGTGTCCATAATTGTAAAAAACAAGTACATAGTCCACAAGGTGAAAAATAAGTGTTGTGGTAGATCCAAATGAGGAAATCCTTATGGCATCGGTACAAATGGAAAAATAGGTGAGTATAAAACGTAACCGCCACCAACTTTGAGAAGGCTTACCGGAACTGTTGGACTCAAAAGAACATAAGCCCTATGAGTCTTCAAGGCTTGTGGTGGTAAACACACTAATAGATTGGAACATCCATGTCTCTGACTTCTGACCAAAATGAGAGATGATCCCTGTGTCCTCAGATGGCTTGAAGTGACGGTACTCAGATGCGGCAGATATTCTGATATAACTGAGGTGGCCCAAATCTTCCATACACTCACACGGTACAACCTAAATTTGTGGTCCCATCATGCTCCGAGTTCTATGATTTCTATTTTCTTTTCTGCAGAGGAGGGTCCTTCTTTAGGTGTCCACCAGCAACCCGAACTAGAAGGGTTTTTTTTTTCTGCCAAAATATGCCTGTAATAGTCCTAATGTGCATGGACACATAGGATAACATTGAGCTGCTTCTACAGGCAGAACTCAAATCTGTAGAAGCAACGTTTTTTAAGCCTGTGTGCATGGAGCCTAAATATAGTTCAGATGTAATGCCTAGCTTACAACACAACAAAGGTTACATACAGTTAACCACTTTATACTCCTAAAGGTTTACCCCCTTCATGATCAGGCCATTGTTTGCGATATGGCACTGAGTTATTTTAACTGACAATTGTGCGGTCATGCAATGCTGTACCCAAATAAAATTGATGTCCTTTTTTCCCTTAAATAGAGCTTTATTTTGGTGGTATTTCATCATCTCTGACAGTTTTATTTTTTGCGCTATAGACAAAAAAAAACAATATTTTTTACTTTCTGCTATAAAAACACATCCAATAAAAAGATGTAAAAAATCTAATTTCTTCACCAATTTAGACCAATATGTATTCTGATACATAATTTTGGTAAAATCAGTGACTTATAGCAGGACTGCAACATTGCAGCTGACAAATCAGACACTAAGTGACACTTTTGATACTTTTTTGGGGACCAGTGTCTCTAATACAGTGATCAGTGCTAAAAAAATATGCACTGTCACTGTACTAATGACACTGGCAGAGAAGTGGTTAACATCAGGGGCGATCAAACGGTTAAATGTGTCCCTAGGGAGTGCTTGCTAACTGTGTGGGGATGCTTTAACTGTGGGGGAGATCATGTCCCTGACTAGCAAAAATGCAGGATCACTGTCTTCCCTACTAACAGAACAGCATTCTGCCTTGTTTACATAGGCAGACCGCGTTTTGCCTCTGTCGGGAATGATTGTCGGGTCCGCGTGCGTGCCACAGACCTGGAAGTGCAGAATCACGTACCTGTATGTGGTTCTGCGCACAGGAGCCACTGCCCCGCAGTATATGTACGTGGGATGGTTGGCAAGGAGTTAATATAATTCACCATATCACATGTGTATGTATGTGTGTATGTGTATTTGTATGTGAACAGGTGTCAGGAGTGTGTAACGGTCCTGCTCCTCATTCCAGCATCCTGGTTTTGGTTGCGATACATTCTGCCTGTCTGCCAACCACAAGTACCTGTTTGCTGTGCTTAGTTCACACCTGCCCCAGGGTGGTAGCCGGGCACTATAGCATTGTGTATAAGTCCTGGGGAAAACCAAGTTCCAGTAGGCATGCTTGACTTATGGGAATGGGGGCTGCTATAGGTGAAGAACACAGAATCCAGCTATATTGTCTGACCACCTGTGTCAGGGGTAAGCATGACAACAGGCTAAACATTTCAACAAGTGAGTATAAAATTGCAGAGAGAAAAAATATGCAATACGAGTCTCTTTAGGATAATAATGTAATATAGTGCCAACAAATTCTTTAAAAAAAACATGCAACAATATTCTGTGTTACAAAATCAATGCTATCATTTAAACCACCTGGCTCTAAGGAATAAGGATCCAAAATCCAATACAGAGAACAGTGATGTTTCTGAAATATGATATTACTGTCCTTTATAGTATCAATATTTCTAATCGGTAAAAAAAATGACCTTTAAGAATATTGCAAAGCAGATGATTGGCATGCTGACTGAAAACCTTAAATATCATGTTCCACTGAGTTTAATTGGCAGAGATGCCAAGCAGGATGGAATTCATCAAATGTATAGCCCACAAAAAATCTTTGCAATCAAATCTCCAACATACCAAACAACAGCATAAATACTCCACAAAGAATTGTACCTTGAGAGAAATACAATATCATCGAACTGCAATATAGTTTTCATCAAGGCGCTGCATAAATAGATAGAGAAATATTCATAGTACTAAAGTTGATATATATTTACGATTTCTGAGACAGATTTATGTTACAAAAGTTCCCAAGCTATGAAAGTACATTTCTTCTTCTCGGTACAAATAATGTACTTTGTAGAAATATTTTAAATATTACAATTTCCTGCTCACATTTAAAGGTGGAATTTGTCCCGTACTGCATCAAAGGAATGGCTGCTTATTCTGTAAGGGGCATCCTTCAAACTGGCAGTCACTGTCATAAACATTAAAAATATAGCTGTGAGAATAAAATCGCAAGAGAAACATTTTATTTCATAGATGTATAAAAGGCTTTCTGTCAGCCAGGGGTATAGAAGTTATAACTTCACCCCTAACATGTTCTAGCATGGTTATGAGAAACATGACATCAAGGAGATAACAGTGTATTTTATAAGCTTGTTGTTGAGGTTTCCTTTTCTTTTTTCTTTCCTTCTTTCCTTTCATTTATTGTTAACTGGTACTAGAGATAAAGAATAGCTACTAACTTGGCTTGATTTTTTGCTAACTGTACTCTTAAAGCATGACTTAGTTCAGTAAAATATTATTTTTATGTCCGCCTCCCTCCCAAGGTTTAATGGTTATTTTTTTTTATGATTGGAGGGTTATAGAGTAAACTTTCTCCTTGGCATACAGTAGTCAGGGAATGACCGCTCTGAACTAGAAAGTGATGAAAGGCTCATTGCTCCTGGGCTGATTGCTTGCAGAGGAGATTGGGGAACAATTTGTTTCCTGGGCACTTCCCACTTGGCATCCTGACAAACTTTACCATGGTCCCAGGTTCCCAGGAAATATGAGAGAGCCTGGGAACCTCCATTGTAGAAACTATGGGGGGGGGGGGCTTGGGTGAACGGTAAGCGATTATTTTACTGAAAATGTGATCACCAGCTGCAAACATTTTTTTAACGTGGGCTTTTTTTTCCCACTTGAAGTCCGGGGCATTTATATATGGCCTATGGACAGAATGTTGTTGCTAACACCAAACATACACATAACTAGTTTACAAAATAGAAGATGAGAACAGGGCAAAAACTTCTCTGCAGGATGTGGAAACCAAAAGCAAAAAGATCTGAACAAATGAATGGGGTGGGCAACAACATGGCAAATGAGGTTCAATGTAGAAAAATGTAAAATAATGCATTTGAATGCAATCTATATATTGGGGGGAGAACATCTGGGGGAATCTAGGATGGAAAAGGACCTGGGGGTCCTAGTAGATGATAGGTTCAGCAATAGCATGTAATGCCAAGCTGCTGCTAACAAAGCAAACAGAATATTGGCATGCATTAAAAAGGGGATTGACTCCAGAGATAAAACGATAATTCTCCCTCTCTACAAGACTCTGGTCCGGCCGCACCTAGAGTATGCTGTCCAGTACTGGGCACAGTCCTCAGGAAGGATGTACTCGAAATAGAGCGAGTACAAAGGAGGGCAACAAAGCTAATAAAGGGTCTGGAGGATAATAGTTATGAGGAAAGGTTGCGAGCACTGAACTTATTCTCTCTGGAGAAGAGACGCTTGAGAGGGGATATGATTTCAATTTACAAATACCGTACTGGTGACCCCACAATAGGGATAAAACTTTTTTGCGGAAGGGAGTTTAACAAGACTCATGGCTACTCATTAAAATTAGAAGAAAAGAGGTTTAAACTACGTAGAGGGTTCTTTACTGTAAGAGCGGCAAGGATGTGGAATTCCCTTCCACAGGCCGTGGTCTCAGCGGGGAGCATTGGTAGTTTCAAGAAACTATTAGATAAGCACCTGAACGACCACAACATACACGGTAATACTGACATATAATCACACACATAGGTTGGACTTGATGGACTTGTGTCTTTTTTCGACCTCACCTACTATGTAACTATGTAACTATGTAATATATGATTGGTATGACAATATGTTCATTAATGTTATGAAGTGCACTGCTGAAATGCAAGCTGCCATTGCTAACTGCTCTTTCTGTAAATGCTAGTTGCCTAGCTACCATGCGTATCCAATGATTTCAATACATTCTAAGCTGCTCACCTGAAACAGGCATATGGGTCAGCAGTTCTGACATTGGCATTGAAGTCACTTAGTGCATGGGAATGTAGGCTGTAACCCACCCCCCCCTAAATACCTCAACAAGAACACTTAATTAATTAAAGACACTCAACAACTTTGGCATATAATTGGCTGCGGCACGTTTATTGGTGTAATAATAAATACATTAACATAATTTTAATAATTTTTATTAATTCAGAAATACAAAAACAGCTCAGTCTTACAGGACTCGAGCAATACAGAATATCTTATAAACACAAGTCCCCCTTCAAATATAAAGGGTGACGGACCACATTTACGTGCTCGCAACAAAGGTGGGGGGGTTGGGAGCTTGTTGCCTACTCTGTCCAACTGGTGAAGAAATTCCAGTGGGGCCAGCTTTATATAATGAGCCCCTTTCTGTAATGTTCTAACGGGTCATGTGACCCTCTAGAACATTCCCAGTGGTCATGTGACATTCCCGCAGTACTGCAGCGTCACATGACCCAGTTTTATTTTTTTTTATTTTTTAAAGAGACCATGCCTCTTTTTTTTCTTAAACTACACATGCAGGAAGGGGGAGATACATGCCCATGCTGATGGGTTCAAATCATTAAGCCCTTTCAGTTCATTATTATTTCAGATCAGTGACTCAACTTATTGTCACGTACCTGGTCAGAGTCTGAAGTGACAAAGTCAGCCTCTCTTGTATCTCCAGCCCAAGTCCCGCTGAGAGTGGAGACAGAAGGAACCAAGGGACAGGAGGAATACAAGTGCCTGCAGATGTAGCCCCGGAAGCTTGAAGCAGAAGATGCGACTCTTGGAAGGCGCAGCAGGTCGCAGGAACATAGTTGCAGATACCTGGGAGGCAGTGTAGAGCCAAACAGGAGACAGGAGAGTAGTCACAAGGATAGCCGGGTTCGGTAACAGGCGGGCAACAAGGTACCAAGACATCAGGCAGGAGCAGGGTCAAATAGGAAGCCGGTATGAGGAACCAGTAATCAGAAGTGTAGGAGAGTCCAGCAGCAAGGTCAAGGTAAGCCAAGGTTCAGCAATGGATATTCAGGCAAGTAACAACCGGATACAACACGATACAGGTACAGGAACAGCTGAAGATCAGTCAGCATCTGTCTGAGGTCAGTGCGCCCCTTAAATAGGCTGCACGACACCAAAGGAGAGTGAGTACGCGTTCCCGCAGACGCGCACACGTCTTTGCACACGCGCATTGGCACATCTGCGATCTGCCGTGTTCTTTATGCACGCACGCTTGCGTGAGCTCACCCGAAGCGCGATGATAGTTCTCTAAGCCCCCGTACACATGGTTGGAAATTCCGACCACAAAATCCGTCTGAAAAAATCAGACGGATTTTGTCCAAAACTGGTGTTGCATACACATGGTCGGACAAAGTTGTCGGAAAATCCAATCATTCTGAACATGGTGACGTTCATTGCGTACGATGGAACTACGTAGAGGCTAGTAGCCAATAGCTTTGGTCTCGTAATTTGATCTGAGCATGCGTGGCACTTCGGAATTCTCTACACACGATCAGAAAAAGTTCGATCGGATTTTGATGTCAGAAAATTTGAGAGCAGGATCTCAATTTTTTTCCGTCGGAGAAAGTCTGATGGAGCCCACACATGGGCGGATTTTCCGACAACATGGTCCGATCGGACATTTTCCGGAATTGGAATTTACGACTGTGTGTACGGGGCATTACACTTATATTGAAACCAAAGACAACTGGTCAGAAGGAGGTCAGCCACAGACTCCTTTAGATTTCTTTTGAAGTATACAAGACCACAACATTGAAAAAGTATATAAAGCCAAATTATTATTATTATTTTTTGATTTGTTTTTGAAAGAGGAGGGAATGAACTAGGA
Organism: Lithobates sylvaticus; assembly: GCA_028564925.1. Classification (NCBI taxonomy): domain Eukaryota; kingdom Metazoa; phylum Chordata; class Amphibia; order Anura; family Ranidae; genus Lithobates; species Lithobates sylvaticus. The sequence goes on from CM053026.1 coordinate 559,175,212, forward strand.
CTATTTTTTTTTTTTTCCCTTTAGCTTTCAATCTTTTTTTATGCATTTTAAAAAAAGTTCATAAATAAGCAAGTCAAGTAAAAAACAGAATCTCTCAAGTACAAAGAACAACACGTGTCATCTGCAGCAAGGGTAGTTAAGAGCATATATTAAAAATAATCATATGAAATTTACACCAGTGTAACATCAGCAATACTTGACCAGTTTTCCACCAGGCTTACATTCACCTTGTCGTATACATTTTAATTGGTTTTATAAGCACTGGAATTATTTTTAACCTTACTGCTAATAATAACAGATTATTTGCTTCCTAATGTGGTCCCAAATAGGTAAAGTCATGTCGGAAGTAAAATATGGTCCTTGTTGGCCTACATGTGAGAGCATAGCTTAGGAAACAAGTAGAGAAACGAGAAGAAAAAGTGTTGCCAGTATCGCAAGGGACCCCCAAGTACCCCCAAGTTCCGCTAGTCCACTGATAGATATCTTATCCATGAATCCAATGTTTTGTCAACTTTTGTGCTGTTATTTCAGAGGGTTCAGTACATTAACCATAATCCAGCTTAGTTTGTGTTTGATATACTCAAGTGGTATCACAGACTGCTTCCAGTGTTACACAATAGTTATACTACTGGCTGCCAAATTCATATAAAGAATCAACTGTTCTG
>CM053026.1:559176315-559195613 GCA_028564925.1 Lithobates sylvaticus
TTTTTACTATAACATGTTTTGTGATAGAAAAGGGTAAATGTTACCTTGCCTTCCCTGCACAATCACCTGACATTGTCTGAGCACCTTTAAAATAAAACTTTCCAGAGTTGACATGTCAACTTATTGCATGTTATTATACAAATGCAACGATTACTTATGGAGAGTGCCAATCCTGTGCTTTTATAAGTGGTCTCCCCCCCCCCTGGTAAATTGATTTTGGAAACAGTTCCCTGAGCATGTGGGTAAGAGGCGTTAAACCAGAAAACAGTGGGAGAGATTTACTAAAACTGGAGCACACAAAATCTGGTGCAATTGTGTATAGTAACCAATCAGCTTCTAGGTTTTATTGTCAAAGTTTAATGGACAATCTGAAGTTAAAAGATGATTTTAGTTAATCTCCCCCCCCCCCCTCACAGTGTAAAAATAACTTTTTTGCACACCCCCTACTCCCTAACCATGAAAATTCCCTCAGCTGAATCTTTTAGTAAGACAGTCCAGCAGTAAGGTGAGCTCTAGCCAGCAAATTTGCTATCCCAGTCTAATTTTTTTTTTACAGCTTACTGAAAAGGTGACTTGTTGTCCACATTTATCTGGAGCACATTCACCCTATTATAAAAAGAGTAAATGTGGGCATGAAATAGCAGATGAATATAGCCCAATATTAAAAAGGCAAATTGTTGTAAAGAACTTATTTGCTGAATTGCCAGCAGATCCTTTACAATTATACCTCTTAGCGTTTATTTACTAATTTGATTAGTCACTTTATGTGCAGCAGGTTTAATACTCCTCACCCATCATAATCAGAACAGTTACCAGGTTTTAGAAATGAACACTTTCACAATTGTTCTTTAGTTTTAGTCTTATCTAACTGTGCTTGATATAAAGTCTTTCATGGCTATTTTGTTTTTCTTTTGATCCACTTTTTTGTGTTCTGTATGTCAAAATATAGGCTAAAATAAATTTAAAACAGTTTAGAATAATGTTTGACTCTAGGTTCACATCTATGCAGTTGTGATTGATACGGTTTTCTGGCACATTTTGCAGTGCGTTTTTGAACACACGATTTTGATGCATAATTGCATGCGGTCTTCATGCGGTTTTTCCCCCTCCTTAACAAACTGATAAGTCATCAGCGGTCAGTGGAGATCCCTGCTGAAAGCTGAATGTAAAATAAAGAATTGCAAAGAAAATTGCAAGGAGAAAATGAAAAAAAAAAAACCCCACACCAAAATTAAAAAATAAATGGCTTGGGCCCCCCAAAATCAATACCAGACCCTTATCTGAGCATGCAGCCCGGCAGGCCAGGAAAGGGGGGTACGAGTGAGCAGCCCCTTGGGGACAAGGTGCTCACTGGTTGACAGCTGCTGACTCATTGGTTGCTAAGAACATGGCGGCCACCCACTCCTTAACAACTGGCTATTCACAGTTTGTTAAGGAGAAACTAGTGTTTTTTTGTGCAGGTCTAGTGAAGTCTATTACACACAATACGCAATCTGCTGCAGGAAAAAAAAGTCCCTGACCCTTTTTCAAAAATGCAGCTGCTGAAAAATGCATAGATGTGAACGTGTCCCATAGGAAAAGCGGTCTTGCACAATTTCTGTAATGATAAAATGTGCAATCAATCATGCACCTTAATTACAATAAATAATTAACAAGAAGTGAATAATGCATAAATCAATAAGCCAAGCCGAAGAATTCAATGAACTACCAAAGTGTCCCAGTGATCAATATAATAAGCTGTGCTTTCACCAATCCCCTCAGTGCTCTCAGAACTCTCACCTCATAGCTGTGAATGAAAAGCAAGGCCACTTTACCATTATTGATTTATTTAATGTGTACTGTGAATAACAGAATTTGCTCTACACTTTTTCACTTTTGGAGTTATCACATGCAATTTATTTGCATTTCAGTACCTGGTCGCGTGGGGGATCTCAAAGACGTTTTTTTTTGTGTCCCTTAGGAAACCATCTTAAATGGAGTGTAGAGCATTTCTGCAAACCGTAAAATGGACAAAAAATGCATAGGTGTGAGCCTAGCCTAAACGTGTGAAGGTTTGAAGGTGAACATCTTAGTATGTTAAAATATTTAATATAAATGAATGGAATGGATCACACACACTTGTAACTTCTATTAGGTAATAAGAACAATTTATGTAAATCAGCTCTGCTTGCAACTTCCCAAAATATACAATTGCATTGATTTGAAAATTTTCTGATTGTGGGTTTTCACTTAAAGCTAAAGAATAGCATAGTAAGTATAATATAAACAGTGTACAATGGTAGAGATTTTAAGTTAGTTTGTCTTATTGTTGCACTAATTAATTTCATCATGACTTTCACTCTTTTACAAGATTGCTCTTCTATAATTGTGCTTTATTATTTAATACATTGTTATAATGATTTATAGATTAGCCACTTTAGGAAGCTCTGAATGGATCGGTGCAATTACTTTGCCTGTTTTTTGACAACTGCTGAGATAACTTGAGGGGTACGTTGTTTTCAAAGATTCAACCTACACAGTAATTAGGCTTTTAAACACAAATAACAATAATAATAAGTATAATAATAAAGCAGTGAATGTGGCATTTTACAAAACATTTACTGCAGGTGAATACAACACTGTAATTTAAAACCCATGTACTTGGAAAATACTTCTGCAGTAAATAACATAGCATAAAATTAGCACTTTAAGAGAAACCAACAGTGAGTAATAACAATTCTTTATTAACTGAAAGCATACCACAGGCATAAAGAGGTGGTAGAATAGTAACAACAGGGCCAGATTAATAGCATCATGGGTCTGGTGCTGAGGATTGTGGTGGGCCTTTTTATGGAAATGATTCCAAACACTGATACGTTTATTCCCCCCCCCCATGTACACTGACACCCTTAGCTCCTCCCTTGCTATGTGACACACAGCACACTTTGGCAATAGCAGCGCTTCTCACAGTCTCCTCATCTGCACACAGATACACACTCTATCCCTTGCAACAACCTGCCCACCCCTCCTATGACACCATATGACCCCGGAGCGCCCCACAATCATCTCACTGCATGTGGCCCACTGATAAAAAGTCCTTGCTTGGCACCAGAGCTTGTCCGTTACAGGATCAGGATCTCTGGCAACAGTGCCGCCATCTTGAGACTCTCATGCTGTTGCTAGGACAACCCAGGAGAATTACCCCTTCCCTATGGGATCTGTGCACACTGTGGGGGCGGAGTCTAGCCTCCACCAGATCCCTCCACCCCACATACTGTACATCTCTTAACAATAAACACTGGGGGCCTAACTGTTCGTCCTGAGAGGTCCCAGACTGGCACAGCGTGTAATAACTGCCTGGGGAGAGACATGGTGACCCTGGCAGAAATAAACTGAGCCCGGCCAGCTGAGGAGTCCTGTGGGGACCAACAACTCTTTCCGACAATCTGGGCTTAAAGGAATCCAACAGCAATAAAAGAGGCATTACATAAAAAGCAAACTGCCCTCAGCCAATGTACACCTGATTCTGCTGATGCCGTCATCTAGAGAGCGTGAGAGGAATGCAGGCCCAGTCAGCGGAGATATTTTCCAGTCTGCATATTGCTTTCTGTGTGCAGCCTGTTCTTTTTGGGTGTCTGGGTCTATTTTTTTGTATAATAGTTTTTTCTAGTATTTTTTGAAGCATTTTTAAAGTTCCGAAATACTGCAAGTAGGGAAAGGTGAAAAAAACAAAGGGAATGAAAAAGTAAATTTACAAATTCCAAGAGGAATGCAGGAACTATTAAACAAAAGGAGTTCTGATGCAGAGGCAGTGACATTGGGCTGTGCAGTGTTTGCGGTATGTGCACTGTGTGCTACTAAGCATACCTGGGAGTCTTTCTTTGCAGCTAGGACAGCAGGGACAGCAGGGGCTGTGGACTCTCCTCCATACCAGTCCCAGCAGCATAAGACACATGAAATGCTCTGGAGGCAGCCTTCTTGGCTGCAGAGCAAGTTGTCTGTATCCGGGTAGCAAAGAAGGAAGAGAGGATTCCCAATTCTGTGCTGTCTCCAGCAGTCAGAATGACCACCTCTGATTGATAAAAACCCCTCTCATCCCCCTCATCCCACAGTTAGAAAGACAGTAGGATGTCTTCACCTTGCCTGGAGGAAAACATTATTATCATGAACAAACAGCAAAAAAAGGAGTGAGAAGTAGGCTTGCTGTCCTGAAAGTTTTCTAGAAACACTGCTGGCCATAAGACTAATGGGGAATTTCCCTAACCGTTTTCCTGGACAGCAACCTGTGAGGAGAAGCTTCAATTTAATGGATAAGATAGTGGGAAAATAAAATACTTGGAAATTAAAAAAAAAAGAAAAAATTATAATCTTGACCTAGGAGGACGAAATTCAAATGGAGTAGGAGGTTGAGGTGGCGGTGGATGTGGCGGTGTAGGTGGAAGCGGCGGTGGAGGAGGACGAGGTAGCCAACACTGGTTCAAAAATACAACAATGGCTGGGTAAGGCTAGTGGTGAATGATGTGCCGAATTCTGTCCCCCGTCGCATAGTGTCCGCCCTTTACTGCGCTTGCTCAGTACGTAGGACAAGGGGATTTTGAAACTCTCCGAAGACGATGCGCGGTGACTCCAGGTTCAAGCCACATCATCCGAGGTTGAAGCCTAGCCAAGCAAGCCCGTGAGGGGCCCTGTTACTATGTGCTACCGTATGTCCACTTGGATGGTCGGGCTTGAACCTGCACTCACTGAGCAGGCGACGTTAATCTTTGGAGATTTTGTGAATCTCCTTGTCCTCCGTACTGCGCAAGCACTGCACCTGCGCAGTAAGTGGCCGGACACTATCCGATAGCAAGACAGTTTTCGTCAGAACACCGGTATATGTGTCTATTCTGCACAAGGTACGGCCAAGTCCTGTGGGATCCATGCCTGGTTCATTTTAATGAACATGAGCTTGTCCACATTGGCTCTGGACAGGCGGCTGCGCTTGTCTGTGATAACGCCCACTGCCGTGCTAAATACACGTTCAGATAATACACTGGCGGCAGGGCAGGCCAGCACCTCCAAGGCGTAAAGGGCAAGCTCAGGCCATGTGCCCAATTTGGAGACCCAGAAGTTGAAGGGGGCAGACCCGTCATGCAGTACGTGTACGCGTCTGCACACATACTGCTCCACCATGTTGGTGAAATGCTGCCTCCTGCTAAGACGTTCCATCTCAGCTGGTGGTGCTGGTTGTTGTGGCGTGCCGACAAAGCTTTTCCACATTCCGGCTATGCTAACCCTGCCTTGCGAGGTGCTGGCGGTGCCCCGGCTGCGTTGGCGACCTCTTCCTCCTCCTCTGCCTTCGCCTTGTGCTTCCACCGTACCCCCGCTTCCAAGTGGGAATGCCACCAGCAGCGCGTCTACCAGCGTGCGCTTGTACTCGCGCATCTTACGATCACGCTCCAGTGAGGTAATTAAGGACGGCACATTGTCCTTGTAACGGGGATCCAGCAGGGTGGCCACCCAATAATCAGCACCAGTTAAAATGTGGGCAACTCGGTGGTCGTTGCGGAGACACTGCAGCATGTAATCGCTCATGTGTGTCAGGCTGCCCAGAGGCAAGGAAAAGCTGTCCTCTGTGGGAGGTGTATCGTCTGTGTCCTCTGTATCCCCCCAGCCACGCACCAGTGATGGACATGAGCTGGTCTGGGTGCCACCCTGCTGTGAACATGGTTCCTCCTCCTCCATCTCCTCCTCATCCTCCACCTCGTCATCCTCCAGAACTGTGCCCTTGCTGCCAGACATTTGTGTACCTGGCGCTTGTTGGTGCAGGAACCCAGCCTCATAGCCACTTGTAAATGACTGCCCTGAAAGCCTTGGAAATTAACCCTCTTCCTCCTCCTCCTCATCCTGTGCCACATCCTCTTCCATCATCGCCTTAAGAGTTTTTTCAAGGAGGCATAGAACTGGGATAGTAACGCTGAGAACGGCGTCATTGGCACTGGCCATGTTGGTGGAGTACTCGAAACAGCGCAACATATTTTTTTGCAATGTTTTTGCAATATCAGACTACACGGATAGTATGGAAAGCGTTTATGAAAAAGCAGAAAATGCTATTGGGAAGAAAAGAAAACACTGCAAAATCTTATTTTTTTGCAATGTTTTTGCAATATCAGACTACACGGACAGTATCTACAGCGTTTATGAAAACGCAGAAAATGCTATTGGGAAGAAAAAAAAACACTGCAAAATTTTATTTTTTTGCAATGTTTTTGCAATATCAGACTACACGGATAGTATGTAAAGCGTTTATGAAAATGCAGAAAAAGCTATTGGGAAGAAAAGAAAACACCGCAAAATTTTATTGCAATGTTTTTGCAATATCAGACTACACGGATAGTATGTAAAGCGTTTATGAAAATGCAGAAAAAGCTTTTTTTTATTTTTTTGCAATGTTTTTGCAATATCAGACTACACGGGCAGTATCTACAACGTTTATGAAAACGCAGAAAATGCTATTGGGAAGAAAAAAAAACACTGCAAAATTTTATTTTTTTGCAATGTTTTTGCAATATCAGACTACACGGACAGTATCTACAGCGTGTATGTAGGAACACGCAGAAAATGCTATTGGGAAAAAAATAAAAAGCAAAATTCTATTTTTATGCAATGTTTTTCCAATAGCAGAATACACACAGACTGTGGTGTATCTCTTAGTATATGCAGTGCAGTAATGTTGCACTGAGCTTGAAGGTAAAACTTTTAGATTTTGTCTGGCACTGGCCTCATGGCACTGTTACTGTGACTGTGCACTGCACCCCAGCCAGGGTACAATTGATTTAGGAATCTCTTCAATAATTATGTCTGCCTCTTTCTTTTGCAAAATAAAGAAACTCCCTCCCTACTCTAGCTATCTAGATCGCTCACTGATCTAACTAATTAGAATAAAATTCCAGGAATGTGGACTGACTTTAGCACACTAACTCCTAAAATCTTCTATCTATCTGCAGCACAGGAACCTGCCTAACAGTGTGTGTCTAACAGAATGACGCTGTGTGCTGTGTGTGGGCTATATATAGAGGCTTGGTCACATGCTGCACTGGCCAATCACAGCCATGCCATTAGTAGGCATGGCTGTGATGGCTTCTAGGGCACACTAGTAAAACGATCATCCATTGGCTGGCCTAAAGCTGTGAAAAAGGCGCCAATACAGCGCCGAACACCGGACCCGAACCCGAACTTACAGCCAATAGTTTGGGTTCGGGTCCGGGTCCCGGACACCCAAAAGTCCGGTACGGAACCGAACTTTACAGTTCGGGTTCGCTCAACCCTAAAGCCTATTGGTTACCATGCTCAGCTGCACCAGATTTTGCACTGCTCAGCAAGACCAGTGACTGAAAAGAAGGGAAGTAAACTGGTCCTAGACAGAAGATCTGAATGATCTGGAAGGGACCATGGAGAGTCTACCGGGGGCCTGATGAAGTTTGAGTACTTATTCATTGTCATATACCTGATCCAAGGCCAAGGTGCTGAGAGGGCTCCCCTTGTGGCTAAGTGCGGTGAACCCGTGAAGGTGGTACAGGAGGTGTAGCACCCAAATAAGCACAGGTTGCCAGCAGGGTACTGGAGAGCTGGGCCGATGATCAATTGGTGAATGCTGAGGTAGCAGGATACACAGCAAGGCATAGGCAACTCTTTTTTGCGTTGGGAACCATGAGAATGGTCTGAGTGAAAAAATTATGTGACCTTTCCCATTCCGGAATAAAGGCAAGAACTCCCTAAGAGACAAGCTATGCCAGAGCAGCCTGGAGGTCTTTTTGTCTTTGCAGAGCTAATGGTAGATCTGACAACCCAAAGAGCTAGAACCTCCCTAGCTAGAAGCTCTGGATTCCACAACTACAACCCATGCCTTGAAAAGTTTTGAGTACAGGTGGTTCAAACACCAAAAGTCCCTCCTACTTGATGGGAATCTCCTCATAGGTTTGGAAAAAAAATCTTACCTCAAACTCTAGCAGATTTCTGACCAATATTCCTGAACTACAAAAACTTTAGGATGTCTGCATCTGAAGTGTAGCAGTTTGCAGCAATAATCAAAAGCTAAGGCTAAATATCTTCCCTTGGTTCACTAGTAGGTACTCAGGTAAGAATTGCTCGAACATGGTTCAGTAAATATGGCTAAAATGTGGATGCTGGATCTGAGCCCCATCACAGTCAATTGGAAGTGAATATTAAAAAAACAGTAATGGGCATTTTCTAGGCTAATGGGCAATGGTCTGTCAAACAAATAGCATGGGGGACTGCGTACTGCCCTAGGGAACATGTACCAACGTTAAACATTAAAACTACATTAAATAGCATGCTTAGGGAATGCTCTGACCCTGCCTGTGAAGTGGTATATCTGTGCAATATATAAAACATATTACAGCAAAACTGACATATTCAAAGAAAAACTTTGTTCAAATTGTCAGAAAATTGACAGCCCCCAGACATTGTTTTCTGTGTGTAAACAAAGCAATTGGGGACCCCTTCATCTACAGTATACAAGGCCCTTTTCCTAATTGAGAATCTGGTATAGATGTTAATGGGGGAACACAATAAATGATACGAATGCCCCCCAAGTCATACCAGGCCCTTCAGGTCAGAAACAGATGTTAAAGGGAACCCACGGGGATATGGCCTGGTTGGAGTCCAGGCTGAGGTTGCCATTCATACACCCAGTATAGGGACAACTCAGATGTGTGGCTTTAGGGAGCCCTTTTTTACTGCCAGCGATTGTAAGAGCTGGGACGAGCTCCCTCCTGTGCCGACACTCCCAGTGGTGGATGCTTGAGATCCATACCCTGTTCCAGTGACCTTGAGCAGCACACAAAGCAATCCAGGGTCGCTCTGTGCAAAATAGAGCAGGTAAGTATAACATGTTTGTTTTTTATTTAAAAACATTTTTTAAAAAAATTAGCATTTACAATCAATTTAAAGTGGTTCTAAATGCTCATTCTATGCATGAAGGGAAAAAATCTCCTCTGTGCAGCAGCCCCACCAGCCCCCTGAATACATACCTGAGCCCCATCCGGTGATGTGCCTGAGAGCTTCAGTTCTCCAGGGACTCTCCATTGGCTCCCACTGCTGTCAATCACAACCAGTGAGCCAATGAGGAGAGGAGATGGGGGCGGGCCAAGCTGTGGCACTGTGTGTGAACAGGCACGCAGAGCTGTGGCTCAGGAACAAGCATGTTGCAAGCTGCAGTAAAAAAGGGCTCCCTAAAGCCATTTTATATAATAAAAATATTTTTTTTTCTGCCTGGAAACTGGAGATTGTCCATAGCAACCAAAAAGTGTCCCTTTATGTCAAAAGTGGTTTTAGACCAGCTAGAAAACACCGATAAAAAATTAGAATCACAATTTATCATCAAACGATAAATTTAATGACAGCGACTATTCTGCAACTGAGCAAATTTCAGTGTTTTTGATTTGATTACATTATTGAATCATTTTTATATATTTTTTTATTATATTATAATTTATGATTTTGTGTTTCAAACTGTATCATACCCGGAATGTCTACTAGACTCTGGTTCGGACAGATTTAAGTGAGTTATTCATAAGAATTGCATGCCTACAATATAAAAACGCCAAATTTCCATGCAAAATAATTGTATCGCTTTCAGCACAAAATTCCAGCCAGAATCATACCGCCAGGGAGGTTAACTTTTGGTTTTAGCCTCACAATGCTCTTTATATTATATGTATGATAGAGAGGAAGACAGCAATTGTCCCTGTTGCTTTTTAAAGCGGAGGTTCACACAAAAATGGAACCTCCACTTTTCGGAACCCTCCCCCCCTCCAGTGTCACATTTGGCACCTTTCAGGGGGGTGCAGATACCTGTATAATACAGGTATTTTCACCCACTTCCGGGCATAGACTCTCGGGAGTCTACACCTCTTCCTGCCCCCCGCTGTCTGCTGGGAAACACACGGGTCCAAGAGACAGCAAGGACTATCTGGATTGCGCAGCACGACTCGCACATGTGCAGTAGGGAACCGGGAAGTGAAGCCACACCGCTTCACCTCCTGATTCCCTCACGAGGATGTCGGCGGCAGCAGCCGAGAGCCGAGCGATTGATCGGTTTTGGCTGCCGACATCGCGGGCACCCTGGACAGGTAAGTGTCCTTTATTTAAAAGTCGACAGCTGCAATATTTGTAGCTGCTGACTTTTAAAAGAAAGTTTTGGGGGATTCTCTGCTTTAAGGATTTTTGCAATACTTTAAACTCTACATATGTTGCACCAAAGTATTGGTGACTTGAGAATACAACTCAGAGATAGCTTGGTTAGGAAATTTGGGGCTCAGTGTTGCCTCTTTAGAGTAAATACATTGCATATATTTCTGAATAAAGCTTGAAATTATTAGCAGGGAAGACATAGCACCACACGTAGATAAATGTTTAGTTGGCAGGCAAGTTGATTACAAAGAGATATTTATGTTTCCTATCCTGAAATGCTATTTTCCCTAAATGACTATCCTAAGGGAAAAATATGTAGCTTGCCTGATTGGGGTCAGGCTGACAATGCATAGCATTCAGTACATATAGCTATATTTTGGCTTGTATGTCCTATACCTCCCTCCTACATCATCTACAGCAGATGTTAAAAGTTCTTTGCCGCTGGTCATTGTGGGGATAAATCCGAAAATAACGATGATGTAGTTTTGATCCTCTAGTGGACTAATGAGAAATATGCCTTTTTTAACAGTCACAGTGCTTCTTCCACAGAATGGTGTTATAGTATGTTATATGCTGTAAAGAGCTCAGCCTTTGCCGGAAAAGGCATGGTGACCCTCATGCATAGCCATCAACATTCTCTGAAATCCCAAAGCAAGCAATTGTTATCAGTCTGATACTATACGTTGTCAGTTCTACTTACCTTAAAAGTTGCCCTGCTTTGGATTACATTTTTAAAAATTTTGGTGATATGATGTCATGGCTTATCTTGTTCAAAACCAAACTCCTGAATTTACATCATCACCTAATTTAAAATAAGACATGTCCTAATGTACTAGATAAAATATAAAGAAAGGCATCAAGTGTTCTTTGCCCACCATCGTCTATCTGCTATCTAGTTTTGCAATAGTCATCAAAACAACATTAACTGTCCACACCGACAAAGACAGTTGTTTGAGCTTTAACACTTTCGTCCTTCATTTTGTGTAGTTCTTTAGTGTCCAAGAGCTTCAAATGTTTTGAATTTCAGTCATCTATTCTATAACTTAATCTTCTATAACCTGCCTTGAGTAACTATCACCATAGCTGCTTTCACTTTCAACAGCAATACAGCTAGGAGCAAAACTGGGATGTAGTGGAGACTATGGTGAAGATAAACATGTACTTAGAAAAATTGTGTGTGGAAAGTGTAAGATAAATTGGCACCTCAGTTCAAAGTCAAAGTATGACATTTATCAAACTGCTATAACTGTACAAGACAAATAAGCTCTCCAGTTGATGATGTCAGAAACTTGGCTGTGATGAATGAGGATGTGACTTTGAACAAGTTTGGGAGTTTTCTTCACACTGCTGCTGTGTTTCCAGCTACTAGAGCTACTTTACTTGCAGCCCTCAAAATAATTTATTGTGAGTATGTGAGTCACTGGATTGTCCTTTCTCAGAGCCACTTCTACTGGCACTTAAGATTAGTGGACATTATTTGACACTGAAAGGAAATATTTTGTCACCATATGCTAGAAGATGAGATACATATGTGTGGAATAGACCATCTTGCTTGCTTTCTGGTAAAAAATAATAACACATGCATTGTGCTTGTCAACTGAATGAAACAGCAAAATAATTGTCAGCCAACAGTCAGCAGAAGCTACATATAAAAATATACATGCATTTAGGTAGTCTGAAGAAAAATATTTGAATAATGGATTCTTAAGTGCTCAGGTTCATGAAAAAGCCCAAATAACTCTTATGCCGCGTACACACGGTCCGACTTTCTGCCGGCAAATGTGTGATCGGGGCTTGTTGTCGGAAATTCCGACCATGTGTAGGTTTCCATTTGGAATTTCCGTTGCACAAAATTTGAGATCAGGTTCTCAATTTTCCGACAACAAAATCCGTTCACATAAATTCTGATCGTGTGTAGACAATTCCGACGCACAAAGTGCCACGCATGCTCAGAATCAAGCAGAAGAGTAGCACTGGCTATTGAACTTCATTTGTCTCAGCTCGTCGTACGTGTTGTACTTCACCGCGTTCTTGATGTTTGGAATTTCTGATCAACTTTGTGCAACCATGTGTATGCAAGACAAGATTGAGCAAACATCCGTCGGAAAAAAAACATGGGATTTTGTTGTCAGAATGTCCGATCGTGTGTACGCAGCATAAAAGTTCCTGTCTCTAAAACGTTAAGCTTTGCTTCTAAGTTCTGGACCCGGGTCAGGAATAGAAACTAAGATCAAACTCACCTGACACCTGTTTACTTGCGCGTATCTAAATCTAGTTGTATGACCAGCTGACTAGCGATCATTACCTGGTTGTAAGGCCAGCTAACTTTAAATCCTATTTTCAATGCGAAAGCAGAGGCTTCGGGATTGTTGATACAATTTTTAAGGACCATGTTCTTTTATTTTTTTAACTTTAATTTCTAGAGTATATTATTGTGCATGCGCTACATAGGCTTCATTGATATCCAAATAATCCAGCTCACATTGTCTGCTACACTACGCTGAACAAATCTTCAAGAAAAACACCATAAATCAGATTTTGCATTTATTCTATATGTTATTGTTGAGTAATCTAAACCACAAAAAAATCTAGCAGCGATACCCTGATTACATCTGTGGGATTGATTAACTAAAACTGGAGAGGGCAAAATCTGGTGCAGCTCTGCATAGAAACCAATGAGCTTTCTGGCTTTTTTTTTTCCGTCAAAGCTTAATTGAACAAGCTGAAGTTAGAAGCTGATTGGCTACCGTGCACAGCTGCACCAAACATTTCACTCTCCGGTTTTAGTAAATCAACTCCTGTGTTTTTAATAGATAACAAAAATAACAAGCTAGAATCTTTTGCAACCTATCTTTAATAGATATACTGTGTACTATCGTGAGTAATTCTAACCATCAATACGATAACATAAATTGTTTCTGACCATAAATCCTGAACAGGAAAGCTGCTCTGGGCTGTTGGTGTACTGCATTGGAAAGAATTGAACTAAATGAGGGACAGGCCTGTTTGTGGCATGTTGTTTACAGTCTGTGCTTCTTTGGGATAAACACAAGGGAATCCCACTTCAACATAAAGCACTGGCAAAGAGAAACCGTTTCTAACAAATTCAAACATTTATACTGATGGGCACAGGAGGTCAGTTGAGCAAATTTACCATCATTTCCTATGTCTTTTTAGTAAACTTATGCTGGCTACAAGGGATGCAACAGATGTTTATTTTTTGTTGAGTTAGAAAAGTAGAACACAGAAATGTGTGCACCACTGTGTGATGCAATGTAAAATGTAGGTCATACATTAAATAGCTATGAAAAAAAATAGAATGAATTCTAACAGATACATCGGGGTGTATTTACAGGCAAATAGTGCATTTTGAAAGTGCAGTTGCACTCATTTTTTTCCCAGTGCTTAGTAAATCTGGAAAAGCTCTGCTGATTTCCATCATCCAATCATGTGCAAGCAAAATTGCATTTTTTTTTTTATTTTTCTTGCAAATGGGTATTCTTCAAAAAATGAAACTTCACCACATTCACTAAGCTGAAGGAAAAATGAGCGCATCTGCACTGGCAAAATGCACAGTCTATTCGTGCTTAGCAAATCCACTCTTTTGTATTTTACATGCACAGTTTTTTATTGCATTTTATGTTGACTGTGATTTTTCTTTTTTTCAGTATTCATGTGCTTTACTTGCTACTGATTTTTGATTAATTTAGAATTGTATAAAAACTATAGTTCAGTCTTTAGGGAGGGGCGTGAATTTTTTACAGAAATATATATTGTTTGAGGAATTCGGACAATATCAACCAAACATTTTGGCCTGTATGATTTTCTTTATCAAACACATCAGATTGTTATTTTTTACTTTGCTGGTAAACATAAAATCAATTTAGCATAAGTTCCAGAGGGGATTGCATGTGTTTTGTGAAGATCATTTAGTGGGGGGGGTCTTTTAATGAGGCTTAAAGGGCACCAGTACCAGTGGCGGTGGTCAGTCGGCGGGTGGTCGGTCGGCGGGTGGCGGCTTCCCCCTGCATATGCTCCTTCCTTGGCTTCATGGCGGCGCAGCTTCCCCTGCATCTCCTCCCTCCTCCTCCTCGGCAGCCAATAGGATTGCTTCTCCTCATGGCCAATCGGGTCTCAGGATTGGCCAGGAGGAGAAGCAGGAAGACAATAGCGAATATTAATTTGCTATTGTCACACAACTGGGTGGGCTCAGGACACAGAGAATTGTATAAAAAAAAACTATAGTTGCGGTCACAGTGATCACATGGTACAGACAGGGTCAATAACAGCCCATTTGTACCATGTGATTAGATGAGCTAATCACAATAGATAGTGTCTACACACTGTCATTCAGTAAAAATATTTGCTTATAGCAGTGAAATTCACTGCTATAAACAAGTATAGTATGTAAAAAGAAAGAAAAATCCCAATCAACTCCCCAGAGTGGTACAGTGGTACTATGGTAACACTATATTACTCTGGTCACAGTATGTAAAAAAAAAAATATTAAAATGTTTTTATTCTTTTTTTTTACATACTGTCATCAGTCCCTGGTCACAGCCCCACCTGTTATATGATGATGCTGTACTGCACTAGTGACAGTACGTAAAATTAATAATAATAAAAACATTAAAAAAAATGTAAACTTTTTTTTACATTTTTTCAACTTCAAAAAACGGGCCGTGCCTCTTAGGTGCCTCACATGGTCAGAAATTCCGACGTAAAATGTCCGATCGGACCATGCTGTCAGAAAATCCGCCTGTGTGTGGACTTCGGAAAACGGAAAAAATTTGAGATCCTGCTCTCAAATTTTCCGACAACAAAATCCAATTTGCACAGATCAAATTACGAGACCAAAGCTATTGGCTACTAGCCTCTATGTGGTTCCGTGGTACACAACGAACGTCACCACGTTCGGAATGATCGGATTTTCCGACAACTTTATCCGACTGTGTGTATACAACACCAGTTTCGGACAAAATCCGACGGAAAAAATCAGACGGATTTTGTGGTCAGAATTTCGGACCGTGTGTACGTGAGCTTATGCCCCGTACACACAATCAAACATTCTGACGGGAAATGTTCAATGACAGGCTGTTGTCGGTAAATCCGACCGTGTGTATGCTCTATCGGAAAATTGTTGTCGGACTTTCCACCAACAAATGTTGGCTACCGGGATTTCAAATTTTCTGCGGACAAATGTGTGTTGTCGGATTTTCCGAACATGTGCACACAAGTCCGTCGGACAAAAGTCCAAAGTACAAACATGCATGCTCGGAAGCAAAGACGAGCCAGACGCAGTCGGTCTTGTACACTAGCATTCGTAATGGAGAATTAACATTCGTAAAATTGGAAATTATGAAATCTCCAAATGCAGCACACAATTCTCTTCTTCTTTAATGGGATAATAATGCAGCTGCTTTGCTGGTGATACTGATGGAGTTATTGCAAACAAATTTTTAAAAGGCTTTTTTTTTTTTCTACTGATATCAAGAATAATATTATTATGCTTTTTTTTTTTTATTTGGGCAAGTTACCACAACACCCTTATCCCGTAGTTTTTAAGATCAAAGATACAACTATGTTGGTGTCCCTTGTCAATTTTACATTGTATTTTTTTAAATGTAACTGCCTACTCCCAAACTGTCATTTGAAGTAAAACACATATTATTCTCTGCAGTTTTTTTATTGTGCATTAAAAAAATAAAATAAATAAAATTAGACATGGTATTTGCCAATAGAACTTAACCAAGAAGTGCATTCTATGCATCCAAAAATATAGAAAATATACTAAATCAAATCATTATTCAACCAAAAAAATTATGTCAAAGCAATAACTCCAAGGACAATAATAAATAACACATTATCTCCTCCGATTCCGCAACATGTCTGGTTGAAAAGTGCAAAATGAAAAGCGTGAAATGAAAAGTGTGAAATGAAAAGCGTGAATCAACACTCACCAAACTTCTACTAACATGAAATTAGCAGAAGGAGCCCAAAGGGTGGTGCTAAATAGCTGAAAAACAAGTAGTACGTCTAGTACGTCACTACATATATAATTGTTGCCCAACAATTGTGTGGCCGTGTGTATCCAAGACAAGTTTGGGCCAACGCCCTTCGGACAAAATTCCACGGTTTTGTTGGCCAACAATCTGATCGTGTGTACGAGGCTTTACTAAATACCTCAGACTGTCTACTTTCAAAAAAGGTAATTTGGGGGGTATTTGTACTGCCCTGGCATTTTAGGGCCCTTAAGAAACGAGATAGGCCATCAGTACATCAGGATTAATCAATTTTCATATATATATATATCATAGTTTGTGGACTCTAGGGGAAAAGAGAAATGGCCACACACCACTCAATGCAGATAATTGTGCTTTATTTCATATGAGCCAGGGACAACGCAGGTGACACCAGATCAGATCATATGGAATAAAGCATTATTTGCATTAAGGGGTGTGCGGCTGTTTTTCTTTTCCTTTTCCTTATGGTGGAAATCTGAGGTTAGCATCCACTACAGTCAGATTGGTGATTTTTTTTTTTCTGCTTCAGTTAAGCAATAAAATTAGGTCACCTTTCTGCCCCCAATAACATAGGGATGGGCGAAGAGTTCAGCCTGAGCATGAGTATGGGCCAAACATTTGCCTGTTTGGCCGTTCACAGAACACCCAAATTTGCAGGGTGTTTGATGGGTGTTCGCTCCAACGAACACCCTACAATGCACTGAGCGCTGCATTCTTTGCCCAATCAGGGCGCAGTGTAAGCTGGTTGTTAAGGCATCCTTAACGATCAATGAGTCATTAGCTGTCAATGGGTTTCCCCGCTGACAGCTGAATAATAAAAAAAAAATTGCTGGTTAAAAAAAAAAGAAAAACGCCATGCCAAAATGTAAAAAAAAAATGTGGCGTGGGGTCCCCCCAAAACCCAATTCTTAGACACTTATCCAGGCATGCTGCCTGGCAGGTCAGGAAAGGGGGGGATGAGTGAGCTCCCCCCACCCCTCCTGAACCACACCAGACCACATGCCCTCAACATGGGGGGTGGGTGCTTTGGGCAGGGGGGACTCTGCCCCCCCCACCCAAAGCACCTTGTCCCCATGTTGATGGGGACAAGGACCTCATCCCCACAACCAAGTCGGGAGCTTGTGGGGGTCTGCGGGTGGGGGGCTTATCAAAATCTGAAAGCCCACTAAAACAAGGGGGCCCCCAGATCCCGCCCACCCTATGTGAATGACTATCGGGTCGATATTACACTTACCAATTCATCAAAAAGTGTAGTTTTTGACAAATCCTTTATTAAAAAATGTAAAAATAGTGCCCCTCGATGTAAATCCATTGTCAATCAAGCCATATGTTATTAACACAGGGAGAAACCTTGCCAAGTGGGACCCCTCTGGCACAGAACCTTGTCCCCATGTTGATGAAGGCAAGGGCCTCTCCCCACAATCTGACCCATGGTTGTGTTGGTCTGTGGGACTGGGGGCTTATCCGAATCTGTAAGCCTTCTTTAAAAATAGTTGGGCCCCCAGATATTCCCTCACAAGCATGAGTAAGGGGTATATGGTACCCCAATTAATTCACAAACAAATGTGTAATTAAAGATACAAACATTCTGACAAGTCCTTTCTTAAAAAAAAAGTCCTGCAATATAAATCTATTGGCAATCACATCATCCAGTGAAGCTGATCCATCATCAATCACTAAGAACAACATCCACCAACTCACCAAAAAAAAAACATTGACTCGCCACAAATAGCAACTTTAGTCCCCACCACTAAATGTAAATAAAGAGATGGGGTATACACAGTGATTTCTTTGACCAAATTTGGACATGGCGATAATTGGTTAATGTTATTGCCCAAATATTTGGCCATATTTGGTCATCAATGTCAAAAATATTCCTGCCCCTTTGTTTACATGGCTGGGTATTCCCGACTAGCAAATGAATGGGGCCAGGTGACGTCACTGGTTGCTAAGGGCATAGCTCCCAACTGTCTCTGAGGGACTGTCCCTGATTTGGAACAGTCCCTCTGTCCCTCTTTCCTCCTCATTTGACCCTTATTTTGGTCTGATCTATATAGTTGTATATAAAATTAACTTTTTATCTTTCAAAAAGTGTTTACCAGTGCTAAGCCTTTTCATTCAGTTTCTAAATTGCTGCATTTGTAAATTTCAAAAGCCAGTATAAAGGAATAGTAATGGTAAAAAAAAAAGCACCTGTGGGTTTAACCAATATTTTTGTATAATTTTCCTTTAAGGGGGCGCCACAAGGGGAGCGTCCTATGCCTACTTACTTTTGCTAATAGGTGTCCCTCATTCCCATCTCAAAAAGTTGGGAGGTATGGCTAAGGGTGAGGCAGGTGTTGGCTTCCTTAACAACCTCTGACAGTGAAAGCTGTCATATACAGTAGCTGTAGAAATCCACTAATATATATGACGTTCAGCTCCCACAAAAGAAGCTAAAAGTTCAGCGTTTGTCTGAATCTATGTTTGGACTGGACTGAGAGCTCATCCCTAATTAGGGAACACAGGGTCACTTGGCTATTTTTAAAAAAAATACTACTATAGTTACCCTGTATTGCCACACTTTGTTTAAATATCGTTTCTAATAATAGATATGTTAAATTACATTTATTAAGTGTCAATTATTTAATTGCATATTTCACTGATTTGGCAAACTTTCAGATTCTGTTACTTACAGACAGCTATAAATTTGGGATTATGAGTATATGTGGTACAGCTGCCTTATGTAAGTTTATTTTCACACCCAGGAAGTCTCAGATTCTGTAAATTGTATAGAGAATTCATTAAACCAGATATATGTGCTTATGACAGCCAAGTTGTGTTTTTTTGTTCTTTTACAGGACTGCTACTGCCATCTATTGCTCACAGGCAGCAATCAGTTCTTGTCGCATCTAAACATCTCTCTCTCTGTCTTTCGTTTGCAGATCAGTATCTTTATGACCCACTTGTCCAATTATGGGAATGACCGCCTTGGCTTGTACACATTTGTTAATCTTGCTAACTTTGTACAAACTTGGACCAATTTAAAACTGAAAACTTTACCACCACTACAACTAGCTCATAAATATTTTGAACTCTTCCCTGAGCAAAAGGATCCTCTCT